>CM035416.1:123863211-123918211 GCA_020310875.1 Ceratopteris richardii | reverse complement strand
GTCTCCTGCACATAACTCTCTCATTGACTTATCAAGTGTGTAAAGTTTTTTATAAAACTTTGCACAAGTTGTCGCCTATAGTTTGCACACCTTCTCCAAGTTAAATCATTCCAAAAGACTCAGTAGATCTTGAGAAATGATCTCATCAAGACACCTATGTCTAAAACTGTTCTTCTAAGAAGTCAATTTAGACACCTGTAACTTCTAGCACTTGATTCTCTCAAACTAGAAACCCTTGATACAAATGCTTTTAGCCATAGATGGCTTACCCTGCAACTTAGATTTTGACTCCTCATTTGTGCAAAACTTTAAACTGTGCATTGAGAATTGATCACTTCTTTGACCATCGGGATTGCACCTATTTCAGAAGACACTTGACATTTTCTCACATATGAATGTTTCTATTCATAATTCCCTCAGCCTCATCACAATTGGAAGCTAGAAATTTGTACAGAGGTCAATCGACTATAGACTTAGACTTGTACAAAAGCATTTCACAAAAGATTCAACACAGAAGGAGAATACTCAGAAAGATCGAGCGCAACATTTCTTCATTCCTGGAAAAATTACATCTGAGTGATGAGAGAGATCCTACTCACTTCTAAAGTGTCTAAGGACTCATACAACTTCTAATTTCTCTATTCACATGCTCTCTCATATTTGCCCCGACTTTTTACTTGTATATATAGCCATATATGAACAAGCTTATGACCATACAAAAGATATATATGAGTTATCTCTAAATTAATGTACATATGTGTACACATCTTCATCTTCTGGATATGCACTTCCTTCATGCTTCATAACTTGATCTTTTCTTCAGTCCTTGACTTCAATTCTTCATCAAAACTTCAATTCTTGATTGCCCTGCACCAACAACTCCCCCTCAATCATGAATTGAGGT
Source organism: Ceratopteris richardii (assembly GCA_020310875.1). Taxonomy (NCBI): domain Eukaryota; kingdom Viridiplantae; phylum Streptophyta; class Polypodiopsida; order Polypodiales; family Pteridaceae; genus Ceratopteris; species Ceratopteris richardii. The sequence continues at coordinate 123,917,307 of CM035416.1, read as the reverse complement.
TTTCTCTAACTTCTTTATTCCTGCCATGTCTTTGAATCTCTGTAGCTTCGGTCCATCCAAGCTTTTGTTTAGCATATCAACTATCTGATCTTTTGTTGAAGTATGTATGGATTCAATCTCTTTATTCATCACCTTCTCTCTTAGAAAATGGTACTGAGTCTCAATGTGTTTAGTCCTGGCATGAAAAATAGGATTAGCAGCTAAATACAATGAACTCATGTTATCTCCATGAATAGTGGGTGTACTCTGAATGATGTCAAAACTCTTCATAAGAGTCTTAAGCCATATCACTTCCTTTGCAGCTTCCACCATACCTTTGTACTCAACCTCTATAGATGATAAAGAAACTGTGTGTTGCTTCTTTGAACACCAAGAGATTAACTTATCTCCCACATAACAGAAGTATCCATATGTTGATCTCCTATCATCAAGATTACATGCCCAATCTGTATCACTATAAATCTTGATGTTTCTATCTGATGTAAAACCATAATACAAAACTTCTTTGAGTGTACCCTTAATGTACCTCAACACTCTTTGTCCTGCAACCCAATGTTCTTTCCTAGGACAATGCATGAATTGAGACAATACTCCAATTGCATATGACAAATCAGGCCTAGTTAATGTAGCATAGATCAGACTACCAACCAAACTTTGATATAGCTTCATGTCCTTGAACTCTTCTCCTCCATATCTGCTAAATTTGTGATTTACCTCCATTGGAGTAGGTGCTACCCTGCAATCATCCATTTTAAACTTGATCAACAAGTTTTTCAAATACCTTTCTTGAGTTACATACACTCCATGTTGAGTGTATGATATCTCCATTAACAAGAAATATAACAAGTCTCCCAAGTCACTAATCTTGAATTCTTTTTCCATTTGCTTCTTTAGGCTTTGAATACCTTTCTCATCTGTACCTATAAGAATTATGTCATCAACATATATGCACACGTGAATGAACCCATCATCACTTGCTTTAACAAGCAAGCTACTATCTGTTTTAGATACTTGGAAACCAAGTTCTTTCAAGAACTTCACAAGTCTATAATTCCATGCCCTTGGGGCTTGCTTCAAGCCATACAAAGCTCTCTTGAGCTTACATACATGATCTGGATACCTTTCATTTCTGAATCCTTGTTGTTGCTCCATGAGAACATCATCTGAAATATAACCATTTAGAAAAGCATTCTTCACATCCAATTGACATAATTTCCAACCTTTACATGCAGCAATAGCTATGAGTGTCCTGATGGTTGTCATCTTTGCCACAGGACGCATGAAGAAGTGTATGTTTTTTAGCCCCATGGATTTGTGCAGAAAGGGCATGAAGACCAAGTGTGAAGGTTAAAGAAGTCATTATATGGCTTAAAACAAGCACCACATGCTTGGTATGAAAAGATACATCCCTATCTGATTGCACATGGCTTTGAGAACAATCCAACTGAGAGCACCTTATATGTTAAGTGTGGTAATGATGTGCATCTCATCATTGTTGTGTATGTTGATGACATGATGCTCACTAGTCCTCATGAGAAGCATATCACTAATTTTAAGGCTGATTTGCATGCCTCATTTGAGATCTCTAATTTGGGGCATTTGCATCATTACTTGGGCATTCATTACTTGGGCATTCTGTTTATGCAAGTTGATGGTGGAATGGCTTTGTGTGAAATGAAATATATTACCACATTATTGCAACCATTTGGTCTTGAAGATTATAAACCTATTGCCACTCCTATGGAGATAGGTCTACAATTGAGTCTTCATGATGCTCGAGATGCATTTGATGCCATTCTCTATCAGTAGGCTATTGGAAACTTCATTTACTTATGCATCACTTGAATAGATATTTAGTTTGTTGTCTCATAGATGAGCAGGGTTATGCATTGCCCAGGTGTCAAGCATTGGCAAGCAGTTAAGTGCATCTTTTGTTACTTGAGTGGTACCTGGCTACTTGGATCAGGAGGATCACGACCATGAGATTTAGATGCTTTTCTTGACTCTCACTGGGCTGGTTGCTATGACACTCCTGTGTGCACTAGTGGCTTTTGCTTCATGCTTGGTAGCTCATGTATATCTTGGTTGAGCAAGAAGCATCCTACTATGGCCAATTCGAGTTGTGAGGCTGAGTATAGAGAAGCTTTCAAAGCAATTTTTGAATGTGTGTGGCTCAGATGCCTTATGGCTGACTTGGGTGTTGGTTAATCTCCTACCACCACCATCTTCATTGATAGTTAGAGCGTATTGGCAATTGCAAGGAACCTTGTGTTCCATGCTTGCACTAAGCACATTGATGTGCATTATCATTATGTTAGGAAGGGGTTCTCTATAGGGGAGATCAACTTGTCATATGTGCCCACGTAGGAGAACATTGCAGACCTTTTCACAACACTCGACCTAGGGAGAAGTTTGAAGCTTTTTGCAAATATTTGGGCTTACTTCCTTTTGTGGATTGATTCCACATAGCTTTGCACTTCCTTATACATGAGTGTCAGCACCTTGTTCATTGCATCACTCCTAGGGGGGATTTGTTGATATATTTTGGTAGTGATGTGTGGCAACACACTAGGATCATCAGGGCACTTTTTTCCCTCTTTAGGAAGTTTTTTCCCCCGGCTTGTATATATGCCTATAGCCCTAATAGGTTACTAATCTTAGTACATTCTAGTGGTAATACATTTAGTATTGTGTGTTGTGCTCCAAGCTTCTTCTTCTTCTTCCTTGTGTTGTTCACGTGCTTCTCCAGACCTCGAACTCCAACAATATGTAACATAACTAATCACAGAACACAAAATTCTTTCAAAAACCCTAGAAATCAGAGAGGAAGAGGTTTCAGTAGAGCAAATAACTTCAATGGCTAAAAAAACAACAACTTCAATAATACAAATAATCAAGGAGTATATAGAGGAAGTGTTGAGATATCAAGCTCAACATGTGATGATCCAGGATGATACGTATCAAGTTTTTCACTTCTCTCACATGTATAGTGATCACGCAGATATATGTAAGGGATACTTCATTGAGCTTTATTAGATTTATCTACCGAGAGTGATGGCACATCTGTTACTTGCCAGCTCACTCATTTGCGGACATTAGATTTTTCCTTATGTACTCATCTTTATATATTTCACTTGTTGTATTCTTGTTTTAGGTCATTCTTGTACATTCCATTTTACGTAAGAAGAAGAAGAAGATCATTCTTCCTTGCCTCAATCTGAGTGTGTGCTTCTCTTTGATTGTGAGAGTGTGTGTGTGAGCTCTCTTCCTTACCTGCTTCCTTGTGACATGGTATCAGAGCAAGCATGGCTGTAGAGAGCTCGTGGAGAAGGCAACGGTGAACAGTATGCAGTAAGGCATGGAGAAAATGGGATTCACAAACGACCTCCTTTTTCTACAAAAATCGGCATGAAGGCAAAAGACCTTAAAATATTTTTAGGAGTTATCCCTTTAGGGTCACTTGTTTTTGTCAGATCAAAGTTTTGGAGCCATCTCGACCTTTGTTTCGAGCCCGCAAGGTCCAACCCACAGAAAAACCAGGTCAGTTTAAGAAACTTTAACTTGCATCATGTTTCACAACACTCATATATTCAAGTTCCAGAATTTCAAGCAATTCAGTGTACTGTTGATACACGAAAACTGTGTTTTTCTAAGATCGAACTGTCACGTCATAGTGCAATAGTGTTCAAGCAGAAGTGTTGCTTGTAGTGTATTGCAGTGTTGTGAATTACTGCAGAAATGGCAAACGCAGATGGAATGAGTCAGCTTATCAGCGATAAGGTGGACAATAACAACTTCCATGCTTGGAGATTTAGAATGAAGAATTTCGTGATAGGAAAAGGCTACTAGAAGTACATCAAAGGAGAGAAGGAAAATGCTCTACAGTTACCAAAGAGGAATCAGACTACAGAATAGCTAAGAATATATGAGGAATGGAATCAAGGAGCACAAAAGGTAATGTATTGGCTATCTATTAGCATATAGGATAGCATGATTGCGCACATACAGGATGCCAAGACTCCGAAAGAGGCTTGGAACAATTTGGTCACATTCTAGGAGACAATACCAAGGCACAGAAATTGCAACTCAAGAATGAGCTATATACATTGCAGAAGAAGAACATGTCCGTAAGTGACTACACACTGAAAATCAAAATCATATGTGAGTCACTTGCATCTATTGGCATGAATGTAGATGATGATGACAAGGTGGAAGTGTGCCTTCATGGTTTAGGAGCTGCATATAAGCAGTTCAAAACTTATATACAGACTAGGGAAAATATTCCAAATTTTGCTGATTTGGTATCCATGCTGATCATTGAAGAAAAGAATCTTGGTGAGGATTCAAACTCCCAAGGAAAGCCGAGTTCTGAGCAGGTTTTCTACTCTGGTAGAGGAAGAGGCAGAGGTAGAGGTTTCGGAAGAGGTAGAGGTTTCGAAAGTGGAAGACGAAACAGTAACCAAGACCAAGGTCAACAACAAAATCATGCAAGAGGAAGAGGCCACTTTAGAGGCAGGGGGAGCCAAAGAAGTCACAAAAATTTCCAAAGAAATGATTCAGGTAATGATAGTAAAGGATGTTGGAATTGTGGTAAATGTGGACACTTTGAACGTGATTGCAGGTTGAAGAATCAAAATCACAAAAGGCAGCAAAACAACTATGCATCCACAAGTGCATAGGATTTTGAGATGCTGTTCATGGTTCAACATCACATGATGAACACGATGCTTGTTGGTGTTTCAAAATCAAATGATAATGGCTGGTATGTTGACTCAAGTGCTTCAAATCACATGATTAGTCATGCAGAATGGTTTAGTAGTTTGGATATGTTGAAACAGGTGATGAGACATCACATCCTATTGAGCATATAGGAAACATTGCACTATCTATGGAGGATGGAAAGATAAAAACATCTTGCTGATGTGCTACATGTTCCAAATATAACAAAGAATTTGGTTTCTGTTGGACAAATGCTTGACCAGGGATTACAAGTTAGGTTCAATGCTGATGGATTATATGTAGAAGAGTACAAGCAGGATGGATGAATGGTTGCCAAAGTAAACAAAGTGGGTAGGATGTTCACCTTAAATGTGAAGATTCCTGGAATGAATGCAACCATGTTTGCAAAAGGTGTAGCAGTTATTATAGATATTGACATGTGGCATAAACGGATTGGACATGCAAACTTGCAAAGGCTGAAATTGATGCAATCAAAGGAGATTGTCCATGGACTACCAAATTTCAAACTTATAGAAATGCAAAAGATATGTGCAGCATGTCAATTTGGTAAAGAGTCAAGAGCATCATTTCTACATGGCAAGCATGTTAGTGAGGATATACTAGAAATTGTACATACAAATGTTTGGGTTCCAGCAAAGACCACATCTATGGGTGGTTGTAGGTTTTATGTTACTTTCATCGATGACGATACATGCAAAGTATGGGTATATTTCATGAAAGAGAAGAGTGAGGTATTAACTTTCAAAATTTTAAAGCTATGGTGGAGAAGTAACATGGAAGTATATTTAGACATTAAGATCTGATGGAGGAGGTGAATACACGTCAAATGAATTCAACAATTTTCTAAAAATTCATGGACTTTCACGTGATTTGTCATGCAAGTGCACACCACAACAGAATGGTGTTGTTGAACACAAAAATAGACATATTGTTGAAATAGCAAGAGCCTTGATGGCTGAGAAGAATATGCCTCATTGTTATTGGGCAGAAGCTTTGCATACTATTGTATACATCATGAACAGAACTCCGACTGCTGGTGTGCATCAAGTTACACCTGAAGAGAAGTTTACAGGTAAAATCCAAACTTATCATATCTGAAACTTTTTGGTTGTATTGCATATGTACATGTTCTAGATGAGCTGAGGATGAAGCTTGATCCAAAAGCAGAAAAATGTGTTTTCATTGGATACTCCCTTGAGAAAAAAGGGTACAAATGTTATAACCCACTCACATGATAGGTGAAGGTGAGCAGAGATGTGGTATTTGATGAAATGTCAAGCTTCTATGTAGATTCCAAAGAGAACTTAATCTTGAACCAAATGACAAAGAAGATACTAAAAAATCAAGTGGAGAATCTCAAGTTTTGAGTGGACTGGATGCATCACCAAGCAATAGTTCCAACTCAAATCCATGGAGTGGAAGATTGCATGGAAATTTTAGCCCAACAAATTCATCAAATACATCCAAGAAAGGTAAAGAAAAGCTTTCTGCTGGTAGTAAAACATGTGCAAGTTTTGAAGATGTGGATGGAGATTCAAGCGGTTCAGAAAAGATTCTTGATGAGGAACTTCGACTGCTCTCTGTGAAGACTCCAAGAGTAAGAAGAGCACATGCAGATGATACAAGGAGAAGTGACGTAGGACGAAGAAGATCTAGGAGGATGCGCAGTTGAGTGCACCGATTAACGTATGATAGTTATATGGCTGTCATTGTGCCTACATGACGAAGGTAATACAAGATGCTGAACCTTCTTGTTTTGAAGATTCAATCGGAATTGCGGATTGGGAAAATCTATGGATTAGGAGATGGCTGCACTTTATGGGAATGATACATGGAAGCTGGTCCCATTGCCACAAGGAAAGAAGCCCATAGGCTATAAGTGGGTTTACAAGGTAAAGCACAATGCTGATGGTAGCATAAGGAGGTACAAAGCACGATTGGTAGCAAAAGGATATGCACAAACATATGGTATTGATTATCAGGAAACATTCAGCCCTGTAGCTAAAATATCTACTGTCAGAACACTTGTTGCATTAGCTATAGCAAAAGGATGAACTTTTCATCAGATGGATGTGAAGAATGATTTCTTACATGGTGAGTTACACGAAGAAGTATACATGGAACAACCACAAGGATATGAAGATTTAAAGCATCTTGAATATGTTTGGAGGTTGCAAAAGGCTTTGTATGGGCTAAAGCAAGCTCCTCATGCATGGCATGCAAGGATTGCTGATTCCTTAACCACCACTGGGTTTTCTATGTGTGATGGAGATCATTCACTATAGGCAAGGAAGGGTGATGATGGCATCACGATTGTGGCTATTTATGTTGATGACCTGATTGTAGGTGGTGATAATGAAGGAAGCATTAAAGAGGTAAAACAACTTCTTATGCAAGAATTTGACATGAAATATCTTGGTGTGCTACGCTACTTCTTGGGCATTGAGTTTATACATACATAAATAGGTATATGGATGTCGTAGAGGCAATATGCCTTGAATATGCTACAAAAGTATGGTGTGGCTGATTGTAAGCCAATTTCTATGCCATTAGAACAGAATTTGAACTTGGATACTACATCAGGTGAAGCACTGCAAAATGCTACTATGTACAAGAAAATTGTGGGTCTTATATATCTCACAATTACAAGGCCTGATTTAAGCTATAATGTTGGACTTGAAAGTCAATTTATGTAGGTTCCTAGGAAGCCACATTTAGATGCTCTCAGGCACACTCTACGTTATGTGAGTGCTACTTTGGATTATGCATTGTTTTATGAAGCAAGTGTAGATTTGCAGGTTCATGGATACACCGATGCAGATTGGGTTGGTAGCATTCTAGATAGAAGATCTACTAGTGGCTTTCTATTCTCACTTGGAGGTGCACCTATTACATGAAGCAGTAAGAAGCAACCCACTGTTGCTTTGTCGAGTACAGAGCTGAGTATAGAGGTGCTGCAATGGTAGCATGTGAGGCATCATGGTTGGACATGGTACTTGAATATTTAGGAGTGGAAGTGCAAAAGCCTATCACTATCTATTGTGATAACCTTTGCAGCATACAATTAGCACGAAACCCTATTGTCCATGCCAGAACAAAGCATATCGAGGTACATTATCACTTCATCAGAGACAAGGTATTACCAGGTGATATTGATCTTGTTTATGTGAGAACAAATGAGCAGGTTGTAGATATTTTCGCCAAAGCACTTGGAGCTGAGAAGTTGAAGAAGTTTCAGGAGATGCTTGGATTATAGGATATGATGTTGAGCTTCAGGGGGAGTGTTGAGATATCAAGCTCAACATGTGATGATCCACGATGACACGTATCAATTTTTTCATTTCTTTGACATGTATAGTGGTCACGCCAATATATCTTAGGGATACTTCATTGAGCTTTATTAGATTTATCTATTGAGATTGATGGCACATTTGTTATTTTCCAGCTCACTCATTCGCAAACATTAGATTTTTCCTTATGTACTGGTCTTTATGTATTGCACTTCTTGTATTCTTGTTTAAGGTCCTTCTTGTACATTCCTTTTTTATGTCATAAAAGAAGAAGAAGAAGAAGATCATTCTTCCTTGCCTCAATCTGAGTGTGTGCTTCTCTTTGATTGTGAGAGTGTGTGTGTGAGCTCTCTTCCTTATCTCCTTCCTCATGATAGGAAGGAGAGACTACAACAATTATAGTGAAGAGCAAATTCAAGAGGACTCACTTCTCTTGATGAACATGACGATGAAGTAAGGTAAAGTAGATGAGCATGTATTTTATATAGATTTTGGTTGTTCAAATCATGTAGTAGGGAATGTGGCTCTACTCTCACACTTAGAGGATCCAACAAATAGACACGAGGTTCAAACACGAGATGAAACTAGACAATTAGTGGAGAAGATTGGAATTGTGAAGACTCAAGATGGAAACATGAATCTACTCAGCAAGGGATTGTACGTACCTACCATAACAAAGAATCTCACAAGTGTTGGGCGAATTCTAGAGAAAGGATTGCAAGTAAGGTTTGCAAGGAATGGAGCCTTTGTTGAAGATCCACAACAAGGATTCAAAAGAATTGCAAAAGGAAATAATACAAGTAGACTCTTTACATTTGAACTAAAAAACACTAGAAATATAGCTCTGTTGAACTATGGTAATCACACACTATCAAAATTAGAGATGTGGCACAAGCGAGTGGCTCATATAGGTGAAAGGAACTTGAAGAAAATGTGTAGGGATCAAATTGTGCTTGGCCTACAAAATATCTCTAAGCAACACATGATATCAGTGTAGTCCTTTTAGCTTGGGAAATCACATAGACTACCTTTCATGAAGAAAGGATACATTCATGGTGACTTGTTGGAGCTAGTCCACACAGATGTTTGGGGACCTAACAAGGAGCCATCAATATGAAGATCTAGGTACTATGTATCTTTTATTGATGGTTGTAGCAGATGGACCATCCTATACTTTATGAAGCATAAGGATGAAGTCTTCTCATGTTTCAAGAAGTATCTTGCACTTGTTGAAAATCAGACAGGTAAAACAATAGAGACTAAGGTTATATGGAGGGGGAGAACATTTCTCTCGTGAACTTTGATATCTATCTCCAAGAGAGGGGTATCAAGAGAGATATCACAACTAGGCACACTCTAGAGAAAAATGGAGTGCCATAGAGAAGAGAAAGGACCATACTTGGAGCTACAAGGTCTATGTTTTATGAGAAAAAATTGCCAAATTATTTGTGGGAAGAGGTTGTATCTACATGCACGTATATCATCAACAGACTCCCATCAAAGGAATTGGATTGGATGACACATTATGAAACATAGGATGGAAGAAGACCTAGCCTTCATCATTGCAAGATATTTGGGTGCATAGCTTATGCACACATTCCATCTCAAATGAGACATAAAATTGATCCTAAAATAGATAAATGTGTGTTCATTTTGATATATAATCCAAACACCGAAGGTTTTATTGTTAGTAGAGATGTTTTCTTTGATGAGAACAATTCTTGGGTTGAATATGATTGTATGAAAGTCAAGCTACCTTGTGACCTAGAGGACGACTTCCCAACATTGCAAAAGGGCAGTGATCACTTTCATGAAGAATCAAGTGATTCTAATGATAATTAGAGGACACCAGGGAGGAATATCAATGCTTGGAACAACAAAGGTAAAGCAAAGATGCAAGAGTTGAGAGATATTGTAGAATCTTCTCAACGAACAATAACAAAATCAAATAATAAGAAGATCAATTAGAGAAAAAGGAAGCTCACTTAATTACTTGGATTGGAAGTAGTCTACACAAATCAAAGGATGTTCCTTACACAAAGGAAGTATATTAAAGATATGATTCCCAAGTTCAAAATGCAAGAGGCTAAAGTTGTAGGTACTCCCATGGAGGTCAGCCACAAGTTAAGTGCTCATGAAGGAGAACTTACTGAAGACATTACAAGCTATCAAAGCCTACTTGGGAGTTTAAACTATGATACTCTAACAAGGGTTGATATTTGCTATGGAGAAAGTGTGCTTAGTAAAGTCATGCACACCCCAAGGAAACCTCACATGGATTTAGCAAAGAGGATATTGAACTTGTTGTATATTATTGAACAAGGCATTGTTAAAATGTTAAATTATTAATGTATTAATGTGTTTTTGATGTTTTTGATATAGCAGCTGAAGGTTTGTGAGGAGCGTGCAAGGCGTGAAAGGGCGGACATCAATAATCCGAAATAATTATTATTTAGCTTGTAAATAAACCTGCGTAGAAGGTTCTATTGTTAGAAAAGTAATGGTTAGAATAATGGTCGTTGTAGACCGCAGTTTCTGTTATTGAAAGCAATGGCTTTCTGTAAAAGTTACCAACTTTTAGTTTCACGCCTGCTTTTTGAAGCCGCCCTCATGTAACCACTATTTTCGACGTAATCAAAAGTCCTATAAATACATGCACTCTGTGGACTCTCGAAATGGAGTGCATGGGGGGAGATTGCACCCAATCTTGCGTTCGGTCTCGTCTCTTGTCGTCTCTATTTTTTGTGTGTTTTTCTGTGTCCGTAATCTTTGTATGCGCATGAGCAAGATCCTGACAACAGAACTACTTGAAAGGAACAATAAACTAAGGTTTATACTATCCCTACACATCTAATTTGAATGTATAAGCTATTCACTGATGCAGGTTGGGTAGGTTCCAAAGATGATATAAGAATCACATTAGGATATCTCTCATTTGCAAGTACAGAGCTCATATCTTGGTCCACAAAGGAGCAGCCTATAGTTGCTCCCTCCTCAAATCAGGTTGAGTAAAGGGGGTTAGCAAATGTAACGCAAGAAGATATGTGGATCAAGAACCTATACATAGATTTAGGGTTGGATTTTAGTTCTCCATACATATTTGGAGATAATATGAGTTCACTTCAATCTACCTGATAATCCTATCTTTCATGCTAGGACCAAGCATACAGAAGTCCATTATCATTTTGTTGGGGAAAATATTGAGTAAGAAGATACAACTCTCCTATGTATCTACTCATATGCAATGTGTAGATATGAGGACCAAATCACTAGATGGAAACATGTTTAAATCTATGATTGGACTACAAGAGATACCAAAAGGTTGAATACTCAAGCATCTTAGGCTTGAGGGGGATTTTTTGGTACATTTGGCAACCCTAGATGCTTGACCAAATGATAAGGACTTCTCACATATTCATTTGGATAACTTATGATATGCATATGCATACCTCTTGTAAAAGTCATGGATTTTACCTCATTGGATAAACATAAATGGAAATAAGTTGAAGGAATCTCGTGATATTACGAACCATGACTATTTGGTGGTCGGAAACAAATCAATCACCACCTAAAGTGTAGGAACACTTTTAGTTGAGGGAAAATCAAATTTCAGATCCTCTCTATGTGTATGACTAGAGGTTACTTTTATTCATGGGATATGATAGAGAAGAGAGAGCCATTGAACTTCATGGTTTAGCATACATTCAGCTCATATATGTATGCGTATGCCCACTACATCTCCTTTGTATGATACATTCATTAGCACATAGTTCATGATTATCTCTTTTTACTGGTCTGTACTGCAACCTCTTCATTTCAATGGTATTGTTTGATCAAGTTCTCTATGTATACTTGATCATTTGAATTTGTATAGGTAGCATGATCTGCAACCTCTTCATTTCAATGGTATTGTTTGATCAAGTTCTCTATGTATACTTGATCATTTGAATTTGTATAGGTAGCATGATCAGTGGAGCTGCTATATATCAAATTTTAGTTAATCTGGATCATTGGATGTTGAGTTATGGATCAAACAAGCTACCGATGTCTGTACATTTTCTTCTTCCTAAAATGTTTGGATTACAACCCTAAGTTCCTAAATTTACTTCTTAGAGTATACCCACTCTAAATTAGTGAAATAACTTGGAATAGTTATCTAATTCCTTCAATTAGATGTGTCTAAAAGGTCCTTGATCACATGTTATTAGAAAGTAAGAATTGAACATTTCTTTAAGAGGTTCAAGTCCACATATAACAAGTTTCTTAGAGTTTTTCTATGTGCAAAATATCTATTTTGGTACAAATATTAGGCAATGATTCTCCAAGGTACATAGTGGGTATAAATGCATACTTAAAAAGCTAATGGTGTCTAATAAGGTGCCTTTAAGCCTCATTGGTAGGTGTAGAGTTGGATTATTGCAACACTAGCTCATCTATGTATTGTATCCATACATCTCCTCACATTCAGGTCATAGTCAAGTTGAGCACATATAAGTGATCAAAATGACCAAGCCTTTGATCCCACTAGGTGTGAAAAAATTGTACAACTTTGTCTGCAATTGTACAAAATTGATAATATTTTGCATGCTTCTTTTGTATGTGGCCAAGGATCAATAACTTTTCATCCTAAAGGGAACAAGATGCATCACAATCGACTACATTCCCTAGAGTAGAGAATCAAGACTGAAATTTACGTAACATATTTGTGTCATGCCCACATTGCCTAAGAGATACACTTTTGTTTATGGCCTTCAAAACATGAGAAAAATCATCTGAATGATATGTAGAGATGTAGAACAAAGACAAAAGAATTAGATATATTATCGTTCAGACTTGGAATACATACAACATAAAGTGGAATGCAAATTAAATGTAAAGAGATTGATAATTTCACAAACCCAATAACAAAAGCACTCTTGCACCGGCAGTACACTAGCTCCTTGATTTTCGAGGAGCTTCTACACGAATCTTGCAACCACACCCAAGAAGCAGAAAATGCCTCTCCAAGGTAGAAGGCTCTTTTGCTAGGAAGCCTTGGATCTACAACAAATAGAGTTGAAAATCTACATAGAAAAAGGGGTATAAGGATGATACCACCTGCAATTTCTCGGTCATCTCAGTGATCACCATTGAATTGATTCTTTAAAGTATCACCCACCTTGTGAGTCTTGAACACCACGTGATTCCCCCACTTCTTTCTAGCTTCCAGACTTAATACTTCTTCCACTTCCACACTCCTAGCTTCTTCTTTTGAATGATGATATGTTCCTAATCCTTGCTCTATAGACACAAACCACAGTGTTGCATCTACTCACGAACCTGCTAGTACTATCTATTGCCTGTGTGACTGCTCTCTCGTGCACATGCAAGCTTGTATGTGTGTTGCCAACTTAATAGTGTATTACCTACTCCTCTCTACTACCTCTATGAGCGTGACTAAGATACGCTAATCTACTTGCCTATGGTTTTCCCTTTCTATGTGTGTGTGTGTATATATATATATATATATATATATATATATATATATATATATATATATATATATATATATATATATATATATATATATGCATTAAAATTTTCAACATGATTCTTACATAGCATGGAGATTTTTCTTGCCCATCGATGCACTTCAAGATCTTGTTCACTTGCCTCTCTATGTTGTACTAGATTGCTACGAATCACCACTAGAGGGATTGTCCTTTTTGCATGGGAGAAGATGCCAGAATATTTGGCTCATCCTACGAAAGGTGATCTAAGCGAAGAGGGATAGTTAGCGAGACAAAGGACATGCGTAGTGATTATCATGTATGTCACCACGTGCGATGGGAGTAAATGGGCACCATGGAAACTTCAAAAACGGAAGACACGATTAACGAGGGTGGGATGGTGCTTGATCGTCCAAATGCCGATTTGCCAAAACCTAGAAAGTACTAGAGACACTGGACCATTTGGGCATCAAAATGGTTTAAGGGTATCAAAACCGTAGGAAATCAGGATGAAGAACGTCGTAATTCAATTGTAACTTTAAGATCCTTTTTTGAATTCCTAACACTTTAGTTCTGCAAGACTTCATGAGTTGTAAGTTTGTGATTTGTTCGTGAAACCCTAAGTGATCATGTGTGTTTGAGGTTACCCTACCTGTCTTGTATCTGCATTGATGTTTAATGTGCTAATTAAATGGGTCTAAGTTTTTGCTTGAGTTTGCGTCTTTATGTATGTGATATGGATGTGTACATGAACGAAGGTTTATGTACGTGATATGGATATGTATATGAAGGAAGGTTTATGAATATGTGAGTGTATAAGTGTTGTGTATATGAATGTATTTAAAAGTGTTATATGATTTGTGTATGTTTTAGTTTGTGTGTATGTGTTGAACAATGTAAATGTGCTTTTGTGTATGTGTACTGAATCGTGTATGTTTGTATGTTCGTGTTTTTGTGCTCTAATAATGTTTGATCTTTGTAATTATAAAGTGAAATATTCCTTGTATCTTCAAGTTCAAATGTCAATAATCTACCTGTCTTTTCTCATTTGGCAATTCTCTTGAATCCATGTTGGGGATCATCCACAAATGCTCCATATTTGTTGAACCTAACCTGCAAACCCTTTTCCACAATCTGTCCAACACTCATTAGATTCTTGGTAATTGTAGGTATATATAGAACCTTGCTCAACAGATTTCTATTCTCATCAGAGGTTTTACCGTTTCCTACCTTGACCACTGAATGCTTGGTGTCATCACCTACTTGCACTTGGTGCTTTCCCTTGGGTTCCTCTAGGTCAGAGAGAAGAGCTACATTGCTTGCCACATGGTTTAAACATCCTGAGTCAATGTAGAAGAGATGGCCATCATTCATACCTTGCTTTGGAGTCATGTTCATAATCAGAAGAGAATCCTCTTGATCCTCTCTATAATTCTTCTATTCTTTCCTTGATTTGTAGCCTCCTTGGTAGTTGTTATTGAATTGTTGTTGTAATTGTTGTTGTAACCTTGATGATGGTTGAACGTTCCTCTTCATTGTGTGTAGCCACCTCTTTGGAAACCTCTACCTCTCTGATTCTTGAAGTTCTTGTAACACTTATCTATGGTATGATTTGATAAACCAAAAATATTACATGGGGAAGAGTTGAAAGATCTCCCCCTACCTTGCTTACCTCCTCTGTCCGTACATCTTGAGTTCCTACCTCTTCCTGCATAGTTAACTTGAGAAGTAGTACCTTCATCCTCACTCTTTTTGCTTTTCCCTTTCTCTTTAGACTTGCCTTTATCTGTGTATAGGGCAGAAGAATTGTTACCCCTTGATGAATTCCCATTTTTTTCAGCTTGGCTTCATGAGTAAAGAGTTGCCTCATGAGTGTGGTAAGATCTAGAATCTGCATGTCCATGTATAAGTCCATAGCAGTTGTGAAGCTTTCCCATTTGTCATCTGCCTTGATACCATTGATTACTTGTCTCACAATTCTCTCCTCTTCAATCTCTTCTCCTATGCTTGCCAATTGCTCAGCCACATCCTTGACTTTGGTCACATATTCTGAAATACTTTGCTTGGGTTGCTTCCTTTGAGTGGTAAACTCAATCCACAATTGGCTCTCTCTAGCCCTTGTGTTGGAAGAAAAGTATGAAGACAATGTATCCCAAGTCTCTTGGGATGTCTTACAGTTCCTAATGTGTGGAAGAAGGAAGTCAGAAATAGTCAGAAAGGATGTCTTTCAAGCTCCTCTCTTGTAGGTTGTCCTTTGCTTCTGGAAATGGGCATCTCCTCATCTCCTGATATGTATCCATAGAGACTCCTTCCTTGCAAGTATCTCTTCATCCTCAAGGACCATGCGGTAGTTTCTCCTGTCCAATTTATCAATAAAAGAAGGAAAACCATCTCCCATTTTACCTCAAGTTGCTTTGATACCACTCTTGGCAAAGATGGATGGACACCTCAAGAAATGAGTTGGTACTACTAATCCCTACTTTGTGCCAGCCCTATTTTGCTTTAGATTTTTGTTTTAGGACCTTTTAGCTTTTGAATGACACTAAATAAGTGCCTATCTACTTTGGAGATGATGCTTCAAACAATTTTTTGAAAACAGATAAGTTTGCAGCTCGCTAATGACCAAAAAGTTGCTATTTTGGTCTTGACAC
Source organism: Ceratopteris richardii (assembly GCA_020310875.1). Lineage (NCBI taxonomy): Eukaryota > Viridiplantae > Streptophyta > Polypodiopsida > Polypodiales > Pteridaceae > Ceratopteris > Ceratopteris richardii. The sequence continues at coordinate 123,901,137 of CM035416.1, read as the reverse complement.
CTGCTAGAAGTTTTTCTTAGTACTCATAGTACATAGTTAGAAAAATTCTTTATGAGGGTATCTAATTAGCTTAGAGAGCTAATGATTCCAAGTGGAATCACTTAAAATGATGGACTATACTCTGAGCAATGACTTTAGCAGGTAGAAGCTTACTCCCAACTTTTAAGGAACTTTGTAGAGAATGACCAGTGACCATTTTGAGAAACCTTTCTCCCACTTGGCTGAATGAAAATTCTTCAAGATTTGAGAGCTTGTAATAGACTTTGAGCTTGTTCCAATGAGCTATAGAATATTGAAAATGGTGGAGATATTACTGAGATATAAGCAAGACAAGTTCACTCTTCTGAGTGACCTTGATAGAGATGAATATAGATGTAATCATCAATGTAATGTATTATGTAATAATGTTGTTCATGATCATTGGCATGAATATGATTCCCAATGATGGTGATAGGAGTAGGCTATAGTGTGAGCCTGTCAATTACATCAAATGATAAAGACTAAGCTCAGTAATGGGGGCACAATGGCCGCGAGATTAAAATCCCTTTTTATAGATGCTTTGCCTCCAAGTTTGATTTCATATTCAAAATTTAGTTTACCTAAAATTTCTCCTCTAAGTTAGGAGATATTCCACCAAAAGGAATTCGTAGCTTTATCTCTTCAGAACTTCACGAGTTTGGTGCGTTTACAAGATTCCTTCTAAGTCAAGTGACTTTTACAAAGGTTAATGGTGAAAAACATAAGCAATGGTTCATGTGGTTCTTCAACGAATATGGCATTTGCACCAACATTAGGAATAAACTTTTTAAATAATCCAATATGGAAAATTGGTTGATTTTTCAAGGTGTTAGGAAAATCAAGTAAATATGCAGCAGAACCAAATTTATTTATGATTTTAAAAGGACCAGCATAATGTGGAGACAATTGATGATCTCTGCCTAAAATTAGATTTGATTTAGAAGGGTTCATTTTCAAAAAAACCAGATCATTTGTTCTGAATTCCAAGGGTCCTATTTTTAGATCATTATATAACTTTTAACATTTCTCTGCATCTTTGATGTTCTTCTTTACCTTATTCGGCTTCAAATCCATGTTTTCAAGCATCTATTTGCATCCCTCAACCGAATTTTCTGAATTAAAAAATGAATGAGGTAACAAAGAATTCTAGCCATACATTGCTTCAAAAGGTGTCATCTTAATACATGAATGCCATGCAGTATTATATGCATACTCAACCAAAGGCAAAAACTCAGTCCAATTGTTCTACTTATGATTCACATACATACGTAACATATCCTCAAGCACCCTGTTAACCCTCTTAGTCTCACCATCAGTTTGAGGATGAAATGCAGTACTCATATGAAATTATGTTCCTATGGATTGAAATGTTGCTTTCCAAAAGTTAAACGTAAACCTTGCATCACTATTAGAAATTATACTTTTAGGTATACCATGTAACCTAAAAATTTCTTTTATGAAAATCTTAGCAACATGCATAGTTGTATCCATTTTCCTCATGGGAAGAGAATGTGCCATCTTTGTAAGATGGTGCACAACAACAAAGATGGTATCATGCACACTTCTCTTCACATGCGAATTTGTTATGAAATCCATGGAGATGGATTCTCATTTCTGATCACGCACATCTAACACTTATAGCATACCAAGACTCCTTTTAAATTCAGCCTTAACCTATTGACATTTCAAACATTCTTTCACGTACCTCCTAGTATCATATTTCATACGTGGCTAGTAATATGAGGCTTTCACCTTAGCATAAGTCCTAAAGAAACGAGGGTGTGTAGAGAAATGTGCATCATGGCAATCATGTAGAATCTTTTCTTTCAAAATAGATTATGAAGAAATACATAAAGGAGAAGTACAATACAAATCATTATTTTTTAAATGAAATTTTCTATGAAACATAGAACCTTGGTTTTAATACATAAAATTCAAGATTGTTGCATAATATAAATCTTCTTTTAATTCTTTTTTAATATCAAATTAGAGCATACAACATAAATTGAATTGCATGAAGGTTTACGACTCAAGCATTAGCCACTTTGTTTTCTTTTCTTACTAAGTATTGAATATCAAAATCATATTCAGTTAGAGATTTGATCCATCATTTTGTCTATTCTTAAGTAAAGGTTGAGTAAATATATATTTAAGGCTCTCATGATCCTTTCTCAATTCAAACTTTACTCCAAGCAATGTGAAACCAATGTTTAAGTGCATGAACAATCGCAAGCATTTCAAAGTCATGTGTTGTATATTTTAATTCATGTTTCCTTAGTTTCCTTGACTCATAAGCCACTATCCTTCCTTCTTGTGAAAGTACACATCCGATTTGAATTCCACTATGTTGGAGAAACAATCACTAATTGGACATATATTTGAAGGTCAAATCTTAGGAAGAAAACCCCATGCCTATGTGAAGGGACAAATTCACAAGTGTATCATATTTGTAAAGTTAGTTCACTTTAGTTCTAGAATTTTTTTTAAAATCACGAGAATACGAAAATCTATATAAGTTAGTTTGTATCAACTGACGCGGAGAGAGAGAAAGAGAGAGAGAGAAGAAGTAGAAGAAGGAGTTCATTTTATACGATTGAATATAGTCGGGCTTCTCTGAGTGAGAAAGCATCTGTAAACTTCTGAGTTTTCATAGCTATGAGAAAGAACTGAGTAAAGTTCTGTGTATGAGTCTCTTTCCATCATCTGCATAATTACCTAGTGTGTGATGAGTTAAAAAGATCAAGTTTTCGAAGCAACTCGATGCCTGGCATCGAATCTCTGCTAATAAGTCATATTTTCATTTATATTTTTCATTCAGTACTGAAGTGTTTGAAAAACATGATGTTGTTGGAGCAACTCGATGCCTGGCATCGAATTCCAGTTGATAAGTCATATTCTAAGTGTGCATGAAATCACCTATAGTTTTGGTGTCCAAAAGATCAAGATTTTATGCGGGAAGTCGATGCCCGACATCGAATCCCTGCTGAAAGTGGCCAAAACATCCCAAGTCGATGCCGGGCATCGAATTCTCGTTGCAAGTCGATGCTAGGCATCGAATTCTAATTTTAAACAGGCGCTCTTACTATAACAGGAAAGATTTCCAATTTTGGAAGGTCATACAGGGTCATCTTGTGAGAGCCATAACTTGAAATCTAGAGATCCCTTTGATGCATATGATAGCTTGTTGGAAAGCTCTACTCTTCTACTTTCAGCCTATAAAGTTTCATGGAGAAATAATACTTGAGCTAGGAGAAATTAGCAAAATACTGAAGGTATGTCATTTCGGTGACTAGGAATTTTTGTAGAAGCAAAGTTCTCACTTTAGGCTATCATTTCTCAACGTTTGGAGTGGCAATGAGTTAATGGTGACCATAGAGGTGTTCTAGTGTCACATTAATTCATTTCTTGTGGTGTTTCATACATCAACAAGTGGTATCAGAGCAGAAAGATTCTCGAGAGCAGAAGACGACAAAGGTACGAGAAGTTTTGTAAAGTTTTCCATTAAAGTTTGAAAGGTGAAGCATTTGAAGACACAAGGCATCAAAAGGTTACTTCAAAAGTATCCTCATACACAAAGAACTTCAAAAGGTATTATCCTTTATCCTTTAAGCTCACAGGTTGCAGCAGAAGGAAAGAACTATGGCAGATCATATTTCCATTGACAAACTGGACAGAGATAATTACCCCGCATGGGTAATGAGAATGGAAGCCTTACTTATGAGTAAGGATCTCATGATATATGTTACAGGTGAAGAAGAGAAGCCAGTATTCGAAGATGAAATCCGACCAAAGAAAGAGGAACTTGATGCTTGAAAGCATTGGCAGAAGAAGGATGCAAGTGCAAAAGCCTACATCTACAACACAATCTCTGATCATTTGCTACCACACATCAGAGGATTGGAATCATCTGAAGATATATGGAGTGCATTGGAGTATCATTTCCAAAGTACTACTAAAGCAAGGAAAGCAAGTCTATGGTCAGAGTTTACAACATTCAAGAAGAAGCCAAGTCAAAGTATTAGTGATTATGTCACTAAGATGAAGGATCTTGCAGATAGTCTTGGATCCATAGATGAAGATGTTGAAGATCACAGATTGATTGCTCAACTACTTGCAGGTTTGAGAGGGGATGAAAGGTGGAAACCTTTTGTCTTATCAACAAAACTTTCATTAAATCATTATGTTCCAGATTTGAACCAGTTGCTTGGTTTGATGCTCACATATGAGCAAGACTTGAAGGGAGATGGAGATAAAGGACAAAGTTCAGCAATGTACATGAAGAATAAGAAGAAAGGAGATAAAGGTAAAGCAAAGGATGAAGAGGAGTCTAGTTCTCAAGATTATTATGCAAGAGGTAAAGGCACTGGTAGAGGAAGAGCAAGAGGCTTTGGAAGAGGAAGAGGTAATCAGAATAACAACAAAAAGGCTTGCTAGATCTGTGGATTGAGTAATCATTTGGCTCATGACTATTGGCACAACCAACAAGGATCAAACCAGAATCAAAACAACAATAGTAGAGGCCGAGGTGGAAGATATCAAAGTAATTCTCAAAGAGGTAGACAAAGTCAAAGAGGAGGCTATGGTAGAGGTGGAGGAAGAAGTTGGGGACAGAATCAATCCTACAACACCACCTACTACAATTATGCAAATGACACACAGAATGAAAGTCATACATCACTGATGATGAATTCAATTAGCACATCAGATAAAGAAGATCTAAAGGTATTTTACATTGACTCTGGATGTTCTAATCATTTGTCAGGAAACATAGAATTGATGTCAGAATTGGAAAAAGGCATTTCTAGTCACACAGTTCAAACAGGTGATAATACCAGACATAGTGTACATTCAATTGGAAAAGTGAAATGCAAGAATGGAGCAGATTTGCTAACCAATGTTTTGTATGTTCCTACAATACCTAAAAACATGATTAGTGTGGGACAGATAGTTGAAAAAGGTTTTCAAGTCAGGTTTACAAATGAAGGAGTATTTGTTGAAGATCCAAAGAATGGGTATAATCAGATTGTCTCTAGTAAGAAAGAAGGTAGACTATTTACTTTAAGAGTGCAAGGAAACATTGGTCAAGCTTTGCTCACACATGGTGAAGGAGTGATTACAGAACTTGATCTCTGGCATAAGAGATTAGGTCACTTTAATGAAAGAGGAATTAAAGCTATGGTTGCTAATCAGTCTGTACTAGGATTACCAAATGTGCAAAGTCAACATATGGTTTATAAATGTGAAGCATGTCAAATGGGTAAAGCACATAGGTTACCATTTCAAAAGAAAGGATTCAAACATGATGGATTACTAGAGCTTATTCATACAGATGTATGGGGACCAACAAAAGAAGGATCTATCAGTGGCTCAAGGTACTATGTTCTTTTCATTGATGATGCTACAAGATGGATAACATTATATGTTTTGAAGGAAAGATCAGAAGTGTTTAGAGCTTTCAAGCATTTTCATGCATATGCAGAGAGAGTCACAGGTCAAAAGCTTAAGAGACTGAGGTCTGATGGAGGGGGAGAATATTTCTCCCAAGAGTTCAATGATTATCTTTGGAATGTAGGTATTAAGAGAGAAATAACTTGCAGGTATACACCACAACAAAATGGTGTAGCAGAAAGAAGGAACAGGACTTTGGTTGAGTTTGCTAGAGCTATGCTAAAGGAGAAGAACTGTCCAAATTATCTTTGGGCTGAGGCTATAAATACAGCTACATATCTTGTGAATAGATTACCATGTGCAGCTCTGAATGGAATGACTCCATATGAAGCTTGGTGGGGTAAGAAACCAACACTAGATCATTGTAGAGTGTTTGGATCAATTGCATATGCTTATGTGCCATCACAACTTAGGCATAAACTTGAACCAAAGGCAGAAAAATATGTGTTCATTGGTTATGATGAAAAGCAGATGGGTTATAGATTGTGGAATCCTGTAACCAAACAATTTATTGTTTCTAGAGATGTTACATTTGATGAACAGAAAAGTTGGTATGCAGATCAAAGTCATACAGCTGAAGAATTTGAAGAAGAGGTAAGAAGATGTGAGAAAGGAAAATCAATTGTGCAGGTAAATAGAGATGAAGACTATATGCAAGCAAGTACATCCACAAGTGGATTAACAAGAAGAAATGAAGAAGCTCCTATATTTGATGAAGAGGTGTATCCAGACACATATGAAGAATGTGAACCAAGAAGGTCAAGCAAGACTAGAAGACAACCAGAAAGGTATTCTTATGATACTTCTTACATAACTCAGAAGAACTATGCATATATGGTCAAAGATGATGAAGAACCTCAGAACTATGATGAAGCTAAAGGTAAGAAGCAATGGGAAGAAGCAATGAAGGAAGAGTTCAATGCACTGGAGGAGAACAAGACATGGGAACTTGTTCCTAAACCAAATGGTAAGAAAGTAATTGGAAATAAATGGGTTTATAAAGTGAAGAAGCTTGCAGATGGAAGTATAGCCAGATACAAAGCTAGATTGGTGGTGAAAGGCTATGCCCAGACCTATGGCATAGATTATGATGAGACATTCAGTCCCGTAGCTAAGATGTCAACTATAAGGACAATCATTGCTATTGCAGCTTCAAAAGGATGGACCCTAAGTGAATTGGATATAAAAAATGCATTCTTGAATGGATACATATCAGATGAGGTATACATGGAACAACCTCAAGGGTTTATAGATTCCAGGTATCCAAATTTTGTTTGCAGGTTGAGAAGAGCATTGTATGGATTGAAGCAAGCTCCAAGAGCTTGGAGCTATAGACTGGTGAAGTATCTCAATGATCTTGGATATCAAAGTTCAAAAGCAGACCCAAGTCTACTTATCAGAAGAACAGAGGAAGGTACAATCTACATTTGTATTTATGTAGATGACATTATAATCACAGGTACTTCAGATGAAGGAATCAAGGAGGTAAAGAGATTACTTGAGAAAGAGTTTAAGATCAGTGATCTAGGAAAGTTGTCATACTTTCTTGGAATGGAAGTTACTTATACAGATCATGGCATATATGTATCACAAGAAAGGTATCTTCTGAATTTATTGAAGAAGTTTGATATGGAAAATTGCAGAGAAGCTTCAACTCCACTTGAAGTTAATCACAAGCTCAGTAAATATGATGGTGCAGACTACAAAGATATGAGGAAGTATCAATCTCTTGTGGGTAGTTTGATTTATGCTACACTAACAAGACCTGATCTTAGTTATGCAGTGGGAGTTTTATCACAATTCATGCATTGTCCAAAGGACCCACATTGGATTGCAGGACAAAGAGTTCTCAGATATATCAAAGGAACTATAAAGGAAGGATTATATTATCCTTTTACATCAGATTTGAAGTTGAGAGCCTACAGTGATTCAAATTGGGCAGGTAATCAAGATGACAGAAGATCAACTCATGGTTACATGATATATATTGGTGATAAGCTTGTAAGTTGGTGTTCAAAGAAACAACATACAGTAGCATTATCATCAACTGAAGCAGAGTACAAAGGACTTGTGGAAGCAGCTAAGGAAGTCATATGGATGCAGACATTGTTCAAGAGCTTAGGCATTGATCAAGGTACACCTACAATACATGGAGATAATATGAGTTCACTTTATCTTGCAGCAAATCCAGTATTTCATGCAAGGACAAAGCACATAGAGATACAGTATCATTTTCTCAGAGAAAAGGTAATGGAGAAGGAGATTGAAGTGGAGTACATTTCTACTAAAGATCAGTTAGCAGACATAATGACAAAGAGCTTGGATGGTGTGAAGACCAGCAGATTCAAAAGCATGGCAAGAGTAAAAGAAAAGAAGATGATATGAAGAAACACGGAATGTCAATTAGTAATTGAGGGGGAGCTGTTGGAGAAACAATCACTAATTGGACATATATTTGAAGGTCAAATCTAAGGAAGAAAACCCCATGCCTATGTGAAGGGACAAATTCACAAGTGTATCATATTTGTAAAGTTAGTTCACTTTAGTTCCAGAAGTTTTTTAAAATCACGAGAATACGAAAATCTATATAAGTTAGTTTGCATCAACTGACGCGGAGAGAGAGAAAGAGAGAGAGAGAAGAAGTAGAAGAAGGAGTTCATTTTATACGACTGAATATAGTGGGGCTTCTCTGAGTGAGAAAGCATCTGTAAACTTCTGAGTTTTCATAGCTATGAGAAAGAACTGAGTAAAGTTCTGTGTATGAGTCTCTTTCCATCATCTCCATAATTACCTAGTGTGTGATGAGTTAAAAAGATCAAGTTTTCCAAGCAACTCGATGCCTGGCATCGAATCTCTGCTGATAAGTCATATTTTCATTTATATTTTTCATTTAGTACTGAAGTGTTTGAAAAACATGATGTTGTTGGAGCAACTCGATGCCTGGCATCGAATTCCAGTTGATAAGTCATATTCTAAGTGTGCATGAAATCACCTATAGTTTTGGTGTCCAAAAGATCAAGATTTTATGCGGGAAGTCGATGCCCGGCATCGAATCCCTACTGAAAAGTGGCCAAAAACATCCCAAGTCGATGCCCGGCATCGAATTCTCGTTGCAAGTCCATGCTAGGCATCGAATTCTAATTTTAAACAGGCGCTCTTACTATAACAGGAAAGATTTCCAATTTTGGAAGGTCATAGAGGGTCATCTTGTGAGAGCCATAACTTGAGTTCTAGAGATCCGTTTGATGCATATAATAGCTTGTTGGAAAGCTCTACTGTTCTAGTTTTAGCCTATAAAGTTTCATGGAGAAATAATACTTGAAGTAGGAGAAATTAGCAAAATACTGAAGGTATGTCATTTCGGTGACTAGGAATTTCTGTAGAAGCAAAGTTCTCACTTTAGGCTATCATTTGTCAAAGTTTGGAGTGGCAATGAGTTAATGGTGACCATAGAGGTGTTCTAGTGTCACATTAATTCATTTCTTGTGGTGTTTCATACATCAACACACTAGTAGCACATGCAATAAATGGATTGCCTAACTCAGGTATCTTTAGCACATAATTTTCAATAATTTTTTGTTTTAATTCTTCAAATGCATTTTGACACTCATGATTCCATGTGAAGTCCTATTTTTTCTTTGTCAATCCTGTAAGAGGATTTGTAATTCAAGAAAACTCCCTAATGTATGCCCTCTGATATTGTGCCAAACCAAGGAAGCTTCTTGCATATCTCACACATTTGGGTGTAATCTAGTCAACTATGCTTTTAACTTTCTTAGGATCTATGTGAATCCTTTCTTAGAAACAACTCTCCCCAAATAAGTTACTTCCCCCTTTTGCAAAAAAACCATTTACTCATCTTACTATATAGTTTATGCTCTCTAAGTTATTGTAAAGTCTTGATGAGATGCAATGCATGTTCATCATCATCCTTAGAATACACAAAATAATCATCAAGAAAAACTGAAATAAATTCATGGAGATATTTGTGAAACACATTATTCAACAAACACATAAATGTTGCAAGAGCATTTGTCAATCCAAAAGGCAAAATTGTGAACTCATAATGACCATATCGTTTCCTAAAAGCATTTTTGGGTATGTCCTCAAACTTTACTTTCATTTGATGATACCCAATCTTAAGTGAATTTTAGTGATTACTGTGGAACCACTCAATTGAATTTTATAATTCATCTATATGTGGAAGTGGATACTTATTCTTAATGGTGTTCTTGTCCAATCCCCTATAGTCGATACAAAGTTTGTATAAGCCATCTTTCTTTCTCTTAAACAAAACAAGTTCTCCCTGAGGTAAAACACTAGGTCTTATCAACCCCTTCTTCAATAGATCATCTAGTTGGAGCTTCAACTCTTTCAATTCATCAATATTGAACCTATAAGGTTCTCTAGGACAAGGCTCACTTCCTAGATAGAGGTCTTTAGCATGGTCAATTTTCCAAGGAGGAGGCATGCCTGGTAGATCATCATGAAATACATCTACATAATCATCTGAATGTTTTCTGACATATTTGGGTATTTCTCCTTCTTTCTTCTCCTCATGAAGGTCATTCATATAAACCAAGTATGTCTCAAAACCTTGTCGAATACCCCTACTCAATTTTATAGCAGAAATAGGAGAAAAACCTGAATTACACTCACCTAGAAGAAGATTTTCTTCCCCCTCTATTTTCAAAGTAAGGATCCCACTTTCGTAATCAATCACGATAGTGTTATGAATTAACCAGTCCATGACAATGATGACACCACATTTTCTCATTTGAATTACTTAGAAGGTACCCAAAGACTTATGTTCACTTAACATAAAATCAAGATTCTCAATACAGCCTTGAGTATAGTGTATCCTACCATTAGCCATCTATACACGTCTTCTAGTCTGCATCTCAATATGCAATCCTAAAGCCTCTAGCCACTTAAGTAAAAGGAAACAATTTTTACTACTCGAATCAATAAAGAAAATTACCTTATGTGAGGATATGTTCCCCATAATCCTAATCACTAATGCCCTTGAATGAGAGGAAGTTGCCATGCATTGAAGTGTAGGTTTAGAACACTTACCTTGATCATCCACTTCCTCAATTTTTCTACTTTCCTTTTGTAGATGAACTATCTTCACCTGCATACAATGGCTCATGGCCTTGTTTAGACATTCAATTGTGCAATGTCCTTGTTCTCTAGATCAAAAGCGAAGTCCCAATCTTCTAGCCCACTCCAAGAAATTGAAATCATGTTGACAATGCACAAGTTCTTGCTTCTTAGATGTATTAATCTACCTCATGTTAGTTTGTCCTCCTTGACCATTAATAGAGTTAGTCGACCTCTGCCCATTTTGATTTGTTGAAATAGGTCTTGAAGGTTGATGTCTTGTTGAAATAAACCTTGACTTTGATGCGTTTTTCATAGTAAACTTCTCCATATTCTCAAATTTTTTCTCTTTTGCAACCACATAAAGAAAATCTACACATTCGGACCCCTTTACTTCATAGTGAAGCTCTTCTCACAAACCCTCAATAAATTTTCTCTTCAGGGCATCTCTAGAAACTTCTAGTGCATACTTATGTAAACACAAAAATTTCTCCTTATATTCTTTAACAGACAAGTTTTGTCTATCATCATCATGTTGTTTCAAGGAGTAGAATTCCATTTTCATTTCGATCTCTTAATGTGGAGAACAACATTGGCACAACAAGATATAAGGAAGAAAAATAGAGTATGCATAAAAAAAGAAGAGAGAGATAGAGCTTTATTATATGTGCAGATTTACAAATTAGAAAATCTATCAAATAGCTTCAATGTGAAGCCTCATCTGCCTGACCACCCTCGAGCTCATTTCAATTCCAAGCGCAATCACAATCACAATCTCAATCCCAATCCCAATCTCAATCTCAATGAGAGAAGCCAAAAATGATCATGATCAATGCAGGACCATAATCTCCATAGCTCTCAATCTTCATCTCTGGATCTCCCCTTCCCTAGTGCACAAAATGCCTTCCTAGACACGTGCTCCTAAAATCTGCATGCTCCAAGATAGCCTTCTTTTGCATGTCTCATGCAAGACTTCCAGACCACATATGCATCTACTTTTCATGTCCACCTCAAGAATTGTACTTTCAAAAATAGAGGCAATCCTTGCAACACACACACATCAATCACCCAAAAAAACCCACATACCCATGTGCATTTTCTAAATCAAACATGCATAAGATGAATCAAAGCCTCCATCTCTCTCTTTTTTTTTAAGTACCTAAAAACAACACTTTTGCAAGCGTGTAACTTAAAAACATTGAGGAATTAGCTTAAGCTTGCGAGACATAAAAATATTTAGTTTATTTGAGATGTACAAATGTTAGAGATGCCTTAGGTCCAATCCGCTTCCAAATATCACTTTTGAGTCCTAAAAAATTAGGAACTCTAGAGAGAGATAAAAAACGTGAGAAATCTCTTCAATAACCGATCTTTATGCAATTGAATGAGACATAAAACGTAGGAAGTACAAAAAACTAAATTAGTTAAAATTTCTCTACTAAAAGTACTCTATCTTTCTCTCATACAACATTTTTTATTTATTCCTTCATCTTCATGCTCAAATTTAACACACAAATTTCATGCAACAACTTTCTAGAGAGAGAATGTAAAAAATTGTTACTAGAAAATTTTGCACACATTATCAAAATATCCTAAACATAAAATTTCACTATTACCTACACATCTTTTTTTTAAAGAGAATCAATGTGGTATCTTACAATCGTCCCCCTCTTTGAAGAACTTTGTCCTCAGAGTTGGAAAGAAGGATAATGTTCCATAAACTCATTTAAACCAACCCATGTTAAATCTTCCATTGGAAACACAAATCAATTAACTAAACTTTCCTTTATTTCATGATTCCTAAGATTTCTAATTCCTCTATAATTCCTCTATCCATTATAACTTCTGGTTCAAGCTCAAAAGTGGCATCTTCCTTTGACTTAGATTTGTCGTGCAAAACATGATCAACATTAGGTACATACTTTATAAGTAATCCAACATGGAATAGTGGATGAATCTTCAAAGTGTTAGGCTGATCAAGTAAAAATGCAATAGAACCAACTTCCTTTAAGATTTCAAAAGGACTAGCATAATGTGGAGACAATTTGTGATCTTTGCCTAAAACAAGATTTGATTTAAAAGGGTTCACTTAAAAAAAAGATTATTTTTTCTAAATTTCAAGGGTCTCTTTTTGAGATCATGACATAACTTTTGACATTTTTTGTGCATTTTTCATCTACCTGATTGTTTGAATTAAAAAGTGAATGAGGACCAAAAAATTATACCCATACATTGCTTCACAAGGTGTCATCTTAATACAAGAATGCCATGCACTATTATTTGCATACTCAAGCAAAGGCAAATACTCAATCCAATTGTTCGGCTTATCATTCACATACATATGTAACATATCCTCAAGCACCCTGTTTACACTCTCGGTCTCACCATCATTTTGGGATGAAATGTAGTACTCATGCATAATTCTGTTCCTATAGGTTGAAATGTTGCTTTCCAAAAATTAGATGTAAATTGTGCATCCCTATGAGAAATTATACTTCTAGGTATACCATGTAACGTAAAAATTTATTTTATGGAAAGCTTAGCAACATGCATAGCCGTATCAGTTTTCCTCATGGGACGAAAATGTGCCTTCTTTGTAAGATGGTCCACAACAACAAAGATTGTATCATGCCCACTTCTCGTCACATGCAACTTTGTTATGAAATCCATAGAGATGAATTTGCATTTCTAATCAAGCACATCTAATGGCTATAACATGCCACGACTCCTTTTAAATTGAGCCTTAACCTATTGAGATTTCAAACATTCTTTCACATACCTCCTAGTATCATATTTCATACATAGTCAGTAGTATGAGGCTTCATATCGAAGTTATTTGATAGATTTTGTAACATAGATCTGAGCTACTTGTAAATCTGCACAGATAATAAAGTTCTATATCTCTCTTCTTCTTCTCTACGTACTTTATTTTTATTCCTTATATCTTGTTGTAAAAAATTCTATTATTTTATGTGGGATTGTGATTGAAGATTAAGAGATTTGTTACACCCGGCTACTTAGATAGTTTTATCCCAAGGGGGATCACTACCGCTATGTTTACATGCCTTTTTGGACTCTAATTGGGATGGTTGCTATGGCACTCATGTGTCCACAAGTAGTTTTTGCTTCATGCTTAGTAGCTCATGCATATCTTGCTTGAACAAGAAGGAGCCTACTGTGGTCACGTCTAGTGGGACTATAGGGTAGATTTTATAATGACTATTGAGTGTGTGTGGCTTAGATGCCTTGTGCTTAATTTTGGTGCTGGTCAGTCTTTTTCCACCACCACCTTGAGTGACAGTCAGAGCACATCCATAATTGCGAAGAACCCTGTGTTTCATGCTTGCACTAAGCACATTGAGATGCACTATCATTATGGCAGGGAGAGGTTTTTTGTCTAGAGAGCTCACTTTGGCATATGTACCAAAGGCTCTAGTTAGGGAGAATTTTGAAGCTTTTTGCAAGGCTTTGGGTTTACTTCCTTTTGTGGATTGATTTCACATAGCTTGGCACTTCCTTATACATACGTGCTAGCTCCTTGTTCACTACATCACTCCCAGAAGCTCTCTCCTTGGCAACGTCGCCAACTTTGGTGTCACTCTAGCACAATGGTAAGTTCCAACGTGAGGAGATCCACCTCATAAATGTCAATCCTCCGAGACGTGAGGACCGGTATGAAGACCAAGAGCAAGTGAAGTGCGCAAGTGCATGAGTGAAAGCACAGAAGCATGCACACACATACACACACACACATTCACAAAGTAAGAGCAAAGAGTGGAACAATGGAAGGACTTCAATTACAAAAGGAATCTATTCCAAGAGCTCAAATCTCTAACAAGATAACCTTAAAAATGAGCTTTCAAGCTCTTTTTATAGTTTTTTGAGTGGTTTTGGCCCTATCTAGACCTAGTGTCCGGCCTAGTTAAAAATTAGGTTCTAGGGCTTATTTGAGGACTCAAATGGAGTCTAAAAATTACGAAAATTGGTAGGATGGTACTTCTAATACTCCTAGAGCTTGATGACTCCTTGGCTTGAACAAAGTGGAGTTACAAAAATGGAAAATGGTATCTAAAATGGTTTTTAGTGATGAAAATCACTATTTTTATAGGGAGAGACATAGAGCACATAGGCATCAAAGAGATGAGCATGATTTTCCATTGCCTAGACCTCGAGAGCATCCAAGAACCCTTAGACCCTCTCAAGTGGTCAAGGCAATGAAGAACTATTTTGATAGGTCAGAAGATCCTTATGATCATGTGGCCGAGTTCAAATAAGTGTAAGAGCTGAACAGGTCAAGGATTTGTTCACTCAGTTTGAGGCATTTGGTTTGACTCTTAAGGGCACTCCGCTAGCTTGCTTTCAACCTCTAAACAGTCACAATTACTTGAATCTAGGTCAACTGCTAGAAGCATTCATTGTAGAATTTTCTAAGAGTGGCATTAGGCATAACACATCATCCTTCATCCACATCTTTAAGCACACACCCCAAGAAATAGTGCGACTTGCAGGAAGATGGTTCAGATAGTACTTGGAAAGAGGCCCAGTTCTAGAGTTCCCAACCAGCCAAACAAGTGGCCTTGTTCTTAGATGGCTTATTGAGCACCAAGTTAAGATCATCTGTGTACTTGAAAGAGCCTAGATCCATAGAAGAGTGTGTGCAGATGTGCATTGACATAGAAGACAACTTGGGTGAGGAGTTAGAATTGTCCAAACTCTATAAGGCTTTTGATAGTTCTACTAGTCACACCTCTAGAATCTCCACTGAGATAGATGAGATAGCTGAGCAGGTTGCCAAGAAGCTAGGAGTCCAAAATAGACAAGCACCAAGGGTCACCTCAGAGAAGCCATATTATAACTGTGAGGGAGACCACATGGCACATGTTTGCCCAATGATGGCTAAGCACCAAGGAAAGCCTAATGCTCCATACTGCACCATTGAGAAAAATACACAAACCATACGGCTCAAGATTGCCCATACAATCGTCAAGCTGTAAGAAAAAATTATCAACAACCTTACCAGTAGGGTAGGTATCAGAATCAATGCCAATAGCCATATTATAGGCCACAATAGCAATATCAAGCACCATATAGGCCACAACCAGTCTTAGGAAACCCGAGAGATTGTCTAAGGAACCCCTCTAGTGTGCCCAAGGTTACACCAAATAACGTGGAAAGCTTAGTTGTGGATTCAAGTGCTACTAGCAGTAATGTGGCTCCTATATAGGCAATTACTAGGGCACATGCATTGAAACAAGATAAACCCAGTGAGAAATCAGAGTGAAGTGAATCAGGAGAGCCTAGTAAGAGGAAAAAAAGAACATGGAAGGATACCAGGGAGAGAGCCAATTGCAAGTGGAATAAAAGGATATCCAAACTAGAAGAAATCTAGAAAGATGCAAAAACAAAAATAGAAGACATTGCATCTCAAATGCCCTCGCATGCCAAAACTCCATCCACACCACCTCATCCCGCCCTACGAGTCACTATAAATAGACCACAACTAGGGTTTGTTCTTGCAGATCCAACTCGAGAAAACTTGGACATGATGTTCAAGGCATACCAGGCTTGACTTCAAGAAGGGCGAACAGCCCCAAACGTAGACAGAGTTACCCTAGAGCATATTTAGAGATTGAATAGAAAGAAATGTGCATGAAAATGGTGGAACTAGCTCATGCTATGCTCGACCAGCCAATTCTTCAATCAGACAAACTCTATCAAAACGGATTTGCATTTCTAGGGCTTATTGTAAAGATTAGAGCAGTTGGTAAACAAGCCCCAGGTTTCTTTACCTCCACAAGCTCAACCAATTATTGAAAGAGAAAGCTCAACACCAACAAGAGCTTATGTTTCTAATTCCACAAATGATGGAACACCTCTTTCAATTTAGCAGTACTCTCAAGAGTTCTTACAGGAAATACAAGAGGCGAAATGGGCCAAAGAGAAGGATAATCCCCCTCCTATTCTTGAAATTGATGCCCTTCATGATCAATTTCCCCAAGACATTCCATGCAGAGCAACAAGAAGACGAGAGATTAGATTTTGAATCTTATTCTTTACAAGAGTTGCCACAATTCATAGACCCATGGGAATCCGAATCTCTTCAGATCAGAGTTCCCACAATACAAGTAAGAAATGAAGACTTAGTGGTTCCAAGGAACACTGATGTCATGAAGAACACTAAGGTTCAGTCTCATCTCACCATAGAAGAGCTTCTCAAAGTAAAACTAGAGTTGTGGAAGCATGTGGCGAGTTAGGTTCCTGAACTGGATTCCAACGTGCCAAAAGCAAGCTCTAAGCAGAAAGTCCTAGAGATACCCTAGACAAAATAGGGGACATGAGTGAAGGTGAAGAAGGTAATACTTATCTTCCAATCACCTACCAAGGTTACACAACCAAAGCAATCCTAGATTCAGGTGCTAGCATTTCTATTGTGACCACCTCCTTGTGGAGGCAATGGGGTAAACCCAAACTGAGACCAACTAGAATGAAGCTTCAAATGGTTATGGCCATGTCGAAAGACCTCTAGGATTTCTAGAAGGGATAACTCTCACCAATTGTGGGGTAGAGTTTGAGCACACCTTCACTATATGTGACTTTTAGAAAAATAATGTCTGTAAGATGATCTTAGGAAGACCTTTCCTTCGACAAATTCAAATAGTAGAGGATTTGGGAACCAACTCCTTGTACTTGCAGCACTTAGGGATCACAACCAAAGTCAATCTAAGAGACTATACCTTTAGAGATGTACCATCCCTATAGTGGAATCCTATCCACAAAGCACAAGAAGATTCAATCTATGTGCATTCTAAAAGTTCACCTGATCCATCTTGCATGCATGATGATACTCATTTGTGGATGTGCAAAGTTGCAGAGGAAGAGGAAAAATGCTTGAAAGCATGAGAAGAAGGAACTCCGCGAGGAGATAGAACAATTAAAGAACTAGCCTATACACTGATGATACTTCCGGATGAGGAATTTGAGCCTCATGATTGGGCACAAATCTTGGCCACTTGTTGTCAATGAAGAACAATGGACACCTCATTGTCATGAGGGGGTTATGATATGCTAGAAGAATGTGACCCTAGTGACTTCATAGAAGAAGAAGAGAACAATGATGATCTAGAGTCCATTGTTATGGATATTTACTTTAGTTCAGAGAAGCACTATCTAAAGGATATAGGAGTATTTACCCAAAGAGAGGAAGAACCTCTCACAAGAATTAAAACAGTAAATTCAAAAGAAGGAAGTGAAGATAGTCAAAAGAAAAAGAAAAGAAAAGCAATGAGACAAGAAGAGGAGGAATCATTGTTTGAAGTACCAGAGAATTTCAAGAAATATGAAGTTGAGGATCGAAAAATTTTGGTACGAATGCCTAAGAGAGAGGCATCACAGGAGAAGCATACGATAATAAAGAAAAGACCTAAAAAACTATGGTAACCATCAAAGAAAACAAAGAGCAATGTACATACATAAGAGAATTCCTAAGTGTAGAAGAAGAAGCATAGCTTGTAGCCTTATTAAGGGAATATAGGGATGTGTTTGCATGGCACTATAGAGACTTGAAGGGAGTAGATTTGAAAAAAAAGCTCTCATATGATCCCCATGATAGCTGACGCCAAGCCCACCAAATAGAAGCCCTACACATATAATGACACTTATGCAGCCAAAATAAAAGAAGAAATTGACAAGCTAATTGAAGTTGGATTTATCTATGAGATTGAGCATACTGAATGGGTGTCCCCCATTGTAGTGGTGCCCAAAAAGAATGGAAAGTTACGAGTGTGTATTAACCTTAAAAAAGCTGATGCCGCTACAATCAAGGATAGTTATCCTCTTCCAATCACCAAACATCATTTATTGGAGCATGTTGTAGGCAAAGAAATTTATAGCTTCCTTGATGAATTTTCAGGTTACAATCAGGTATCACCAATGCACCTACAACATTCCAAAGGCTCATGTGTCATGTCTTGAAAGAGTTCTTGTGAAAGAGCTTATACGTATATGTGGATAATCTATGTGTTCATTCCCAAGAAAGAAAATACCACATCCCTAAGCTCACATAGATCGTCAACAAGTGTAGAGAATATCGAGTGTGTCTAAACCCAGAAAAGTGTGTGTTCATGGTACAACAAGCTAAAATCTTAGGTCACATTGTTTCTAAGAACAGAATATCAATAGATGGGGACAAAGTTAGAGCCATAGCAGAGTTACCAAGGCCAAGGAACATTAAAGAGGTACAAGCTTTTATGGGCCATTGTGGATATTACCGCACGTTTATTCACATGTATGAAATCATAGCCAAATCTATTTATGGCATATTGACGAATTTTGAGTGGAATGAAGAATGCAAAAAATCCTTCAATGAGCTGAAGAGATGTTTGTGCACAACATGAATATTGACCACTCGTGATTGCAATAAACCATTCCATGTCCATGTAGACGCATCCAATCATGCAATAGGATGTGTGATAGCACAACCCACAGGTGAAGGAAATCTAGATTTTCCTATAGCATATGCTAGTAGACAATTAAATAAAGCTAAGGAAAACTATACAACAATAGAAAGAGAAGGTTTAGGCATGGTATATGTTGTGAAGAAGTTTAGACACTATCTATTGGCCAACAAATTTAAGTTTTTCATTGATCATCAAGCTTTATTATATTTGGTCAATAAACCTTGCAATACAAGACACTTACTAAGATGGTCCCTCCTACTAATGGAATATGACTTTGAAGTTGTTGTCAAGAAAGGTAGGACCCACCTTAGGGCAGATCACCTTTCTCGCATCACTTTAGGAGAGTCACCGCAAGGAGTGTCTGATGAGTTTCCTGATGCTTATCTGTTCAATTTAGAAGTCGTTCTTAAATGGGCAAATAAGTTGGTACCAGTCCTAACCTTTGGATCCACAAATAAGTATGTGAAAACGAACACAAGAAATTATAAAATCACAAAAATATCAAATATTGGTAGGAAACATGTACAAACAAGATATAGAGGGTGTATTAGCTTGTTGTGTCGAGGATGATGAACATAGCAATTGGTTGCAACTAGCCCATGAAGGATTTCTAGGAAATTACTATTCTAAACAACGAACATTGCAGAATCTAACACGTGTTTAGGAGTGTATTGGCCTAGTATGAACTAAGAAATTCATGAGTGGATCAAGAATTGTCCAGTGTGTTAGAAGAGATCCCTAGTGGAGCATGCCACTCTTTATCACTTATCCTTAATTCCATATTGGAGTGCTTCAATGGTAGAATTTATGAGATGAGGAACACTTCCTAGTGAGGCTAGTCCAGCAAGAAAACGAAGCATGCAGCAAGAGGCTCAAGTCTATGCCTTAGTTGGAGACAACTTATATCGAAGAGGAAAAGACAGTTACTTAAGACTGTGCATCCATGAATCACATTATTTAAAAATCTTAGAAACTGCACAGAATGGTGCTGCAAGTGCAGAATTCAAGCCTAATCGGGTAATTAAGACCATTCTATTCTCAAGACTCTAGTGGCCCACCCTTCACATGGATGCACATATCTATGTGAAGAAATGTGATACATGCCAACGTGCCCAATATCCTATAAAAAAAGATAAGATGCCTCTGATGCCAATGATGGAAGGATGTGCATTTTTGAAGTGCGGTATAGACTTTGTGGGTCCTATCAAACCCCCAACTAGAAACCCCCATGTAGAATACATTATTGTAGCCATAGATTACCTTACAAAGTGGGTAGAAGTAAAAGCCACGACAAAGAATGATGCTCAAACGACAGAAAAGTTCTTATTTCAGAATGTGTTCACCAAATATGGGTTACCAATAAAGTTAGTGAGTGATAGAGGTACGCCCTTCCTGAACGAGGTCATTGAAAACCTTATCCAAGAATTCTTGGTGATACATAAGAAGTCTGACCCCTATCATCCACAATGTAACAGACAAGCGGAGAGCACAAATAAGATCCTATGTAATGTATTCACAAAACTAGTAAATAATAAACGCTGTGATTGGGACAAACAACTTCATCATGTTGTTTGGGCCTATCTAGTTGCCTACAAAATGGTAGTCAATGCCACCCCATTTCAAAGGGTTTTTGGACAAGATGTTGTGCTACCATTGGACTTCCTAATCCTAGCATTAAAAGTTGATGGAGAAAGAAAATCTCCAAAAGAACAAGCTATTCTTGATATTAGACCACCTCTATATCAAGAATAACTTCAGACTCCACTTAATTTTGAAAAACAATTATCAAACTATCAAGAAATTGATCAACTGTGAAAAATTACTTCTCAGAAAACGTCTGCTATAGATTAATCACTCATTGACTAATCATTTGTGTAACATTTTTTATAAAACTTTTTAGAATGTGTCACCTAGAGGTTGCGCACATTCTCCAAGTTAAATCACTTCAAATGCTTGAGTAGAATGTGAGAAATGACTCAAACACTTTACCTATGTCTGAAACTGCCTCTCTGTAATGATGACTTTGACACCTATAACTTCTAAGCTATGGTTCTCCCAAACTATAGCCCGTTTAATCAAATGCTTTTAGCCATAGATGGCTTACCTCTCAACATAAATTTTGAATCCTCATTTGTGTAAAACTTTACACTGTGTGCTGAGTACTGACCATTTCTTTAATCACAAAGTCTACGCCTGATTCAGAAGACACTTAGAATTTTTCACATATGAATGTTCCTATTCAAAATTCTCTCAGCCTGTTTGCAATTGGACTCTCAAACTTTAGCCATAGATGGATTAACTATGGACTTAGATGTATACAAAAGGATTTCTCATAAGATTAAGCACAGAAGGAGAATTAGAGAAAAGATCGATGCGCCATTCTCTGAAAAACTTTCTCTTATCTTAACTCTTCATACATCTGATGGATGATTCATACAATGTTCATCATCTACTCATCTATATTTCATCTCATGCTCCCTTATGCTTATAATATGACTATAAGCATGTACTTATATATACATACAAGTCCTAATTCGTCATTACTTCAAGTACATTGAAGTATATACAGAACTAATGTACATATGATTTAAATAACTTTGTTATCTGAATCTTCTCTTCATTCCATGAAGTTGATCTTCAATCTTTTCTTCATCTCTTTACTTCTAACCTTTATGTAATCACTAATTGTTGATTGTTCTGCTCCAACAACTCCCCCTCAATCATCAATTGTGATTACCTGCATCTTCTTTATTCCTGCCATATCTTTAAACCTCTGCAACTTTGGTCCATCCAAACTTTTTGTCATCATATCTACAATTTGATCTTTTTTAGGAGTATGCATGACTTCAATTTCTTTATCAATGACCTTCTCTCTCAAAAAATGATATTGATATTCAATATGTTTAGTTCTAGCATGAAACACAGGATTTGCTACCAAGTATAAAGAACTCATATTGTCTCCACAAATGATAGGAGTACTCTGAACAACATCAAAACTCTTCATAAGTTTCTTTAGCCATATTACTTCCTTTGCAGCTTCCACCATGCATTTGTATTCTGCTTCTGTAGATGATAAAGCAACTGTATGTTGCTTCTTAGAACACCATGAGATTATCTTGTCTCCCACATAACACAAATATCCATGTGTTGATCTTCTATCATCCATATTACCTGCCCAATCTGCATCACTATATATTTTGACTCTTGTATCTGAAGTAAACCCATAGTACAACCCTTCTTTGAGTGTACCCTTGATGTACCTAAGTACTCTTTGTCCTACAATCCAATGTTCCTTTCTAGGACAATGCATGAATTGAGATAGAACTCCAACTGCATATGACAAATCAGGCCTTGTTAATGTAGCATAAATCAAGCTACCCACCAAACTCTGATATAGCTTCATATCTTTGAATTCTTCTCCTCCATATTTAGTCAATCTATGATTCACTTCCATTGAAGTTGGTGCTATCCTGCAATCTTCCATTTTGAATTTGGTTAGCAAATTTTTCAGATACCTTTCTTGAATTACATATACTCCATGTTGAGTATATGAAATCTCCATTCCCAAGAAGAATGACAAATTTCCCAAATCAGTGATTTTGAACTCTTTCTCCATCTGTTTCTTAATCATTTGTATGCCTTTATCATCTGTTCCTGTAAGTATTATGTCATCAACATAAATACAAACATAAATAAATCCATCTTCACTTGCTTTGACTAGCAAGCTACTATCTGCCTTTGATGCTTGAAATCCAAGTTCCTTCAAGAATTTTACAAGCCTATAATTCCATGCCCTTGGGGCCTGCTTCAATCCATACAAAGCTCTCTTGAGCTTACATACATAATTTGGATACACTTGATCTTTAAAGCCATCTGGTTGTTCCATGTAGACTTCATCTGAAATGTAACCATTCAAAAAAGCATTTTTAACATCTAATTGAGATAATTTCCAACCTTTGCAAGCAGCAATTGCTATGACTGTCCTGATGGTTGTCATCTTTGCCACATGACTATAAGTCTCATCATAATGCACTCCATATGTCTGTGCACATCCCTTCACAACAAGTCTAGCTTTGTACCTAGACACACTTCCATCTGCAAACCTTTTTGTTTTATAAACCCACTTACAACCAATGATTTTCTGGCTATTAGGTTTAGGAACCAGATCCCATGTCTGATTTTCCATCAATGCATCATACTCCTCTTGCATAGCTTCTTCCGAATTCTTCTTCCCTTTGGCTTCATCATATGTAGATGGATCTTCATCTGCTTTTCATGTAAGCATAATCCTTAGTAGTCAAGAATGAAGTATCATAGCTATACCTTGTAGGTTGCCATTGTAGACCTCCTGAGTTCTCCACTCCTTGAGGTTTCTGGTTCATCACACTCTAGATCAAACCTTGGAACTTCTTCACCTTCAATCTGTATTTCATTTTTCTCTTCTTCATCAAATATCTGAACCTTTGTTTTGCCTTTCTTTTGATTCATAATTTCTTCAAGTTCTGCATACACATTAGATGTACCTGCATACCAAGTACTTTGCTCATCAAATGTAACATCCTTGGACACAAGGAATTGTTTTGTAGATGGACTCCACAACCTATAACCCATCTGCTTGTCATCATAACCAATGAATACATACTTCTCTGCTTTAGATTCCAATTTATGCCTCAGTTGAGATGGCACATATGCATATGCTAGGCATCCAAATATTTTACAATGATCCAAGGTAGGTCTCTTACCCCACCAAGCTTCATATGGTGTCATACCCTGCAAAGCTTTACAAGGCAATCTATTAACCAAATATGTGGCTGTGTTTACAACCTCAGCCCATAGATAATTTGGGCAATTCTTCTCTTTTATCATGGATCTTGCAAATTCAACAAGTGTCCTGTTTCTTCTTTCTGCTACCCCATTTTGTTGAGGAGAGTACCTACAAGTAACTTCTCTCTTTATACCTGCATTCCACAAGTAATCACTGAACTCATTAGAGAAATACTCTCTCCCTCCATCTGACCTTAACCTCTTCAATTTTTGACCTGAAATTCTTTCTGCATATGCATGATAGTGTTTAAATGTATTAAACACTTCTGATTTATCTTTAATCACACAGATTGTGATCCACCTAGTAGCATCATCAACATATATGACATAATATCTTGAACCATTTATATTAAAATCATTTGAAGGACCCCACACATCTATATGTACCAATTCAAGCCTTTCTGAATACATAAAACCATGCTTATTGTATGATTGCTTATGAGCCTTACCTAACTGACATGCTTCACATCTGTATGTCATGTGTTGACCTGCAACATTAGGCAATCCAAGTACTGAACCATTGTTAACCATTTCTTTGATACCTCTTTCATTAAAATGTCCAAGTCTTTTATGCCAAAGATCCAATTCAGATACCTTCTGCTCTCCATATGTAAACATAGCATGTCCAATATTTCCTTGTACCTTTAATGTGAAGAGCCTTCCTTCCTTCTTTCCTGTAACAATCTGTTTATACCCTTGACTAGGGTCTTCAAAATATACTCCATCATTAGTGAACCTTACCTCATATCCTTTTTCCACAATTTGACCTACACTGATCAAATTCTTTGGAATTGGAACATACAGAACCTTACTCAAGAGAGTGCTTCCATCTTTGACTTTGACTAAACCAATTGATTTTACCTTGTGCTTTGTATTATCACCTGTTTGGACTGTATGATTAATTGCATTATAAACTAGATCAGTCATCAAGGCAATGTTTCCACTCAGATGGTTGCTACATCCTGAGTCAATATAAAATACTCTCATGTCTTCATGTGAGGCTTCACATGTTGCATTCATAATAAGAGTCGAATCTTCTTTCTGATCTGATGCATAATTGTAGTAGGTATTATTATAGGATTGACTTTGGAAGTTTCTTCCTCCACCTCTTCCAAAAGAATTCCTACCACCTCTACCTCTGAAGTTTCCTCTCTGAAATCTACCACCTCTTGCTCTTTAATTAAAGTTCTGACTAAAATTACCATTGCTTTGATTATTATGCCAACTATCATGAGATAGATGATTGGTCTTACCACATATCCAACAAGCTCTGACATTATCTTTGTTATTTCTGCCTCTTCCTCTACTTCTACCGTTTCCTCTTCCTCTTAGGAAGTTTGCTTGGCTTGAAGTACCTTCATCTTCACCTAATTTTTGCTTTCCTTTGTTAGCTTTCTTCTTGTCTTTAGAGTACATTGCATGACCTGCACTCTTGTCAACATCTCCTTTGATATCATTCTCAAAAGTTAGCATATGTCCTAACAATTGATTCAAATCAGGAGTGAAATGGTCTAATGAAAGTTCTGTAGACAAAATAAAAGGCTTCCACTTCTCATCTCCTCTTAGCCCTGTAAGAATTTGTCTTACCAATTTGTCTTCTTCAATATCCTCATCCACTGCACCCAAAGAATCTGCAATGTCCTTCATCTTTGTCACATAATCAGATATTGATTGTGAAGCCTTCTTCTTGAAAGTAGTAAACTCTGCCCATAATGAAGCTTTCCTTGATTTGGTTGTGTTTTGGAAATGCTCTTCCAAAGCATTCCAAATGTCACTTGCACTTTCAAGTCCTCTAATATGAGGAAGCAAATAATCATTCACTGCCATGTAGATTATGCTCCTTGCTTGAGCATCCTTCTTCATCCAAATCTTTATATCTGCAAGCTCCTCCCTAGTTGGAACACTAGGATCTCTGAATTCTGGCTTTTCTTCCTCTCCTGTGATGTATCCCATCAGATCTTTGCTCATAAGATGAGCTTCCATTCTCATTGACCAAGCTGGATAGTTCTCTCTATCCAACTTCTCAATTTGGAGACTATCTCCCATCCTTTCTTCACCTGTACTATCAAATCTTTAATCCTTATAAGAAATGAATGTACCTTGGCTTTGAATGTTATTCCTTCTGATCCTCTTGACAACCTTAATGTGTCTTCCTTCAATCTTTCTTCACACTTTATCCTTTTGATCCTTCGAGATGTAAAGTTTGTATGTCTGCAGCAGTCAGAGTCTTCCTTTCCTCAATTTTGATACAACCTGCTCTGATACCACTGATGGAGAAAGAAAATCTCCAAAAGAACAAGCTATTCTTGATATTAGACCACCTCTATATCAAGAATAACTTCAGACTCCACTTAATTTTGAAAAACAATTATCAAACTATCAAGAAATTGATCAACTATGAAAAAATACTTCTCAGAAAAAGTCTACTGCAGATTAGTCACTCATTGACTAATTATTTGTGTAAAGTTTTTTATAAAACTTTGTAGACTGTGTTTCCTAGAGGTTGCGCACCTTCTCCAAGTTAAATCACTTCAAATGCTTGAGTAGAATGTGAGAAATGACTCAAACACTTTACCTATGTCTGAAACTGCCTCTTTGTAATGATGACGTTGACACCTATAACGTCTAAGCTATGGTTCTCCCAAACTATAGCCTGTTTAATCAAATGCTTTTAGCCATAGATGGCTTACCTCTCAACTTAAATTTTGAATCCTCATTTGTGTAAAACTTTACACTGTGTGCTGAGTACTGACCATTTCTTTAATCACGAAGTCTGCGCTTGTTTCAGAAGACACTCAGAATTTTTCACATATGAATGTTCCTATTCAAAATTCTCTCAGCGTGTTTGCAATTGGAATCTCAAACTTTAGCCATAGATGGGTTAACTATGGACTTAGATGTGTACAAAAGGATTTCTCATAAGATTAAGCACAGTATATGTTTGGTCCTAGCATGATAAATAGGATTAGCTGCAAGGTGAAGAGAACTTGTATTATCTCCAAAGATTATTGGAGACCTAGTATATAATCCCAATTCTGTATACAAAAGCTTAACCCATATTTCTTCTTGTGTGGCATTAGCCAGTCCTCTATACTCTGCCTCTATGGAAGACAAAGCAACAGTAGGTTGCTTCTTTGAAGACATGAAATTGGTTTGTCACCTGCAAAAGAAATATATCGAGAAGTGCTCCTCCTATCATCCTTGCATCCTACCCAATCTGCATCTGAATAAATTTTGATATCAATATCTAAAGTGTAAGGGAAATACAAACCATGGTTTTGTGTACCCTTGAGATACTTCAAGATTCTCTTGGCAGCCTCTAGGTGAGGTATCCTTGGCTTGTGCATAAATTGACTTAGCACACTAACTCCATATGCAATATCTATCCTTGTTAAGGTAGCATAGTTCAAACTACCCACCATACTTTGATAACCTGTAATGTCATTGACTTCATCACCTTCATGGGCACTTAGTTTTAGGTTTACCTCCATTGGAGTGCTTGCTACTTTAGCATCCTGCAAATGAACTTTCTTCAACATGTCCTGTATATAATTTTTCTGAGTAATATATATCCCTGAGTTAGTGTAGACTAACTCAAGTCCCAAAAAATACTTCAATAGACCAAGATCATTGATCTTGAACTCCTTCATCATTTGACTCTTGATATATCTGATTCCATTGACATCATTACCTGTAATGATGATGTCATCAACATAAACACAAAGGTATATTACCACTGAATTACTTCTCTTGATGAACAGAGAAGTATGTGCCTTGCTCATGACAAATCCTTGGTCTTGGAGATATGTAGTTAACCTGTAATTCCATGCCCTAGGTGCCTGCTTCAATCCATATAAAGCATTTTTCAATTCGCAAACATATGTTACCTTCTTAGGGTCCTCATAGCCAGGAGGTTGTGACATATATACCTCCTTTGAAATCCATCCATTCAAGAAAGCATTCTTGACATCCAATTGGTACATATTCCAATTTTTTGATGTAGCCACACTTACCAACACTCTGATTGTTGGCATCTTGGCCACAGGAGAAAATGTCTCTTCATAGTCAATGCCTTGGGTTTGTGCAAAACCCTTGGCTACCAATCTGGCTTTGTACCTATTAATTGTGCCATCAGAATTCCTTTTAAGCTTATAGATCCATCTGGATCCTATAACCTTCATGGAGTCCTTCTTAGGTACTAACTCCCATGTGTCACTCTCCTTGAGTGCTTAAATTTCCTCATCCATAGCTTCTTTCCATTCTGATTTGGTTATGGCCTCTTCATATGATCCTGGTTCTTTATTTGGCAAATCTTTGGCAAGATAAATAGAATGTTTAGTAACAATAGATGTATCATACCCATATCTGATAGGTTTTTTGCTTTCTCTTTGTGATCTTCTAAATGGTTGAGTTGAGGATTCAGGTATGTCTTCAAGCTTCTTCATCTTCATTTTGCCTTTGGACTGCCATGCTTTGAATTCTTCAAGGTTGATAGTATCTTCATCATCTGAACTTGAGGCTTCATTCTGAGTAGGTTCCTCCTTTGTAAGACTTGGAAACTCCTCTTCCAAATCATAGGGTAATTTGACCTTCCTGTATTCATTCTCATACCAAGAATCATTTTCATCAAAGACAACATCTCTGCTTACCATAAATCCCTTATTGGTAGGGTTATAAAACCTGTAACCTTTTTTATTTAGATCATACCCAATAAAGATGCATTTTTCAGCCTTAGGGTCTAGCTTACCTCTTATCTGAGAAGGAATGTGTACATATGCTACACATCCAAATATCCTGCAATGGTCTAGTGAGGGTCTCTTACCATGCCATGCTTCATAGGGTGTCATACCATCAAGAGACTTAGATGGTAACCTGTTTATGAGGTAAGTGGCAGTAGAAACACTCTCTGCCCATAGATAGTTAGGTAACCTTTTCTCATTAAGCATAGATCTAGTTGTCTCAACAATTAATCTATTTCTTCTCTCAGCTACCCCATTCTGTTCAGGAGAATACCTTGTGGTTATTCTCTTTTGATGCCTCTGTCCTGCAAGAAGTTTTCAAATTCATTGGAGAAGTACTCACCTCCTCCATTTGACCTTAGCCTTTTCAAATTCCTTCCTGTCTGGTTTTCAACTAATGCAAGATATTTTTGAAAGCAATTAAATACCTCGTCCTTGTGCTTCAAGAAGTACAATACAGTCCATCTGCTATAATCATCAATGAAAGATATATAGTACCTTGAACCTGAGACTGAGGGGTCCTTGCTTGGTCCCCATACATCTGTGTGGACAAGCTCTAGGTAGTCTTCATGCATGTATCCTTTCCTTGAGAAGGGTAACCTGTGAGACTTCCCAAATTGACAAGCACCACACTTATAAATCATATGTTGCTTGGATACATTGGGTATCCCAAGCACACATTGGTCCCTGGACATTTAGTTCAAGGTTCTTTCTCCTATGTGTCCTAACCTTTTGTGCCAAATCTCAAGCTCGGAAAGTGTTTGATCTTTATAACTGTATAGTGCAATATTCTTTGTATCTTCTAACTCAAAGGTGAAAAGTATACCTGATTTTTCTCCTTTAGCAATCCTCTTGAACCCATGTCTTGGATCCTCCACAAATGCTCCATATTGGTTGAATCTAACGTGCAAACCTTTCTCCACAATCTAACCAACTTTCATCAAGTTTTTCGTAATGGTTGGTACATAGAGTACCCTACTCAACAAATTCTGATTTCCATCACAAGTCTTAACATTTCCAACTTTAACTATAGAATGCTTTGTTTCATCACCTGTTTGGACTTGATGCTTACCTTTTGGTTCCTCAAGAGCAGAGAGTAGTGCTACATTGCCAGCCACATGATTTGAGCATCTTGAGTCAATGTAGAATAGGCGGTCATCATTTGTACCTGGTTTTGAAGTCATGTTCATGATTAGAAGAGAGTCATCCTGCTCCTATGTGTAGTTGTTGTAATCCTTCCTCGATTTGAATCCTCCTTGGTAGTTGCCATTGTAATTATTGTTGTAGTTGTTGTTGTAGTTATTATTGTAGCCTTGGTGATGGTTGAATCTACTTCTTGACTGTGAGTATCCACCTCTTTGATATCCTCTTCCTCTCTGATTCTTGTAATTCCTGAAACACTCATTTGTAGTATGATTTGATAAACTACAAATGTTGCATGGTGAGGAGTTATAGGATCTCCCCCTTCCTTGCTTACCTCCTCTACCCCTTCCTCTTGATGATCTACCTCTTCGTGCATAGTTAGCTTGAGAGGTAGAGCCTTCATCTTCCACCTTCTTGCTTTTGCCTTTATCTTTAGACTTCTTATCAGTGTATAGGGTAGAAGAGTTATTACCTTTGGATGTGTCTCCATTCTTGTTGAGCTTTGCTTCATGAGTAAACAATTGTCCCATGAGAGTTGTTAGATCTGGTATTTGCATGTCCATGTAAAGGTCCATGGTAGTGGTGAAGCTTTCCCATTTTTCATCGCCCTTAATTCCATTGATCACTTGCCTTACAATCTGTTCTTCTTCAATCTCTTCTCCTATGCTTGCTAACTGATCTGCTACATCTTTAATCTTGGTTACAAATTCTGAAACAACTTGCTTAGGTTGCTTCCTTAATGTTGTGAGTTCAATCCACAACTGATTTTTCCTAGCCCTTGTGTTGGAGGAAAAATAAGATGACAAGGTTTCCCAAGTCTATTGGGATGTCTTACAATTTCTAATATGTGGCAAAAGAAAATCAGAGATGGAGTTGAGTAAATAAGACCTTGCCAATGCATCTTTAGCACACCATGTGTTGAGCTTTTCATGTTCTTCCTTAGTTGGTAGTCCTCTTGTTTTGAATGAGGGCAATTCCTCATCTGCTGAGATGTATCCATAGAGACTCCTTCCTTGTAAGTAGGTATAAAATTTCCTATGTACTTTGGAAATGATGTGTGCAATGATTGAATCAAAACAGATAACTTTGAAAGTCACAAACTCAAGAAAACCTTCTATTTATGGCTTGACACCTGTTGGGTATTTTGCTCAGTATGATAAGCACAGTAGGAATTGGAAAAATTCCTTTTAGGGGTATCTAATTAGCTTAGTAAGCTACCAATTCGAAGTGGAATGATGTAAAAGAATAAACTATGTTAAGAGAAATCAATTTAGCAAGTTAAGCTATACCCCCGACTTTTTAGGACTGTAACAGAAATTGACCAGTGATCACCTCGAAGCAGATTTCTCTGAAATGACTGAATGAATCTCTTCAAACTTTGACAAAATGTAGATAACTTCACTCTGAATCCAACAAGCTTTGAATCACTGAATTTGATGAAGAATTGACCAAGATATGCCCTTCACAAGTTGACAGACTTTTGAGTAGACTAACAGAGAACTCAGAGATGGACTGTGAATGTATGTATTAATAAACACTTATATACAACTCCATTGGCATGAACTTCAATGCCAAATGGTGTAGAGAGGTGTGGGCTAGAGTGTAGAACTCAGACACACTCAAAAATCAGGAATGAGAGGCTCGGGAGTGATCATCTCTACTCGCGACTTTTCATGTCCATTTTTATAAGGAATGAGTAAAAATTTGAATTCAAATTCAAACTTTTGGCTCCCTATGATCAAGATCCTACATACTAGGAGATATTCTTTCAATCAAACAACTAACTTTTCCACGAATCCTTTTGGTAGGTGATTACAAGAGATTCCAAGTCAATTTGACTTTTACAATGAGATAAAGTGGTAATTAACCACGAGCAATGGTTCCTATGCTTCTTCACTTATGTAAGATCTTCAAGAAATCTTTCAAGCCAAATGTGTAGGCTTGTGATTTACACCAACATATGAGAGCGTTGATTGACTCGGGTGTAGCAACTAGTGCAATTAGATTGTCATACTACCAAGATCTTAAATTGAACATCAATCCCTTAGAGGCCTATCTCATAGGGTTGGGAGGTGTGGAGACCCCTTGTTTGGGCGAGGTGGAGCTTCCCATCTACCTTCAAGGTGTTCCAATGAAAGTCAAAATGCTAGTGTCTCAGGATGAGGACCATATAGAGCCACTTGTCTTAGATCAAGATTGGATTTATGACCATATAGTCAACTTGAACCTAAGAAGTCAACTTCTTTAAGTTTGGGTACAAGAACAATGCATTATAGTAGAATTAGAGAACTGCATGCTCAAAAATCTAGATGTCACACATTCTCTTAGTTCTTCTAAGACTAATCTTAGCAAAAAAGATGTTATATGTGTCAAAAGCTCTATGTTCTAGAAGAACTCAATCATGGAAGAATAGGCTCAAAGGCAAGTGGACTCCTCCTCTTGTGCAAAGACTAATGCCGTCACAAGAACTCAACCAAAAAGGCAAGCGAAACACTACACGAGAACCGCTATATCAAATAATCAAAGAGATTTCAAGAAGAAAGCAGTTACAGACATGAAGCAGATCTCTGTACAAAAAGGAGAGCTGTCACTAGCCTTGCCCACACAATTCCCAACCAGGCAAGCCAACCATGGAAAGACAAGAACCAAGCAACTAGGACAAGCTCAATCACATGGTCTTAGACAAATTTGGGTGCCTAAGAAATTAGCCACAACTCATCAAGGCCAATCACACATGTGGGTACCCAAGAAGCTCTTACATGCACAACAAGCTATGCCTTCCCACATGAGAAAACTCTCAACAAAGAAGCCAAAGAGAAGCAAGCACCAGTGTGGAGCACAAATATTAAAAGGAGATCAACTCAACTCTTTAGCAATAGTGAGAAGACAATTACCAAGGGTATAGGTTTGGAAGCCAAAACCATCAGTAGCCCCCACAGAACCAAAGAGCCAACCACGAATAATACAAAATGTAAGAAACCATCCAAAGATTAAGACACCAAATGCGATCTCCATGCAACCAAACACGGTTCTATAATGGATCCCTAAAAGGAGGATTTCATTATTTAAAGATCCAAGGGATGCCTCCAACCAAAGCTTGCATCAAGTCTACAAGTAACATCAACCTTGACATCCAAAAACCATGTGCAATTGGCATAACCTTGTCTTTTGGACCATTCCGGTCATTCATTTCCAAAGTGTGCATTAATATAGGGCCACATTACACGGTCATGCATAGACACACTTGAGAACCCTAGGCACATGCGGCACATTTGACATATGAAAAATATTTCATTGGTGCTAACAACTTTCTTCTTGTTTGTGACATTGTTTCAAAAAAAAAGGGAGAGAAGAAGAAACAAGACCATGCACTCCAAGAATATCATCACTGAACCATGAACAAGGACATCCATCAACAATGGAAGACTAGCCAATGGTCTATCACCATAATGGCATACAACACAAAGAGACAAACATCGATCGACCTTTCACCATGATAATTACGAACACCCTACTTCGGCAACACCATAACCATGATAGATTAGGAAACCTCTTCGTCGGCATACCCTTGAGCACTTAGCTCAAAACCCAACTTCTTGCATCATATTTCTTCCAATGCATTCCCAAAGTACGCATGCATAGGGCCACATTACAAGGCCGTGCATAAGGCACATTCTTTTTTCAATCCATGCACTAATGCACTTACCCATCAGTCATTATGGGTCACGAGTACTTGGCATGAAAACTATGACACCCATGTTCTAATGATCAAGAGCACATTAAGGTTACACTAGCAATAGCAAGCAATCAATCCACCACCGATAGCTGCTCAAAATCAACATTGACAACCTCTTCTAAGTAGCTCACAATTTTTGAAAGCTCACAAAGATATCATCAAGCTAGAATACAAGCAAGAAGTACATACAAAGGGACTAAAACTTGCAAAGGATAGTAGAGGCAAAAGGAAGAACAAGACAATAGACCTTGCTACATGGACACTACCTCTCAAGTACTACATGGAACAACCACTGCAACAAGGGTCTGTCAGGGACAATAGACTCGAGAGAGGGGGGGGAGTGTTGACACTGAAGGTCAAGCAAAAGCATGGAAGCACATCAAGGAAGTGGACACACAAGAAGAAAAAGCATGTATGGATCTCCAAGCAGCACACATCAAATTTCCAAAAGAAATCCCTATAAAAAATAGTGATTTTCATCACTAAAAACCATTGTAAATACCATTTTCCATTTTTGTAACTCTATTTTGTTCAAGTCGAGGAGTCCTCAAGCTTGAGGAGTATCATAAGTACCATCCTACCAATTTTTTAATAATATTTAGACTCCGTTTGAGCCCTCAAATAAGCCTGGAACCTAATAATTTAACTAGGCTAGACACTAGGTCTGGACAAGGCCAAAACACTGAAAAAACTATAAAAAGAGCTCTTTTGTAATCGAAGTCCTTCCATTGTTCCACTCTTTGCTCTTACTTTACGCGCTTGTGTGTGTGTATGTATGTGCATGCTTCTGTGCTTTCACTCATGCACTTGTGAACTTCACTTGCTCTTTGTCTTCATTCCGGTCCTCACATCTCCGTAAATTGACATTTATGAAATGGATCTCCTCACGTTCGAACTTACCATTGTGCTAGAGTGACACCCTCATTAGGAGGTTTTCCCCTGGCTTGTATTTATGCATATAACCCTAACGGGTCACTTATCTTTGTACATTCTCTTGGTAATACATTCAGCATTGTGTGCTGTGCTTCAAGCTTCTTCTTCTTCCTTGGTTGTTTGTGTGCTACCACAGACCTCATAACTCCAACAAGCTTGTTAGATAGGTTACATCAATATATCAATAGATCCATAAATAGATAGATAGATAGATAGATAGATAGATAGATAGATAGATATATATATATATATATCTATCTATCAATATATATATATATATATATATATATATATATATATATATATATATATATATATATATATATATATATATATATATATATATATATATATATATATATATATATAGATAGATAGATAGATACAGAGAGAGGGAGATAGACATACAAACATACAGACACATAGATAGAGAGAGGGATAGACAGATAGACAAAAAGACAGATAGACAAATAGATAGATAGAAAGATAGATAGATAGATAGATAGATATATAGATAGATAGATAGGCAGATAGATAGATAGACAGACACACACACACACACACACACATATATATATATATATATATATATATATATATATATATATATATATATATATATATATATATATATATATATATATATATATATATATATATATATATATATATATATCTGTGTGTGTGTGTGTGTGTGTGTGTATGTATGTATGTGTGTATGTATGGATGTATGTATGTTTGTGCTTATGATGTGATGGTTTTGTTTGTCGCATGTATAGTTTGTGTGCGATTATCCATGCCTAGTGAAGCGATATCCTTGACCAACTAGCGGTGTCCCAATATTATATTTTTTTGCAAGCCATGTTCATGGAAAGATAATAATGTGGTAGGTATGTAAAATTTATCAATGAGGATCCAAACTTTCCCCATTGATCCAAGTGGCTATGAAATGTTCATGACCATTGTCGGACATCTTTTTATATTGGAAATGATCACCTTCGTTTCGATGACTTATTTTGCAAACACTTGGATACTGTTGATTAGGATCAGTGTGCGCTTTTGTTTATTTTCGTTCATAAACTTACTCTTCTTATGCGATCGAGAGATTTTTTTGGATTTTTGCCTTTTAATCCCACAATGGCGTTACTGTTTCTACACGATTCTTTTCCTTCTATAAAAACAAAATGTCTTTGTATTTAACTCATTCAACTAAAGTTCCTCGTATGGTGGAACGTATGCATAGAAATCACGAGTGCTAATTACGAAATAGTATTGTATAGGGGATACCTATGAGGTTGAAATCATGTATAATATATCGCATTTATGCCAGTAAAAGGTTGGAATCCGAATCTTTGGACTGCAAAGTCCATGCCCCAAAGGTAGTAGAAAATTTAGGTTTGAAGGAAAATTAAAATTCATGATGAAATGTGTGGAAGTACAAGGGGCAGGATCCCCATCATAAACATCAGCCAATAGACATGGTTATCCTCTGAACATCTGAAGCAGAGAAGAAAACACATCAGAGCTGCCCAAACAGAGGGCTAAGGGATCACTCTCTGGTTCATTTGGAGATCCAGGAACCAGTCCATGTTTATTCTTTGTTAAGAGTATCACAGCTACTGGTCTTCACTGTTTGGATTCCATGGTCACTCCTGATCCTGAAGGCTTCAAATTATTTGATTATCTTAAGTCTACCCCACCTAGTAAATGGAGAGGATCTTTACTGGACTTGTACTCTGTATCCGGACTTGAAATGATCTTGGGATGTATGTAATATTATCTGGTTTTTGTACTGTATCTCAAAATCTAGGTTTGAGTATTAGCAAGTCCTAAAGAGAACGAAATTAATACAAACTTGTTAAAAAGAGTTACAAAGAAGGTTAGTAACCTTTTCATCCCTCTCAGGTGGGGCCCATATGATTTCGATCTTGTTGTTCTCAAAAACAAACACTCTATGGTGCTTTAAGGGAGAGGACTTCTCGCAATTACAAATCCTTGTGTCTAAAAGTCCCATGCATTATATGACCTTTCGATTGTGCTAACCCTGCATAGTGGGATGAGGGTGGGTCCCATGGGTACTATACCCCTCCACGTGTACAGTTGTTTTTTCTATTGATTCAAGCAAGGAACACTTGATCTTGACCGAACTTCTTTAAAAAACAAAGAAGGTTTGGACTGTAAAGCGCGATATCACATTCATAGGCGAGAAGGGAAAGCCATTAGATTGAGATATGTAAGTAAATTTGATTTTATATTATCTTCCACTCAAGCTACAATCCATGGATTCGTGGGGACCATATCCCATTTATTACGAATCATATTAATAATTCAGAAAGAGCCTCGCTAGATTCAGCAAATCTGAGATGTGATGGCTGAGCTTATTTATATTATGTTCCATTCTGATCCCAATGACATGAATTCTAGCTCAACTTGTCTACTACGTTGATTAATAGCGCAATTGTTGCGATTAGATATTCCGAATTGTCTGGTTGAATGTATGTGAGGTGCATCTGGAATGCATTAGATAGATATAAATACCAGATTAGCAGCACAATACATGACTATTGGACGACACTAATGAGTGCAGAGCTCGCTTGTAAGATTAGGCTCAGATTAAGTTCAGAATGCCGTGTGTTTATTTATTAATAATAAACTTATCTTCCTAATGAGATTAAGAGACTCTTCGTTTAATTATTTTAATGCCACAATATTCATGATACTGTTTCATCACCATTCTTTTCCTTATTTAGTAGCAAAAGAAGCACTCATATTTGATTGATTTAATTTCTCTGACATACATTTCTGGTATGCCTGCTTGAAAATCAGGAGTGCCGATCGTAGAGTATTAATGTCTTAATGTGGCTGCCAAGCTGTAATCATCTAGCTCATTTGGCGGTATCCCATTTACTGGATTCATCACGTGTGAGATATGCAGGCTGATTTGATTTTATATTTGTGTTCCATTGAAGCTGGACTCAGATTGCTGATGGCGATGTCGCATTTACAATAAGTCTCTACATTCATAGCACTTGAGATGCGATGGCTGATTTCATGTGGACTGATCCTCCACTCAAGCGCTAAAACTTTTTACCAGCATATAAAAAACATAATATGAAATTCTTCTCAAAGTCTTTAAGAATGTTATTCTTTTCGATGGAAGTATCTACCACTTCCTCCATTTCGTTTCTGAAGCGTGAACGCGGCACTGAATCATGGGTGGCCTGGAAAATATTCTTCTTTACATAATGCAATCAATAATGGTCATACGAAAATGATGATGACCAGAACACTCCAACAAGGGAAATCAATTCTTGGAGCTTCAAAGGCAAAGCCAAAGTGCAGGAACTTAGAAATGTGGCAGAATCCTCTCAAAAAATTATAAGGAGAACTACTAGAGAAAAAAGAAAGCTAGAAAGGTATGGTTATGACACTTCTTTAGTCACTAAGCATTCAATATACATACCATAGGACTCAAATTTTGAAGAACCATCTACATATGAAGCCAAGAAGAAGCCAAAATGGAGAA
>CM035416.1:123855711-123858211 GCA_020310875.1 Ceratopteris richardii | reverse complement strand
AATTGCTAGGACACATGCTAACCTTTGAGCAGGATCTTAAAGGAGACAATGATAGAAGTACAAGTCAAGCTATGTACTCCAAAGACAAGAAAAAGAATGGCAAGGGAAAGCAATCAAATGAAGATGAAGGGAATTCAAATCAAGCCAACTTCACAAAAGGGAAGACAAATTTCAGAGGTAAAGGAAGAGGAGGTAAGAACAAAGATAATGCTAAAGCTTGTTGGATTTGTGGCAGAACAAATCATTTGGCAAATGATTGTTGGTATAACAATCAAAGTGGAGGATACAACAATCAGAATTATAGTCAAAGAGGTAGAGGAGGCAGAAACCAAAGAGGCAATTTCAGAGGAAGAGGAGGTAGGACATCATATGGAAGAGGAGGTGGAAGAAACTTCCAATCTCAGTCCTACAACAATAATTATTACAATTATGCATCAGATCAGAAGGATGACATGACTCTTATCTTGAATGCAACTCATGAATCAATGGGAGAAGATCAAAGAGTGTTTTATATTGACTCAGGGTGCAGCAACCATCTGAGTGGGAACCTATCCTTGATGACTGATATGGAAGCAAGGGTGAATGGACATACAGTTCAAACAGGTGACAATACTAAACATAAAGTGGAGAGCATTGGATCAGTAAAGACAAAGAGTGGAAGTACACTTCTGAGTAAGGTACTTTATGTCCCTACTATTCCTAAAAATTTGATAAGTGTAGGGCAAATTGTGGAGAAAGGATATGAAGTAAGATTTACAAATGATGGTGTCTATGTACAAGATCCAAATCAGGGATATAGAACCATAATTGCAGGTAAAAAGGAGGGAAGATTGTTCACTCTCAAAGTCCAAGGTAATGTAGGACATGCATTGTTTACTTATGGAGGTCAAAAGGTATCTGAATTAGACCTATGGCATAAGAGGCTAGGTCATTTCAATGAGAGAGCTATAAAGGAAATGTCAAAGAATCAGGTGGTGCTTGGATTGCCAAACATTGAAGGGCAACATATGGTTTACAAGTGTGAAGCTTGTCAATTAGGTAAAGCACATAAAAGTTCTTATAACAAATCAGGGTACAAGTATTCAAACATGCTTGAATTGGTTCATACAGATGTATGGGGTCCCTCAAGGGACTATAGCATAAATGGATCCAGATATTATGTGTTGTTTGTTGATGATGCAACCAGGTGGATTACTTTGTATGTAATCAAGGACAAATCAGAAGTCTTCAAGACATTCAAACATTTCCATGCTTATGCAGAAAGGATCACAGGACAAAAGCTAAAGAGGTTAAGATCAGATGGAGGGGGAGAGTATTTCTCAAAAGAGTTTGATGATTATTTGTGGAATGCAGGTATCAAAAGAGAAGTGACTTGCAGGTACTCCCCTCAACAAAATGGAGTAGCAGAAAGGAGGAATAGGACTCTTGTAGAGTTTGCAAGAGCCATGATGAAGGAAAAGAATTGTCCAAATTACTTATGGGCAGAGGCCATTAACACTGCAACATACCTTGTGAATAGGTTGCCTTGTAAAGCTTTGGATGGAGGAACCCCTTATGAAGCATGGTGGGGTAAGAAACCTAGTCTTGATCATTGTAAAGTATTTGGATGTATTGCATATGCTTATGTTCCTTCACAATTAAGACATAAGCTAGAACCAAAAGCAGAGAAGTATGTGTTTATTGGATATGATGATAGACAAATGGGTTACAGGTTGTGGAGTCCATCCACAAAGCAATTTCTTGTTACTAAAGATGTAACATTTGATGAGCAAAACACATGGTATACAGGATCACCAAATGAGTATGCAGGTGTTGAAGAAATTCAAAGGAAAGGAAAGACAAAGGTAAAGGTATGTGAAGAAATTATTGATGAAGTTGACTCTAGATGTAGAGTGCAGGATCATGTAGAAGAAGGGCCAAGATTTGATCCAGAATCAAATGAGGCTGAAACTTCAAGAAGTGCAGAAATCAGAAGATCTACAAGAGAAAGGAAAGAGCCTATAAGGTATAGTTATGATACATCTTTCCTAACAACAAGAGATTATGCTTACATTGTGAAAACAGAAGAAGACCCAATTACTTTTGAAGAAGCCAAAGGTAAACAGAATTGGGAGAAGGCAATGCAAGAAGAGTATGATGCTCTACTTGAGAATGAAACTTGGGAGTTAGTACCAAGACCAAAGAATCAGAAGGTTATTGGATGCAAGTGGGTATACAAAACAAAGAGGTTTGCAGATGGTAAGGTGTCTAGATATAAGGCTAGACTTGTGGTCAAAGGTTATGCCCAAACTTATGGGGTAGATTATGATGAAACCTTTAGTCCTGTTGCTAAGATGTCTACAATTAGGACATTGATTGCTATTGCTGCTTGCAAGGGATGGAAATTGTCACAATTGGATGTGAAAAATGCTTTTCTTAATGGTTACATTGCAGATGAAGTATATATGGAGCAACCAGAAGGCTTCATGGAATCAATTGGATCAGATTATGTGTGTAAGCT
>CM035416.1:123845711-123850711 GCA_020310875.1 Ceratopteris richardii | reverse complement strand
TCTATCTATCTATCTATCTATCTATTTATCTATCTATCTATCTATCTATCTATCTATCTATCTAGCTATCTAGCTATCTATCTATCTAGCTATCTAGCTATCTATCTATCTATCTATCTATCTATCTATCTATCTATCTATCTATCTATCTATCTATCTATCTATCTATCTATCTATCTATCTATCTATCTATCTATCTATCTATCTATCTATCTATCTATCTATCTATCTATCTATCTATCCATCTATCTATCTATCTATCTATCTCTCTATCTATGTACATATCTATCTATCTATCTATCTATGTATCTATCTATCTATCTATCTATCTATCTATCTATCTATCTATCTATCTATCTATCTATCTATCTATCTATCTATCTATCTATCTATCTATCTATCTATCTATCTATCTATCTATCTATCTATCTATCTATCTATCTATCTATCTATCTATCTATCTATCTATCTATCTATCTATCTATCTATCTATCTATCTATCTATCTATCTATCTATCTATCTATCTATCTATCAATCTATCTATCTATCAATCAATCTATCTATCTATCTATCTTGATGGAGAATGTTAATCTCCAAAAGAACAACTTACTCTTGTGATTAGAGCACCTCTATACCAAGAGTAAGTCAAACACTCCACTAATTTAGAGGATCAATTGCTAATTATCAAAAGATTAACAAATCTGTGAAGAAGATGAAACACAGAAAAGTCTGCTGCACTATTTCTCCACATTGACCTATCAAACGTGTAAAGTTTTTGATAAAACTTTGTACGAAGTATCTCCTAGAAATTGCGCATCTACTCCAAGTTGAATCTCTTCAAAAGATTAAGTGTAGCTTGAGAAATCAACTTCTCAAGTTACCTATGTCAGAAACTGTTACTCAGAACAGTCGACTTTACACCTGTAACTTTTAAGACTTGGTTCTCCTTGAATAGAACCCGTTTTACAAAATGCTTCTAGACATAAGTAGCTTACCTTCCAACTTAAAGATTAAGCCCTTACTCATATAAAACTTTAAACTGTGCTAGGAGAAATGATCAAAACATTAACTTCGAAATCTGCGCCTGTTTTAGGAACCAGTGAACACACTTCACATATGAATGTTCCTACACATAATTCACTCAGCCTGATTACAATTGGAAGCTAAAACTTTGCACAGAGGTCAAGCAACTCTCAACTTAGACTTGTACAAAAGCATTGCACAATTGATCTACTGTAGAAGGAGAACACGCAGAAACATCGGGCGCAAAAATTTTTCTTTACTCAGAAGAATTACAACTGAGTGATGAGAGCTAACTCAAAATCACTTTCCTCTTTCTCATAACTTCTAACTTCCTCAAACTTGGATTCTAACTATTGTCACATATGCTCTCATACTTACCCCGACTTTTCTCAAAGTATTTATAGATAATTTTGTACATGATTCTTACTAAACAAAAGATCTAAGTCATCTATGACTATACTAATGTACATATGTGTACACTTCTCTTGTTCTCTGAATGTAATCTTCTTCCACACTTTAGGAATTGATTCTTCCCTCATCATTTGATCTTCCAAGCCTTCAATTGGTGATTGGTCTGCACCAACAGCTCCCCCTCAATCATCAATTGAGGTTTTCTCTGTCTTCTTTATACTTGCCATGTCTTTGAACCTTTGTAACTTAGGTCCATCCAGACTCTTTGTCATCATATCTGCCACTTGTTCTTTTGTTGGAGTGTACATCACTTCAATCTCTTTATCTAGTACCTTTTCCCTCAAGAAATGATACTGAATCTCTATATGCTTAGTCCTGGCATGAAAAACAGGGTTAGCTGCCAAATACAAAGAACTCATATTGTCTCCAAAAATTATTGGAGTACTATGATCAGTCTCAAAACTTTTCATCAAGGTCTTCAACCATATCACTTCCTTTGCAGCTTCTACCATTCCCTTATACTCAGCTTCTGTGGATGATAAAGCAACTGTGTGTTGCTTCTTTGAACACCAAGAAACTAACTTATCTCCAACATAACAAAGATATCCATGAGTAGACCTTCTATCATCTGAGTCACCTGCCCAATCTGCATCACTAAACACTTTGATTCTTGTGTCAGAAGTGAAACCATAATACAAACCTTCACTTAGGGTTCCTTTGATATATCTGAGTACCCTTTGGGCTGCAATCCAATGAGTCTTCTTTGGACAATGCATAAATTGTGACAACACACCTACTGCATATGATAGATCTGGCCTTGTCAAGGTAGCATAGATTAGACTACCCACCAAACTCTGATATTTCTTCATGTCATTGAACTCTTCACCTCCATACCTGCTTAATTTATGATTTACCTCCAATGGTGTGGTTGAGGTCTTGCAATCTTCCATGTTAAACTTGACTAGAAGATTCTTCAAATATCTCTCTTGTGAAACATATACTCCATGTTGAGTATACACAATCTGCATTCCTAGAAAATAAGATAAGTTTCCCAAGTCACTTATCTTAAACTCCTTCTCTATTTGCTTCTTGAGTTCATTGATTCCTTGAGCATCTGTTCCTGTAACAATAATATCATCAACATAAATGCACATGTAAATGTATCCATTTTCACTTGCCTTCACTAGCAAGCTACTATCTGCCTTTGATGCTTGAAATCCACATTCATTCAAGAACTTGACCAATCTGTAATTCCAAGCTCTTGGGCTTGCTTCAACCCATATAAAGCTCTCTTGAGTTTACACACATAATCTGATCCAATTGATTCCATGAAGCCTTCTGGTTGCTCCATATATACTTCATCTGCAATGTATCCATTTAAAAATGCATTTTTCACATCCAATTGTGATAATTTCCATCCCTTGCAAGCAGCAATAGCAATCAATGTCCTAATTGTAGACATCTTAGCAACAGGACTAAAGGTTTCATCATAATCTACCCCATAAGTTTGGGCATAACCTTTGACCACAAGTCTAGCCTTATATCTAGACACCTTACCATCTGCAAACCTCTTTGTTTTATATACCCACTTACATCCAATGACCTTCTGATTCTTTGGTCTTGGTACTAGTTCCCAAGTTTCATTTTCAAGTAGAGCATCATACTCTTCTTGCATTGCCTTCTCCCAATTCTGTTTACCTTTGGCTTCTTCATAAGTGGTTGGA
This sequence comes from Ceratopteris richardii, assembly GCA_020310875.1. Lineage (NCBI taxonomy): Eukaryota > Viridiplantae > Streptophyta > Polypodiopsida > Polypodiales > Pteridaceae > Ceratopteris > Ceratopteris richardii. The sequence continues at coordinate 123,847,552 of CM035416.1, read as the reverse complement.
TCTTCTTCTGTTTTCACAATGTAGGCATAATCTTTTGTTGTTAGGAAAGATGTATCATAACTATACCTTATAGGTTCTCTCCTTTCCCTTGTAGATCTTCTGATTTCTGCACTTCTTGAAGTTTCAGCCTCATTTGATTCTGGATCAAATCTTAGCCCTTCTTCTACATGATCCTGCACTCTACATCTAGAGTCAACTTCATCAACAATTTCTTCACAAACTTTTACCTTTGCCTTTCCTTTCCTTTGAATTTCTTCAACACCTGTATACTCATTTGGTGATCCTGTATACCACATATTTTGCTCATCAAATGTCACATCTTTAGTAACAAGAAATTGCTTTGTGGATGGACTCCACAACCTATAACCCATCTGTCTATCATCATATCCAATAAACACATACTTCTCTGCTTTTGGTTCTAGCTTATGTCTTAATTGTGAAGGAACATAAGCATATGCAATACATCCAAATACTTTACAATGATCAAGACTAGGCTTCTTACCCCACCATGCTTCATAAGGGGTTCCTCCATCCAAAGCTTTGCAAGGCAACCTATTCACAAGGTATGTTGCAGTGTTAATAGCTTCTGCCCATAAGTAATTTGGACAATTCTTTTCCTTCATCATGGCTCTTGCAAACTCTACAAGAGTCCTATTCCTCCTTTCTGCTACTCCATTCTGTTGAGGGGAGTACCTGCAAGTTACTTCTCTTTTGATACCTGCATTCCACAAATAATCATCAAACTCTTTTGAGAAATACTCTCCCCCTCCATCTGATCTTAACCTCTTGAGCTTTTGCCCTGTGATCCTTTCTGCATAAGCATGAAAATGTTTGAATGTCTTGAAAACTTCTGATTTATCCTTGATTACATACAAAGTAATCCACCTGGTTGCATCATCAACAAACAACACATAATATCTGGATCCATTTATGCTATAGTCCCTTGAGGGACCCCATACATCTGTATGAACCAATTCAAGCATATTTGAATACTTGTACCCTGATTTGTTATAAGAACTCTTATGTGCTTTACCTAATTGACAAGCTTCACACTTGTACACCATATGTTGCCCTTCAATGTTTGGCAATCCAAGCACCACCTGATTCTTTGACATCTCCTTTATAGCTCTCTCATTGAAATGACCTAGCCTTTTATGCCATAGGTCTAATTAAGATACCTTTTGACTTCCATAGGTAAATAATGCATGTCCCACATTACCTTGGACTTTGAGAGTGAACAATCTTCCTTCCTTTTTACCTGCAATTATGTTTCTATATCCCTGATTTGGATCTTGTATATAAACACCATCATTTGTGAATCTTACCTCATATCCTTTCTCCACAATTTGCCCTACACTTATCAGATTTTTAGGAATAGTTGGAACATAAAGTACCTTGCTCAGAAGTGTACTTCCACTCTTTGTCTTCACTGATCCAATGCTCTCCACTTTATGTTTGGTATTGTCACCTGTTTGAACTGTATGTCCATTCACCCTTGCTTCCATATCAGTCATCAAGGATAGATTCCCACTCAGATGGTTGCTACATCCTGAGTCAATATAGAACACTCTTTGATCTTCTCCCATTGATTCATGAGTTGCATTCAAGATAAGAGTCATGTCATCCTTCTGATCTGATGCATAATTGTAATAATTGTTGTTGTAGGACTGAGATTGGAAGTTTCTTCCACCTCCTCTACCATATGATGTCCTACCACCTCTTCCTCTGAAATTGCCTCTTTGGTTTCTGCCTCCTCTACCTCTTTGGTTATAATTCTGATTATTGCTTCCACCATTTTGATTATTATACCAACAATCATTTGCCAAATGATTTGTTCTGCC
>CM035416.1:123825711-123835711 GCA_020310875.1 Ceratopteris richardii | reverse complement strand
CACAACCAGCATAGTCAGAATCTGTGTAACCAATAATGGATGCCTTCCCTCTACCTAAGCATAGACACTTGTCCTTATTGCCACTCAGATATCTCAAAATCATTTTGACCGCTTCCCAATGTTTCTTGCTAGGATTAGACATATATCTGCTCACAACTCCCACTGCAAATGCAATGTCTGGTCTCGTAGCTACCATAGCATACATGAGACTACCAACAGCAGACTGATAGGGAATTTTGGTCATGAATTCCTTTTCCTCATCTGATTTGGGGCAGTCATCCTTGCTCAATTTCACATATGTGGGTAAAGGTGTACTCAATGCCTTTCCACCCTGCATATTGAATCGGTGAAGTACTTTGGATATGTATTCACTTTGAGACAAATATATGCATCTTTTACTCCTACACGAGTAATGCGCATGCCAAGAATATGTTTGGCATCCCCCAAATCCTTCATATCAAATGTCTGACTCAACTTCTTTTTGAGAAGTGACAAATCATAAGAAGACTTCCCAGCAATCAACATATCATCAAGGTAAAGTATAAAGCATATCAAGCTGCCATCAGAACATCTCTTTGTGTAGAGACAATGATCCTCATTGCTCCGAGAATAGCCTTGGGACTTCATAAAAGCATCAAACTTTTGGTACCATTGTCTAAGAGACTGTTTAAGTCCGTACAAGCTCTTCTTGAGCTTACAAACTAGACTTTCCTTGCCAGGAACTACATAACCCTCTGGTTGTTCCATATAGATCTCATCTGTAAGATCTCCATGCAAGAAATCTGTTTTCACATCCATTTGGACTAGCTCTAAGTCCTCCATTGCAACGAATCCAAGCAACATATGCAAAGTAGTCATCTTGACCACTAGAGAGAAGATTTCCTCAAAATCAACACCATGTTGTTGCTTAAAACCCTTTGCAACAAGTCGTGCTTTATATTTTGGAGAAGCACTATCTGATGTGAATTTCAGCTTATATACCCATTTACATGGTAAAGCTTTTCTTCCCTTTGGCAAAGGTACTAAGTCCCAAGTACCATTCTTGTGAATGGAATCCAACTCACTCTTCATGGCACGCTCCCACTTGACATGATCCTCTGTCTGCATAGCCTCTTTGTAGCAAGAAGGCTCACCGGCATCTGTTAGCATAACAAAATCTAAACTTGGAATATATCTATCAGGTGGATATGAGACACGTGCAGAACGTCTCAATGGTTGCTGAACAGGAACATGTGCAGACTGATCTGAATGGACATTCTCTTGAACATCCCTATGTGTAGCATTTTTATGCATGCTAACCGGAGGACTACTATCCTCAAACACCACTCTTCTCACTTCAACTTCCTTAATGGGCTGTTTATGCATCTTCGACTCATTAAAAATGACATCACTACTTCTGATCACTGACCGTGTTTCAGGATCCCATAAGCGATATCCAAATTGTCCTTCTCGACCATATCCAAGAAAAATGCATTTCTTTGACTTATGGTCCAACTTTTGTCTAAGATTCTTGGGTATATGAACATATGCTTCACACCCAAAAACTCGAAGATGATCATAATATGGTGGTTTCCCTGTCCATAACTCTTGTGCCACTTTCAGACCTTTGGCAGTACTAGGTGAAAGGTTAATCACATGAACTGCAGTCAATACTGCTTCTGCCCAAAAACCTTGTGAGAGGTTTGCATGATGCAACATAGAGACTACTCTATCTTCAATAGTTCTATTCATCCTCTCAGCTACACCATTCTGTACTGGGGTATAAGGAGCTGTAAACTCTCTAGGAATCCCTCTAGACTGACAGAAAAGGCTGAATTCACGTGAGGTATACTCACCCCCATTATCTGAACGTAAAGCCTTAAGCTTAGTTCCTTTTTCAGTCTCAATTGAAGCAAGCCATTTTCTGAAAGTAGGGAATACATCATCCTTTGATTTGATAGGATATACCCAGACTTTTCTAGTAGCATCATCTATGAAAGTGACAAAGTAAAGAGAACCACCTAAGGACCTAGTGGGCATAGGACCACACACATCTGTATGAACGAGATCTAAAGGTTTAATTGAAGAGTCAATGTGCATTCTATGCACATTTTTGGTTTGCTTTCCATATTGACAATGCTCACAAAATGAAAAATCAAAGAAAGATAACACAGGTAAGTAGCTAGAACGAGAAAGATTTTCCATTCCACTACGAGATATATGGCCCAAACGACCATGCCAAATACAAGCCATAGGCTATTCAGTAACAGCTAACAAGTGTTCTTTCTGTGATACAAATAAAGGATAAAGTGAGCCAACTTTGCTTCCTTTTGCAATAACCATATTGCCCTTTGATATACGAAAGGACTGAGCATAGAAGACCACCTTGTAACCAAGGTCATCAAGTTGACCAACTGACATCAAACTGCGTGATAACTGAGGTACATGGCGTACATTATGCATAGTAAATTTTGAACCATCAATGAACTGCACAACCACATCTCCAATCCCCAGAACGTCACACTGGTAAGAGTCACCAAGTCTCACGGTACCAAGAGACTTTGCTGCATAATTAGAGAACCATTCTCTATGTGGTGTCACATGGAAAGAAGCACCAGAATCTAGCCGCCAGGTGTGGGAAAGAGAACCAGCCATAAGTGCCTCAGATGGCACAGTACTATCAAGTGTCAACACATCAGCATCATCAGAAATAGCATTAATTTCTTCAATCTTCACAGTCGAAGTAGATGGTGCAGGTAACTGTTTAACATGCCCATCAACATTTTGTCCTTTACCTTTATCATTCTTTAATGCATAACAGTCTTTCTTCATGTGTCCTTTCTTATGACAAAAATGGCATTCGATATCCCTCTTCCTTGATTTACTTCTACTCTTATTCCGTTGACCATTCTTTTCCTTGTTCTTGCTCCTGCCACGTTGTTGATTCTTTCCTTGGTAAGAATCACGAACATTATATGCATCTCCACTCTGAGTGCCAACCATAGATTTTCTACGAATATCCTCACTCAAGAGTGCTCCACATATGTCATCATAGACAAGTTTACCGCCAGGTGCACTGTTGCTAGTAGCTGTGCAAAACGTATCCCATGATGATGGCAGGGTGCATAACAGCAATATTGCTTTCATTTCATTATCCATATCCATTTTCTGAGCCTCTAATTGGGAGAATATAGCATCAAACTCATTTAGATGAGCAGCAACACTATCTATGTCCTTCATACGAAGGTCATATAATTTTCTCATCAGATACACTTTATTTGATGCCGTCTCTTTTTCATATGTATTGCATAACTTCTTCCAAAGCTCCTCTGCACTTTCACAGTCTAATACTGTAAAGTAAACATTATCTGCGAAGTGCAAGCAAATGGTAGACCTGGCCATTTCATCTAACTCATCCCAATCATCTTCATCCATGTCGGCAGGCTTCTTTGAAATCCCATTTACTGGCTTCCATTGCCTCCTTTGAATCAGCACATCTTTAATTTGATTCTTCCATAGAGCAAAGTTTGTGCCATCAAATTTTTGGATCTCAAAATGGTCTTTGCCCTGCATGTTATAGCTCCTCCTCGGAACACTAGCACTAGACCCTGATCCACCGGATGTGCCTCAGACCTCTGATGCCATGATCGTACAGAACTGAATAGAATGATAGTGGAGCTAGAGGAGTCCAAACACCAACAAATAAGTGTATCAAGGAGTAAATCAACCACTGTATAGTTGACTAAACCAGAAATCTGGAAAAATTTTGCCAGAGTATCCTCTGCAAAATTAGCATATGACGAATGTCAAAGTATCATAAAACTGCAAGTACTGACATGTCTACCTGCATAGTGAATCACTGACTCCACTGCATATAATCAGTTACCCAATAGAAGCCAACTAGGCTTATCGAGCACCTATGAACAACTATCATACATCTCCTATGGCGAGGCTGGGTAAGTCTTCCACCTGCATCACCGAAGAGACCCCGACATCTAGGTGTCTCCCAGTTAAGAAAACCTCACCACGACCCTCTTTATCAAATGTAAAAGGCTTTATGCAAAGAACGTAACCGCTATATCAATGACCACATGGACATACATAAGCGGTATCCACAGAAGCGTACATGGTGTGTATGTGCTCAATATATGCAGTAAAATGACACTAAAAGGCTCAGTACACAGCCCAAAAACTAGCCAATAACACCTGCAAGTGTCTGTCAACTCTGATGTTTTAGGCTTTAAAAAACCTGCATAAATTTGTAGCGACTGCTCCCACCAAAAGTGAAAACCCCTCGAGAAACCTGTAGTTTTACGAGTGTGGCTGAAACTACAGCCCCAAAGGTTGATATTTATTGTCTCAAAAGTACAAGGAACACTCTTCTTGATGTTCTTCGACCTGTGCGAAGAGAACTATGTGCAAAAGTACTCCGAAATGGCTCCAAAAAACACCCCAAAATTGCTTCACAAATAGGCTTTGAAAGCAAAAAATGAAGCTTTGAGGGACCAAAACTTGTTCAAGGTTATGTCAACCTTAGACTTTCCCCTTCTTCAAACACCACAAGAGTGTAGCTTAGTGGCAAGAGATTGCCACGGTTAAGCGAGCTCTGGGGGGAACAGTATTGGGATGGATGACCTCCCAGGAAGTACCGGGAACCTCTATATTCCTTGATCGTTGAGGTCCTCCCTCGATGCAGCCAACGGCGCCAACGGTGACTTCGGTGACTCGGATGAGAAGGTCTATGCCTTGGAGAAAGCCTGGGGGGGGTGCTCGCTTCGCTCGCACAAAAGGAACAAAGGTTTTGCCTTGAACTGCTCTGATACTAGTGAAGTGTTTCAATGGCGATGCACCACAGTGCATGTTGGTGCATTTTGCCCAAGCCTACATGCTTGATATGCTTGATATTATCCTCATTTGTAAGTCACATGAGTAGTCATGTGAACACCTCTTGTAAAAGAGTACATTTTATCTCTTGTAAATGGAAAAAGAAAAAAGTAAAAGGATGGCTTACCTCATCCATGATGTAAAAGCAAATTCGTGGCTCCAACTACCAAAATCACGAATTTTTGAGCTGAGGGAATCTCTCCTAACTTTGGGGATCACTTTTAGGTGGAGCCATTCGAATTCGAATTCAAAACTCCCTCCAAGAATAGCTATAAAAGGAGCAAGAAGGAAGAGGCGATTAGCAAGCCTTGTACGTGACCACTTCATGTCATTTTGTAGAGATTGAAGAGCTTACTCCATAGCTCTATCATTCTACTCCCATTGTGCAAAGATTCATTGCCAATGTGGTTGTAATCATATGTGAATCTATACATTTATTATCATCTACCTCTCTGTTTTGTTCTCTGCTATACTCACTCAGAGCAGTAACTTCAGAAGGTCATATCTCGAGTTTTACTGAACATTTTTCAGTGTTTTAAAGTGCGTTGGATAGCTCTCACTGTCTAGTTTCTACATATAAATTTTCAAGGTCATTGGATTTATACTTTTGGAGATATCTGCATTTTACTGCTTACTGGTCTATCTCTGCAGAGCCCCGAGAATTGTGGGAATGTTCCAGAACTTGATGAAACTTGTTCTCAGTGCTCAGTCCATCATTTGAAGTGTTTTAACTTGGAATAGGAAGCTTGCTAAGTCTATTTGCTATGCCCAAAAGGAATTTTTCTAATTCCTTCCAGGTTAAGAGCACTGTTCATTTTTTCAGCAGGTGTATGTCCAAAAATAGCAAGTTTTGGGAGCTAGTCATTTCGCAACTAGCTTGTCTTGACTTAAACTTTTGGGATACATGTTCCAAAGTACTTGGCTGATATTTTGGTGGATTTAGGAAGCTCAAAGGGTCTAATAATCAACTCTGAAGTCTCAGTTGGCTGGTGTGAAGCTGGTTGTAGCGGCACCTACTCATCTTTGGATTGCATCCACCATCTCTCTTCACAGTGGTATCAGAGCATAGTCAAGCAACATGGGAGATGGATTTCCATCAACAATTGACAAATTGGATCGAAACAACTACCCGGCATGGTCTCTAAGGATGGAGGCTTACCTTCAAGGAAGGAATCTATATGGATTCATATCCGGAGATGAAGCAATGCCAACCATGAGGAACAAAGGGCAACCATCACATGAAGAAGTGGAAGGACTTTCGAATTGGTGTTCGAAGGATGCACTTGCAAGGTCTTATATTCTAAACTCAATCTCTGATTTTCTTTTACCTCATGTCAAGGGATGCAAGACATCAAGAGAAACCTGGAATGCACTTGCTTCTTTCTTCTCTTCCAACACTCGAGCAAGGAAGAACCAATTGTGGATGGAGTTCACAACAATGAAGAAAAGCCCGAAGCAAAATGTGACTGATTATGTCACAAAGATGAAGGAGATTTCCGACCAACTTGGAAGCATTGGAGAGGTAATTGAAGAGGAGCAAATCATAAGACAAATCATGAATGGAATCAAAGCAGACGACAAGTGGGAGTCATTCACAACAGCCATGGATTTATACATGGATATGCATGTACCCGACCTCAACACACTCATGGGCCAACTCTTCACTCATGAAGCAAAGATTAGCAAAGGTGGTGAGTCCTCAAGAGGTAATCAAACTTCTGCCTTATATTCTGATAAAGCTAAGGTCAAGGACAAGTCAAAGAATAGGAAGAATGAAGATGAAGGAAGCTCTTTCCAAGCAAACTTTGCAGGTAGAGGACGAGCTAGAGGAAGAGGCAGAAGTGGAAAGCAAGGCAGGGGGAGATTCCAATCATCTCAACCTTGCAACATATGTGGCTTATCTAACCATACTACTGAAGAATGTTTCAGGAACCCGAGGAACTCAAGAGGAAGAGGATTCAATAGAGGTGGCTATGGATCAAATAGAGGCAGGTACAATGGAGGCTACAACAACAACTACTACAACAACAATTACAACAACAACAACAACTATCAAAGTGGCCATAGAGGAAGAAGAGATTACAATAACTATGCAGAGGACCAAAGTCAAGAAGATTCATTATTGATTATGAATCTATCAACGAAGAAGGGTAAGGATGATGATCACATATTTTACATTGATTCGGGATGCTCGAACCATGTAGCAGGAAATGTGGCTTTACTTTCTGATTTGGAAGATCCTCATAACAAGCATGAAGTGCAGACAGGAGATGACACAAAGCACTCAGTGGAGAAGATAGGTAATGTGAAGACATCAGATGGGAATATGAACCTCTTAAGAAAAGTCTTGTATGTCCCTACAATTACCAAAAATTTAATAAGTGTTGGACAGATTGTTGAAAAAGGATTGCAGGTTAGATTCAATCGATTTGGAGCATATGTTGAAGACCCAAGGCAAGGCTTTCGAAGGATTGCCAAAGGAGAAAAGACAGGAAGGCTTTTCACTTTTGAAGTGGAAGATACAAAGAACATAGCTTTGTTTAGCTATGGATCTCAAACTCTAACAGAGTTGGAGATATGGCACAAAAGGCTTGCTCACATTGGTGAGAGGACACTCAAACAGATTTGCAGGGACCAAAGTGTACTTGGTTTGCCTAATATCACAAGGCAACACATGATTTATAAGTGTGAAGCTTGTCAACTTGGCAAGGCTCATAGAGAACCTTTCAATAAGAAAGGATATATGTATCAAAATCCTTTGGATCTAGTGCACACGGATGTGTGGGGTCCAAGTAAGGAGCCATCTATATCAGGCTCAAGATATTATGTGTCTTTCATAGATGATTGTAGCAGGTGGACCATTCTGTTTTTCATGAAGCACAAGGATGAAGTGTTTAATTGCTTTAAGAAGTATATTGCTCTTGTTGAAAACCAAACAGGTAGGACTTTGAAACGACTCAGATCAGATGGTGGAGGAGAATACTTCTCTTTTGAATTTGATGCCTTCTTGCATGAAAGAGGCATTAAAAGGGAAGTCACTACAAGGTATACACCCGAACTCAATGGTGTAGCAGAGAGGAGGAACAGAGCTATTGTTGAAGCTGCAAGGTCCATGCTCAATGAAAAGGGATTGCCGAACTACCTATGGGCAGAGGCTGTGTCGACAGCCACATATCTCATAAATAGACTTCCATCTAAGTCACTAGATGGAACCACTCCATATGAAGTGTGGAATGGAAGAAGACCTAGTCTAGAGCATTGTAAAATCTTTGGATGCTTAGCCTATGCTCACATTCCTTCTCAAGTAAGAGGGAAATTGGATCCCAAGGCAGAGAAGTGTGTATTCATTGGTTATGATCAAAACCAAAAAGGATATAGATTGTACAATCCAACCAATAAAGGATTTTCTGTGAGTAGAGATGTAATTTATGATGAAAACAAATCATGGTTTGATGATGACAGGAAAGTGAAGCTGCCATATGACTTGGATGAAGATTTTCCATCACTTCAACCAAAGGAGCCAAAGCAGATTGAAGAAAGTGATTCGGAGATTGACCTAGAAGACTTGGAAAGACTAAAGCTATGGAAGAACAAAGGTAAAGCAAAGATGCAGGATGCTACATATGGACCCGAGAGCTCACATCAACCACTTAGAAGGTCTTCGAGGGAGAAGAAGAAACCAGAGAGGTTTGGTTATGATACTTCTTTGGTCACCAAGCACTCAATCTACATTGCAAAGGATTCAACCAATGAAGAACCTACCACATTTGAAGAAGCACAAAGCAAGAAAGCTTGGAGAGATGCAATGGATGAAGAAATGGAAGCCTTGAAGGAGAATGACACTTGGGAGCTTGTACCTAACAAGCCATCTATGAAGATAATCGGATCTCGATGGATATACAAAATCAAGAGGAATCCAGATGGAAGTATAAATAGACACAAAGCAAGGTTAGTTGCTAAAGGGTTTGCTCAAACCCATGGTATTGATTATGAGGAGACTTTCTCTCCTGTTGCAAAAATGCCTACAATTAGGGTTCTCATAAGTCTTGCTGCATCTAGAAATTGGAATCTTTATCAACTTGATGTAAAGAATGCTTTCTTGAATGGATGGATTTCTGAGGAAGTGTATATGGCACAACCTCCTGGATATGAGGATGCACATCATCCTAACTATGTATGCAAACTAAAGAAAGCTTTGTATGGATTGAAGCAAGCTCCAAGAGCTTGGAATTTCAGATTGGTTACTTATTTGCAGGACCAAGGATTCAAAGCTAGCAAGGCGGATACCTCTTTGTTCATAAAGAGGAATGGATCTGAAGTGATCTATTTATGTGTGTATGTTGATGATATTATTATCACAGGCAATGATCTTGAAGGAATCAAACAGGTAAAGAGTCAAATGAAGGAGGAGTTCAAAATAAGTGACCTCGGACCACTCACTTATTTTCTTGGATTGGAGTTGATCTACACAGATTCAGGTATATACATCACACAAAGGAAGTATGTCCATGACATGCTCGTCAAGTTCAAGATGGAAAATACCAAGTGTGCAGGTACACCTATGGAGCAAAATCATAAGCTTAGTGCTTATGAAGGAGAGCCAATTGAAGACATCACAAGCTATCAAAGCTTGGTTGGAAGTTTGAACTATGCAACACTCACAAGGGTGGATATATGCTATAGTGTTAGCATATTGAGTCAGTTTATGCATAAGCCGAGAAGACCACATATGGAAGCGGCCAAGCGAGTCCTCAAGTATCTAAAGGGGACCATGAATGAAGGTTTGTTTTATTCATTTACTTCAGATATTGAGCTAAAGGTCTACTCAGATGCAGATTGGGCCGGATCTAAAGATGATAGAAGAAGCACATCAGGGTATATATCATTTGCAGGTTCAAAAATCATTTCTTGGTCATCGAAGAAGCAACCAACCGTGGCATTATCTTCTACTGAAGCTGAATATAGAGGTTTGGCTAATGCAACTCAAGAAATCATGTGGTTAAAATCTTTGTACACAGATCTTGGACTTCATTCTTCAACACCTCACATTTTTGGTGACAACACAAGCTCACTACATCTAGCAGCTAATCCGGTATACCATGCTAGAACCAAGCATATTGAAGTCCACTACCATTAT
>CM035416.1:123785091-123787591 GCA_020310875.1 Ceratopteris richardii | reverse complement strand
AAGTCTTTTGAGTATGTTTCCACAAACTATTCATGATTGTATGTATAGAATTTGGTTGATGCCCACACAACAAAAGATTCTTGGTTCTCTCCAAAGACATGAAAATTTTGGTGGATTTTAATAAATTATTTAGCCTCGTATATGTAAGCTTTGGTTTGTTATGTCACACATTTTTTACTTGGTAACTTGAATGTGTACACCTTGAATGATGTCCATAAATTTGTTTGAGTCATATATTGGCTTTAGTTTTCTATTTTTGGCGACTAGAGTCATATGAGTTGATTTTATATGTGTATACGTTGGTTATTGTCTTCATAACTTGTTTGATTGTTAGCACATTTGTACACTTCTATGGATTCCCATAAGTTTGTTTGAACCATAATTAGAACTAGTTGCTGTTTTTGGTGTACAAAGTCAAAATAATTGATTTTATTTGAATTGAAATGATTTTCTAGGTGATTTTGAGGCTCATACCATGTGATCTATGTTTCAAGGAATGTGTATAATTTTTTCTTTCATATGATGAATTTTTTTCTTTTCATAAAAATACATTTGAATAGGAATTTTCATCCTGTTCACTACCATAGCATGTTGAGAGGCTATTTACATGAACAAAAAAACATGATTTATTGTGTTTTATATTTTTGCATTAACCTTTGAATTATATTTAATATGTGTGTTAAAGGATTTTTTTCAAATTCTCTTTGTAGAAGGTATGTGATTTTTTGGAAAATTATCAAAAAAGGACACTTAAGTGTCCTGCTTTGGTACCAAACTAGTGTTAAGCAAAAGACAATACACTCTACCCAACTCTAAACCGAGTACATGTGTTATGTACTCTAATGGCAACCAAAACATGATTTTATATGAGCAAAAAAGAACCATGAATCATGTACAAAAAGTTGTATATTCCATAAATGAAAGATGTACAAGAGTGTGAGAAAGCACTTCCATATAAGAATTGAATACAAAATTATTGTATATCATTGCCACATAGGAGTGTAATACAAAATTCTGGCAATGTGAAAAAGCACTTCCATATAGGAGTCGAATACAAAATTATAGTACATCATTGCCACATGCGAGTGTAATACAAAATTGTGGAAAAGCATATATGTAGGGGGATCAAAACATTTACACCTCCAATCTTGCAACAAAGCATGCGTAAAATGAGACAAATTGACATGACATTTATAAACAACAACTAAAAATACAAAACCAAGCTATAAGTTTACTTAATCATACAATATTCTCCCATGAAATGGTTGCACCGCATCCCTCTTATTCTTGCAACAGTACAACCAATCCATGACAATATCTGTAAGATTCTTCGGTTCCCGTTGGAGGACAACCCACTGCCAACTCCTATAATAAATATTCAAAATGTTAGATGAACATACATGATGATCTGAACACAAACAAATTCAATAATTAACATGATCCTGACAAATTGGTAACCCATACTATCATATCCGCCACTACCTAAATGAGACGTTCCAACTGTATCCAAACCTTTGGCCACTGCATCTCTCTGTTGACGATATCGATCAGGAGTATGTTGTTGCTCATCCTGAATCGATTCCGACTCTTCAACATCTAACCACACAGGCTTTGGTAAGCCTGCTCTAAAAGCATCGCGAGCTTCCGACCGTCCATGAGACATCACCTCGCGTGCCGTATGCTGAATCCATTCCGAACTCACAATAGGATTCCCAGGTCCTGGCCGTTACTCTTCATACATCGATTGTGTGATATTGTTTTTAGAATCCCTATCCTGTTCGCTCCATTTTAGCTTTGCAAAATGTCCAAACTCTATGGAGCAAAGTTGTCAAATGCGCTGATGCATTGACATCCCAGTTGCATCCATGAATGGAGCTCCATTATGTATGTGATATTTTTTGTAGTCGTCATGGTCATGCCCTCCCAAGGTGTACGTGGAAATCCCATCTGATCCAATGTGAACATCCCATCTAATCCAATGTGTGTATGCATATGCATGTGTGTATGCATATGCATGTGTGTATGCATATGCATGTTCGTATGCATATGCATGTGTGTATGTGTGTATGCATATGCATTGTGTGTATGCATATGCATTGTGTATGTGTGTATGCATTGTGTATGTGTGTATGCATATGCATGTATATGTGTATGCATATGCATGTATATGTGTATGCATATGCATGTATATGTGTATGCATATGCATGTGTGTATGCATATGAATGGGTGTATGTGTGTATGCATATGCATTGTGTGTATGCATATGCATTGTGTGTATGCATATGCATTGTGTGTATGCATATGCATTTGTGTATGCATATGCATTTGTGTATGCATATGCATTTGTGTATGCATATGCATATGTGTATGCATATGCATATGTGTATGCATATGCATTTGTGTGTATGCATATGCATTTGTGTGTATGCATATGCATTTGTGCGTATGCATATGCATTTTTGTATGCATATGAATGTGTGTATGTGTATATGTGTGTAT
>CM035416.1:123542591-123780091 GCA_020310875.1 Ceratopteris richardii | reverse complement strand
CATAGGGTTTGGCTACCAGAATTGAACAATTCAATGTTTTAAGTATCTTGGAGTTCAAATGTAAATAATCTACCTAACATTTCTCCTCTTGCTATCCTCTTGAATCCCTCAGGTGGATCCTCAACAAATGCTCCGTTCTTTGTGAATGTGACTTGCAATCCTTTTTCAACAATTTGACCTACACTTATGAGGTTTTCATTTGATGGTTGGCACATAAAATACCTTGCTCAATAGGTTCATATTACCATTTGAGGTCTTCACATTGCCTATCTTCTCCACTAGATGCCTTGTGTTAGCTCCTATTTGGACTTCAGGTGCATTCCTTGGATCCTCTAAGTCTGAGAGTAAAGCTACACTCATTGCTACATGATTTGAGAAACCTGAGTCTATTGAGAATACATGCTCATCTCCTTCCTCTATATCCTCCTTAGTAGTTGTTGTTATTCTATGAGTTGTTATTGTATCCATTGTTGTTTTGAATCTAGCTCTTGAGCTTCCATAGCCTCCTTTGTTGTAACCTCTTCCTCTTTGGTTTCTAGTATTCCTAAAAGAATTTGCAGTAATGTGATTATTTAGGCCACATATGGCACATGGAGATGAGCTTTGAGCCCTCCCCCTGCCTTGTCTTCCTCCTCTCCATCTTCCTCTTGAGCCTCTACATCTATGTACAAAGTTTGTTTGAGAGGTGTTGGCTTCATCATCAAACTTCTTACCTTTGCCTTTGTTATCTTTACTCTTGTTCTTATATGTAGTAGAGGATTGATGACCTTTTGAGTTTTCTACATTCTTCATAAGCTTCTCCTCATGTGCGAAAACGTTTCCCATGAGGGGGTTGAAATCAGGAACATGCATGTCCATGTAGACGTCCATGGCTATGGTGAAAGCTTCCCATTTGTCATCTGTCTTTATTCCATTGATCACTAGCCTTACTGTTTGCTCTTCATTAATGATTTTGCCAATGCTTCCAAGTTGGTCTACTATGTCCATATTGGTGATAAAATGTGTCACATTTTGCTTGGGCATCTTCTTGAGTGTGGTGAACTCCATCCATGGTTGATTCTTCCTTGCCTTGGTACTTGATGAGAAGAATACTTCAAGAGCATTCCAAGTCTTTTGTAAAGTCTTGAAGCTCCTGATGTGTGGAAGTAGAAAACTTAGAGATTGAGTTAAGAATATATGACCTTGCTAGAGCATCCTTTGAGCACCATGTGGTTAACCTCTCTTGTTCGTCTTGAGTTGGTTGTCCTTTGCTTATGAGGATTGACATTATCTCATCTCCTGATATATAACCATAGAGGTTTCTCCCTTGAATATAAGCTTCCATTCTAATTGACCAAGGTGAGTAGTTACTAGGATTCAATTTGTCTATGGATGAAGGAAATCCATCTCCCATGTTGATCTGTTGTTGTTGTGATACCAGTAAGGAGATGGATAGGTAGCTTCTAGAGAGGAATTGGTGTTGCACAAAACCTGCTCTACACCTACCAAGATAACTCCAAGAATTCTTAATATATCATTTAGCTTCACAATGATGCATTTGGAATGAGTAAGTCCTTAGGAGCATCATTCCCAAAAGCTTGCATCAAAGAAGATAAATTGCATATACTAGAAATGTGAAGAAACCTTCTATTTTGGGAGTACAAGTGCTCAATATTATACTCAGTGCTCAAAACCTAGTATGGATTGATCAAAGACCTTTTACACGCATATAATTAGAGTTTACATCTAAATAAAGCAAGATATTTTATTAATTTAGATATACCATGCACTGAGAAATGAGTTCAACAAATCAAGGGAGTCATCTGGACTTTGTAGCATCTAGAAGGTGTGGAAACATAGTAACCTTCTTCACATCTCCCGATCCTATGAACCAAACTTGCTGAAAATTGATAAGCAAGTAGTATAAAATTTGACATAAATTTCTCAAGTTAAATTACAGAAAATGGTGAGTATGTTGGGTGTGTGTAGAAGTGCGAGAGACACACAAGAAGCACACACAAGGAGCACAAACGCAGCAAGACACATAGAGAAGACGATGGCGGGAATAGCTCTCTCTATTGATCAATGAACTGAAGTGAAGTAAGAGCTGAATGATATCCCTAAGTACAAAGTACCACCACATATGAGAGTATCAAGTATGTGGTAACATGGGGAAAAAACCTCTAGCTAGCACTAGAGTAAAAAATGCCCATGTATAGGGAAAAGGTTCACATCAAAGCTACTCGAGGAACACATGAGTGTAACAAACCCCCGTGGATCGAATGATGTGAACACATACAAGGAGTGACAGATCAACCCCCACAAGGTAACAAGCCTAAAGCTTTGCGAAAAGCTTCAAGCTTTTCCCGTGGAAGAGCTTTGGTGAATATGCTTGCCACATTATCTTGTGTAGGCACATATACCAAATCAATATCTCCTGCATGAAGGCGCTCTCTCACATAGTGATAATGCACCTCAATATGTTTAGTCCGTGCATGAAACATTGGGTTTCGTGCAACAGCCAAAGCACTTTGACTATCTGTGAGAATATGCGTAGCCACATCAATCTCCATGAAAAGATCCATCAATAGGCGTCTCAGCCATATACACTCCACTGTCGTTGTGAAAACTTCCTTGTACTCAGCTTCACAACTCGATGTCGCCACTCTAGGTTGCTTCTTACTCAACCAAGATATGCATGAGTCTCCAAGGAAAAAGAAATTACCACTACTGGACACACGAGTATCATAACAACTAGCCCAATCACTATCTGTAAAAGCATGCAAGCATGGCTGAACATCTCTGCCATAAAAGAGACCTAAGCTCAAAGTGCCTCGAAGATATCTAAACACACATTTCATCGCTTGCCAATGCTTAGTGCCAGGGCTATGCATGAATTTAATCTATGCCATAAGTTTAGGCATAGCCTTTCACAACCAATCTAGCTTTGTATCTGACTATACTTCCATTTGTAAGCTTCTTCACTTTATAAACCCATTTATTTCCAATTACCTTACAATTTGGTTTCGAAACAAGTTCCCAAGTCTTGTTCTCCTCTACTGCATTGAATTCTTCCTTCATTGCTTCTTCCCATTGCTTCTTACCTTTTGCTTCATCATAGTTTTGAGGTCCTTAATCATCTTTGACCATATATGCATATTTCTTCTGAGTTATGTAAGAAGTATCATACGAGTACCTTTCTAGTTTCCTTCTTGTCCTACTTGACCTCCCTCGTTCACATTCTTCATGTGTGTTTGGAGACACCTCTTCATCAAATATAGGAGCTTCTTCATTTCTTCTTGTTAATCCACTTCTTGATGTACTTGCTTGCATATACTCTTCATCTCCATTCACCTGCACACTTGTTTTCCCTTTCTCACATATTCTTACCTCTTCTTTAAATTCTTCAACTCTATGACTTTGATGTGCATACCAACTTTTTTTTCATCAAATGTAACATCTCTAGAAACAAGAAACTGTTTGGTTAGAGGATTCCACAACTTATAACCAATGAACACATATTTGTTTGCCTTTGGTTCAAGCTTATGTCTAAGTTGTGATGACACATAAGCATATGCAATTGATCTAAACGCTTTACAATGATCTAGTGTTGGTTTCTTACCCCACCAAGCTTCATATGGAGTCATTCCATTTAGAGTTGTACATGGTAATCTATTCACAAGATATGTAGCTATATTTACAGCCTCAACCCAAAGATAATTTGGAAAATTCTTATCCTTTAGCATAGCTCTAGAAAACTCAACCAAAGTCCCATTACTTCTTTCTGCTACACCATTTTGTCATGGTGTATACCTGCAGGTTATTTCTCTCTTACTACTTGCATTCCAAAGATAATCATTGAAATCTTTGGAGAAGTATTCTCCCCCTCCATCAGACTTTTGAGCTTTTGACTTGTGACTCTCTCTACATATTCATGAAAATGCTTGAAAGCTTCAAACACTTCTGATATTTCCTTCAAAACATATAGAGTTATCCATCTTGTAGCATCAACAATGAAAAGAACATAATACCTTGAGCCACTGATAGATCCTTCTTTTGTTGTTCCCCATACATATGTATGAATGAGCTCTAGTACTCCATCATGTTTGAAGCCTTTCTTCTTAAATGATAACTCGTGCTTTTCCCATCTGACATGCTTCACATTTATAAATCATATGTTGACTCTACACATTTGGTTATCCTAGTATAGATTGATTTGCAACCATAGCTTTAATTCCTCTTTCATTAAAATGACCTAATCTCTTATCCTAGAGATCAAGTTTTTTAATCACTCCTTTTCCATGTGTGAGCAAAGCTTGACCAATGTTCCCTTGCACTCTTAAAGTAAAGAGTCTACCTTCTTTTTTACCACAAACAATTTGATTATATCCATTCTCTAGATCTTCAACAAATACTTCTTTGTTTGTAAACTTGACTTGAAAACCTTTCTCAACTATCTGTCCCACACTCATCACATTTTTAGGTATTGTGGGAACATACAAAACATTGGTTAGCAAATTTGCTCCACTCTTGCATTTTAATTTTCCAATTGAATGTACACTATGTTTTGTATTATCACCTCTTTGAATTGTATGACTAGAAATGCCTTTTTCCAATTCTAACATCAATTCTATGTTTCTTGACAAATGATTAGAACATCTAGAGTCAATGTAAAATACCTTTATATCTTCTTTATTTGATGTGCTCATTGAATTCATCATCAATGATGTATGACTTTCATTCTATGTGTCATTTGCATAAGTGTAGTAGGTGGTGTTGAAGGATCGATTCTATCTCCAACTTCTTCCTCCACCTCTACCATAGCCTCCTCTTCGATTTTTTCTACTTCTCTAAGAATAGCTTTGATATCTTCCACCTCTACCTCTACTATTGTTATTCTGATTTTGATTTGATCCTTGCTGATTATGCCAACAATCATGAGCAAAATGATTACTCAATCCACAGATCTAACAAGCCTTCTTATTGTTATTATGATTACCTCTTCCCCTTTCAAAACCTCTTGCTCTTCCTCTACTAACGCTTCTACCTCTTGCATAATAAACTTGAGAACTCGATTCCTCCTCATCCTTTGCTTTAATTTTATCTCCTTTCTTCTTGCTCTTCATGTACATTGCAGAACTTTGTCCTTTATTTTCATCTTCCTTCAAGTCTTGCTCAAGTGTGAGCATCAAACCAAGCAACTGATTCAAATTTGGAACATAATGGTTCAAAGAAAGTTCTGTTGAAAAGACAAAGGATTCCACCTTTCATCTCCTCTCAAACGTGCAAGAAATTAAGTAGTCAATCAGTGATCTTCAATATCTTCATCGATGGATCCAAGACTATCTGCTAGATCCTTCATCTTAGTGACGCAATCATTGATACTTTGACTTGCCTTCTTCTTGAATGTAGTAAACTCCGACCATAGACTTGCTTTCCTTGCTTTGGTAGTACTTTGGAAATGATATTCCAATGCATTCCATATATCTTCAGCTGACTCCAATCCTTTCATATGTGGTGAATTGTAATATAGACATAGGCCTTTGCACTTGCATCGTTCTTCTGCCAATGCTTTAAAGCATCCAATTCCTCTTTCTTTGGTTGGCCTTCATCTTCAAATACTGGCTTCCCTTCTTCACCTATTATGTACACCATGAGATCCTTACTCATAAGTAAGGCTTCCATTCTCATTACCCATGCAGGATAATTATCTCTATCTAGTTTATCAATGGAGATATGATCTGCCATAATTCTTTGCTTATGCTTCAACCTATGAGTTTAAAGGATAAAGAATAGTACCTTTTTGGACTTCTTTGTGCATGAATATACTTTTGAAGTAATCTTTTGATGCCTTGTGTCTTTAATGAAAACTTTCCAAAAATTCTCATACCTTTGACACCTTCTGCTCTTTAGAAGCTTTTTGCTCTAATACGACTTGTTGATGTATGAAACATCACAAGAAATGAATTAATGTGATGCTAGACAACCTCTATGGTCACCATTAGCTCAATGCTTCTTCAAACTTCACTCTTTTGCTTATTTCTCTTAGCAAAAATACTATTTTGTGAGGATCTTCTAAAGGATGAAAGTAGAAGAGTAAAGCTTTCCAACAAGCTATTAGTTGTTAAAAACTTTGCACTACACACCATGTTATGGGCTTCAAAAGATGATTATGTTTGATTGCCAAAATAGGAAATGGTGCTTGTTTTAGTAAAAGCACCTATCCATTCTTGAAACTTTTCAACTTACCATTGACTTGTAGCACGAATTTGATGCTAGGCATCAAATTGGTGTGTTTTTGGCCACGTTTTTTAGCGAAATACCCCCTTAAACACAAATATGAAGAAAAACACTTTTGTGATGGAACTCGATGCTAGGCATGGAATTTACGCTGAAACGCAATGCCAATGATAGAGTTCCTCCACAAAGCTCATGTTTTTATGAAGATTCAACAATAGCTAAAAACTTAGGGAATAAAACAAGGACTTATTAGCACAACTTCTATGCCTAGAATCACGTTGCTTGGAAAAATTTAACTTTTGAGATCATTACATAGTAGGCAAAGTATGAAGATGTAGGAGAGAGTCTCATACACAGAACTTTAATTATTTCTTCTCATAGCTATGTAAAAATAAGAAATTTATAGGTGTTTTCTAACTCAAAGAAGCCGAACTATACTTAGTCATACAAAATCTCTCTTTCTCTCTCTCTCTATCTCTCTTCTTTTCCTCTTTTATTCTTTCCTTCTATTGCTAGAAACTCGTTTTTATAGATTTTCTCAATCTAGCGAATTTTGAAAATTCTAGAACTAAAGTTAAGTCTACCTTTACAAATATGGTACATGTGTGAAATTGTTTCTTCACATAGGCATGTGCTTTTCTTCTTAAACTTTGACCTTCAACTTTATGTCCAATTTTTGATTGATTCTTCAACAAGTATGTGGGGGGAGATTGTGCCCAATCTAGTGTCAAGCCTCTTCTATCTTTGTATTCTCTGAGAACTTTTGTGAGATTTTGTTTCAGTACTATCATCTACATACATGCATCTCTGGGATCCAGTCAACACTATCTATCTATCTATCTATCTATCTATCTATCTATCTATCTATCTATCTATCTATCTATCTATCTATCTATCTATCTATCTATTGTTAGGACATCAAGCTTACATCATGCTTGAAACGTTCATGCTCAAGATCTGAATTTCTCATTAAAGTGAGGTCCACTGATAGGACATTCTTTAAGGTTCATTACTCTTGTAAAAGTTAATGATAAACCATGGTGTCTCATGAGGATTCCTTTTTCATGTAAAAGCTCATAAGCTCATGTCAAAATGTAAATGGGAGGAATCTAGAATCCATGAGTTTTGAGTTTAGTACTCAATCAGCTACTAAATAAAGATTGAAAGTTGATTATCACTTTCCTAAATTGTAGGAAAAAGTACTTTCAATCACAAAACACTCCCGCCATGAGATGTTTCAAATTCAACTAAAGGTAAGGAAGCCATGGAACTCAAAAATAGTCTATATAAAGACTTACAAAAATGTGTACATAGTGTCAGATCAATATACCTTTACATTTGTTCTTCATCTTTCTCTTCTTCCATTATCTTGCATCATCATCTCCAATATCTGTCAACTTGTAGAGATGGATTGTTACTCTAAATTGATCCAATCTCTATGAGTAAGGACTCATTGAAAAGTTACTAGTTTCATCTTTATGCATACAAGTATTCACATCATGTGGTCAAGTACATTGTGTGAAACAAGTCATGTTTGTGGTCTCGAGATCGACATCTACTCATTTAAAAATGTTGGCATTACAACCTATTAGAGTGAAGGTTGTAATTATCACATTGATTCATGATAAATTCAGCTCTTGTGCATATTGGCTACTCTACCCTATATGTGGCCTTTATTTAAGAGGAATTTATCTAATTGCAATCAAGCAAGCAGTATTGAGCATTTGAATTTACATGAATCATCTCAAAATAGTAAGTGTCTTTGTCTAGGCATTCTACAAATGTATCTGACTTCTAATTGATGATCCAAAGCACATAGGGTATTTTAATGCACTAATCTCAACTCCATAGAGTTTATTTTACTGTACAAGAGCAAAAGGGTAGGTTTTATGCAAGTTAGCTAGACCAAAATTCAACACTTGTGATCACAGATTTGTTATACATCAAGCTAATCGAAGTATTCAT
The DNA here is from genome assembly GCA_020310875.1 of Ceratopteris richardii. NCBI lineage: Eukaryota > Viridiplantae > Streptophyta > Polypodiopsida > Polypodiales > Pteridaceae > Ceratopteris > Ceratopteris richardii. The sequence continues at coordinate 123,771,907 of CM035416.1, read as the reverse complement.
AAGGGTATCAAAGCTACATTAGGATGGGTGATGGTTTTCCATGAATGATTGAGAAGCTTGATAGGAACATCTATGCTACTTGGAAAATTAGAATGAAAGCTTACTTGCAAAGTAGAAATCTCTATGGAATTATAGTAGGTGATTCATTTATGCATACTCTAAGAACCAAAGGAGGACCTACACAAGAGGATATTGAGAATCTCACACTTTGATGTGCAAGAGATGCTTAAGCCATGTCATATGTATCTTAAGCTCTATCTCTATTTTTTTTTGTACAACATATTAGAGGATGCATAACATCTCAAGGGACTTGAGATGCACTTGAGGCCTTCTTCTCTACTAGCAAAAAGTATAGGAAGAACCATTTATTGAATGCATTGAATCACATGAAGAAGAAAGTAAACCAAACAGTCACTGCGTTTTTCACCAAGGTCAAGAAGGTTCAAGATCAATTAGCTTCAATTGGAGAGCTGATTGAAGACGAGGCTATCATGAGGCAAATCTTGAATGGACTAAGGAATGACAAGCAATGTAAATCTTCCACAATAGCATATGAGCTTATGATGGATGTGTAGACTCATGATCTCGACATATTTCTTGGATAGATCTTCAATCAAGAGGCCAAAAACAATCGAAAAGAAGGTAACTTAACAAGTTCTCTTTATACATATAAAAAAGATAAGAAGCACAAAGGAAAGAAGAAGGAATATGATGTTGAGGAGATTTTTCATGCCAACTATGTAGTCAAGAGCAAGTTGAAAGGGAAGAACAAAGGAGCAAAGCATGAAAAATCAAAAGGACAAGAGAGCCAACCTTGTGCCATCTGTAACAAGACCAACAACACTACTCAAAATTTCTAGTTCAATGGAAGAACTCAAAAAAAGATAGTAGAGGTGGATTTGGCAATACTAGAGGCAAAGGTGGACACAATTACTGCAATAATAATAGGAAATATAAAAAAAATGGATTTCAACAACTAGTGAGAGGATCAATCACATGAAGATACATTGCTTTAAGTGAACTGAGTCACAAAGAAGTTAAAGAAGATGAACATCTACTCTACATATATTCGGGTTGTTCAAACCATGCTGTAGGCATTGTTGCTTTTCTATGTGACTTGGAGAATCCCAAGCATGCATGAATACAAAGAGAGAAGGATACCAAGCACAATGGGGAGAAAGGAAATTCTTTGAGGATCATTTCTCTTGCTCAAGATCTAAATTTCTCTTTAAAGTGAGCTTCAGAGAAAGGAAATTCTTTGAGGATCATTTCTCTTGTAAAAGTTCATGATTACGCATGGTGTCTCATGAAGATTTATTATTAATGTAAAAGCTCATAAGTCCATAGAATTTTACTCATGTCAAAAGATAAAAGCGAGGAGAAAAAATCCATGAGTCTTGAGTTTAAAGATCAATTAGCTACCAAACCAAGATTAGAATTTGATTCTTACTTTCCTAGATTGTATGAAAAAGTATTTTCAATCACAACAAACTCTACCCATGAGAAATTTCAAATTCAAATGAGTGTAACAAAGTTGTGGACTTCACAAATATTCTATATAAGTACTAACAAACACTTCTAAAGAGTTTTAGATCAATATACAATTACATTTGATCTTCACCTTGCTCTTCTTCCATTGTCCTTCACCATTATCTCCCATATCTATCAACTTGCAAAGACTAGTTCTCACTCCATAGTGATCCAATCTTTATAGACAAGGATTCCTTAAAAACGTACTAGGGACTTATTTATGTGTACAAATTTTCACATTGTTGTGTTGGGTAGACTATATGGACCATATATGAGGTTCTAGGCACTCCAAGATAAGAAGACAATCTACTTCAATTCTCCCTAACCTTCGAAAACCACTCATTGTAGATGGTACAATATTTCTATGTGTGTAAAACAAAACTCTATCATGAAAAAGTTGAGTAGCAGATACTTGTGGAAAGAGTAGTGCACCAACATCTGCATGTGATTCTTGGAGAGTACTCGTAAGAAAATGAAGTGGCAGCTCCTCCACCTAAATAGGTAAGAGATATATTCAACACTAGAAAACATACAATATTGTAGAGTAGTACTTACAATTGCTAGTATATCTCATTCTCATAGAGTTCTCGAGTTTCATAATTATCATTGTAAAAACATGTTTTACTAACGCAACCATCCCATTTTCTTCATGCTTCCTCAAGACAAGTAGTTTTCTCTTCCAATGAAGATCCATGTTTCTAGGATCTCTAGTGCGATGTGGCCCAACTCTAGAGGTTGCATGTAAACCCATGCACCTTTAGAGTACTCATGTCATAGCCATTGTCCATATGTATCTTTGATATTGCAATATCTTAATGTGACAATTTCATCTTGTTCTTATGTGAGTCTTAGATGTTGGCATTGAAGTTGAAGGTCTTCGGGCTACAACACTAGTTTGAGATAGGAGATGTAGATAGCTTGAAATAAACAAAAAAGATGTTCAATGGTGTGCTACAAAGAGAAACTAGTGGAAAAAGATGAATTTTTGGCATGTGGGTACAGAAATGAGGGAGGGAAATAGCTATTTTTTGAGTTTTTTGTTTGACAAAAGTCACTTTATTCAACTCAAAACATATGGAGATTTTGAAGTTAAGGTAAAAAATAGCACTTTTGACCCAAAAAAAAGTAATCGGGGTCCATTCTCAAGTGTTATGATGAGTTTCTTTAATTTTAAAAAAGAAAGGACTTTTTGGGCTCACGATGGTTTAGAGACTACTTCTCTTTTTAGAGGCAACTCATTAAATAAGGAAGAAATATGTCCCCTCTCTCCCTTCACCCTAGTGTTTTATAGGGTATAGAGTCTAGCCACCACCCTCTTTTGATTGGTCCATTACTAATCACCCCTTAATCTAAAAAGCTCATTCAAGGTTTGATTTTTCCCCTTATTCGTTTCAAGTACTTCTTATGGACCTTAGAAGGTAGTTAGAAACGTGAATGATGTTTCATATCGATAAGAGCTTGCCTCTAGATTGTAGAATCTATCCAATGCCTAATTTAAGTAAGCTTAGAAAGTAGGTTTTTTCACATGAATAATATACTGGAAGTCACTATTTCTTTGCAATAAACTCAAATTTTGGATCATCCTTCAGAATGGATGCTAGATAAGGGATACAAATAGATGAGAAACCTTGTCATCTAGGAGTATCTAGTAGCCTTGAGAGGATTGATTCTCACAAATTCTTTTTGGAGATTAAAAGCTTTACCTCACAAGTACTTTCCCTCATTGATCCTTGAGGTCAATGATCTTTAGGAGGGATAAAGAGTGCTAGATATATGCCAAGTAGGCCATCGCTAGGTCTGTATAGGAGAAGGGATAGAGAGTGCAAATTATATGCCGAAGTTCCAAACTTAGTAGTTGTCCTAAAAATTTCCTTTTAGAAGGTAGGCCTAGTGGGCATGATGACCACGCCTCACAGTAGAGGACTCTAGATGCATTGTCATTTGGGAACAAGGTCATAAACGCATGGGAAGTGTGACATACCGAACCGTTTGTTTCGCTTTAGAATGGGAACTCTCAGACAAATCAAATTGATATAAACAATTGTTATAGTGTATGTTAATGTGAATTTCACCAAACAACTGGGTGAGCAAGGGAAAGAAAACGGAGAGAAAAGTCAAGATTTGTTTAACATGTATAATGAGAGAAAAGGCAGTTGTTGTTTTTTTTCATATATTCATGATTATGATGGTGCTGATAATAATGTTATTGCCGATAGCTTCTTGCTTCAGAACATAGTACATGAACGCCATTAATCATTGCATTATTTAATCAAAGGAATATTTTTACCGTCTTAGACAAAAAGAGTAAACAAAAACAAGAAGCATCTAAAAAGGAAGAATCGAGCAGATATACAAACTTGCAATTCTTTGATGGGTGGTTGCAATGTGCATCTTCTGGTTTGATATGCAAAGTGAAGGATCATAAGCGATTTAATACATTCGTAGACAAGCATATCAACTCCGATTCAATGTTATCTTTTAATTTCTTTCAATGGCCATTTAAAGAGCAAACTCCATTGCTTCTTGCATCGTTAAACGCTTGTCAGAAGAGCAAGCGGTATTTCTTGCTCCCCAGCATCTTCATTTCATCATTACACTGAATTTGCCCACTTTGGTTCCGGCCCAACTTACTGTTTGGTCTAGAAGTTGCTATTTTTTGTGGAAAGTAGTTTGCTTTTTAGTCATTTTTCAATGATCGTTGGCCCCAAGCCTACCCTTTGAATGTGAGGGTCTCTCGCTCTCGGTTCAGGTTTGTCCGGCCCCAAGCTTCAAGCCTCGTGGGGGGGGGGGGGCTTTCTCTTGGACTTCCTGGGGGCATGCAACTCTGTTGGCTCCAAAAGCGCTTTCGATTGGTGGCTCAAGGCATTACCAAAAATGACCAGTGACTAGGGGTCTATGTCATGGCTTCGGTGGCCCCCTCCCTCATGCTAAGCAACCTAGTCCCGACCCAAGGGGTGATTGGTAACCTCGCCCCTATTTTGGAGGGGGGATCTTGTGTCTCTCATGGGGCCTTCCAGGGTGTTGAGCTTCCCTTGGTCTCTCTTAGTAAAGTTGGAATTGTGTCAAAGCAAGAAGAGCTCAAGAAAGTATGTCTCGTTGGACACGTGTTTGGCCCTAGGGCCCCGCTTGAAACCATGCATCAGTGGCTTCAAAAAGAGTGGTTCCCCCGTGGACTAATTGTTAGAAAATGTCAATTCTTATCGGCTAGTCATATGTTGCTAGTCTTTGAGAATGAAGATATGGCATTTCGAGCCCTCAAGGTCGGAACCTCGCAACTCGAGCATGTGACCATATGTCTGTTTAGATGGTCCCCCGATTTTACTCTCGAAAAATCAAAATCTCTCTGCTACCCTCTATGAATCGAGCTCACTAACTTGCCGTGCTTCTTGTACAACTTTGTGTGGGACATTGTATCTCGTATTGTCAAGTTGTTGGATTTAGGGGAGGATGTTGGTGGTCTCATTTACGAAGATGTGAGGCACTCTTTAAATGCGTAGTGGCACCCTCAAATCTGTGTCGAGGCTGACCTCAATAGGCCGCTTCTAGCAAAGATCAAAGTGGACTTGGGTGAAGGGGATGTCTGGGAACAAGACCTCAATTACAAAAGCCTATCGAACGTGTGCTTTGTTGTGGCCAACAAGGCCATAGGATTAAAGATTGCCCTCTGAGACAAACAAATAACAAAAACAAGAAGCATCCCGAAAAACTCAAGACATCAGTGAGACACTGAATTGCCCGGTGATTGAAGAGGAAGTGAGGGGCCCTCGAAACCCAAAAGCCGACTCAGATGGGTTCAAGGAAGTCAGAAGAAGAAGGAAAAGAAGTCCTAGGGCAACTTTTGAGAGAAAACATATTCTAGATACCCAAAACAATTTGTACTGCAATCTGGAAAAGGAGATTAATGAGCTTGATTACCCAAGTAGGAACTAGTTTGAGATGGACACAAGTGACAAAGCCCTAGAGATCCCTGATAACAAAGAAACCAATCAAGAGGGCTACACTACAAGCAAAGAAGATGGCTTTACCACTAGTAATGAAGGTAATATGGATAGTGAAAGTTCCATCATTGGATCAACTATTCCGGAAATGGTTTCCTATTCAGTCCAACATGAGGCCTCCCACAACGGAAAACAACCTATTGAGTTTCCCTGGAAAAGCCCCCACAAGAACAAATTACTAAGTCGAGATCCACTCCTAGTGAAAAAGAAAGACAAATCCAAGAGGAGAAAGGATAAGACCCCTCCCCACAAAGAGGGTAACTTAGGACACTAATCATCATCTCGCTAAATGCTTGGGGGCTCACTGACCCCTGAAGAGCGACCCTCATTGGTCAATGGCTTCGTGTCATAAGCTAAACCTCCAGAAACATCTTAGAAAAGTCTTCCTGGCCCATGTCTGGATCTTGACATCGCACCCCCGGGGGTCTGGTGGGATGCTAATTGGTATAAACCAATTCTGGTTTAAAAAATCTTGAGAACTTCATTGAAGATCAGAGCCATCGATGGATAACTACTTCCTTTAGTGCCCCCCCTTCGATTCACATTAGTTTCTATGTACACCCCAAATGGGGAGTTGGAGAGACTGGACACCTGGGCCTCCTTGGACTTGCTCCCCTACAACATACTACTTCATAGAGACTTCAACATGGTTGAGGACCCTATGAATAGATGGAATAACAAGGGCTGGGTCATCGACACTCGTGAGAGAGAAACTTGGGACAGATCATGATAAGAACCAGGAATATGCTCCAAATTGCTTGGCGGGCATGTAGAGAAGCTCTTTATCATAGAGTCTAGAGACTTGAGGAGGAAGTGAACAAAGGAAAAGCTCACTCCGAGAAGGGTCTACGAGAAATCAGAGCACTGCTAAGATACAAGGAAGAAATACAAAGGAAAAATTTGCAAACCTTTTATAAGGAGTGGTGGGCTATCAAAGCAGAAAAACCCACCAAAGAGATGTGCACCATCCTTTAAAGGAAACAAAATAGAGAATGGATCCCCCTATGGCTAGACTCAAATGGTGATGTTTTGAATACAGATGAAGAAAATCTCAAATTCATGGAAGAGCACTTTACGAGACTCCTGGGGATCTTGACCCCCCTCTCCCACCATAGTGATGATTGCATGGCTACCATCTCTAGGGTTTCCTCCCATAGGATCCCACACAACCTTCCTTCCTTGCTTGACACCCCTATCTCGGAAGTAGAAATCATTGAAGTCATTGATGCCCTCCCCAATGAGAAAAGCTCAAGGCTAGACGGGCTCACTAATAAATTCTTTAAGGCCTTCAAGTTGGTGATTGCCACCCCTCTTCATTTGGTCTAGCAAGAGGCACTCGAGTTTGGCATGCTTGTGACTTGTCTCAACAATGACATCATCACGTTAATCCATAAAAATGGGGAAAAGAATAGAATCGAGAACTAACACCCGATTACAATGCTCCAAAGATGCTCTACAGTCATTTCCAAAGTCATAGCCAATAGAGTTTCCAGCCATCTAAGAGCGTGGTTAAGCAAGGACCAAAAAGGCTTTGTCAAAGGTAGGTCAATATTCAAAGCCATTATAGATATTTGGGAAGTTCTCGACTTCGCGGACAAGTCAAGACAAGATGTGGTTTTCATCAAGATCGACTTTGAGAAAGCTTATGACATGCTAGAATGGGACTATATTGTGCAGTCACTTAAAGATCTCAGATGCAGTCAGAATTCACCAAGATGATCTCGGACCTTCTAGGAAGCCCATCAACTCAAATTAATGTTAATGGCCAACTTTTGAAGGCGATCAAACTAAAAAGAGCGATTAGACAAGGGTGCCCGTTGGCTCCCCTCCTCTTTGCCATTGCCATGGAAGGGCTTAGCCGGCTAGTGAAACAACAGGTGGAAGTAGGTAATATCAAAGGCCTCAGCTTGCCCCATGATCAGGCCCAGATCACCATGAGACTTTTTGCCGATGATATGAACGCATTCGTCCACAACGATTGTACCATCTTGGAGACCTACTAGAGGTGCCTAGATACTTTCTACAAAGTCTTTGGATCCAAAGTTAGCCACTCAAAGATCGCTTTCAAAGCTATTGTTGGGATCAAGCCCGACCTTCTCTTTGATCGTGGCTATCAAAACATTCCTTGTAGCCAAATTTTCTAGCTTCTCGGGATTCCCTTGGGCTTTGGTATCTCTTTGGAGTAGTGATGGAATTCGGCCCTGGCCAGACTCGAAAGCAAGTTAAACTATTGGAGAGGTATGCAAATCAATCTCCGTGGTCATGCAATGGTTATCAACACGTTCCTCATTTCATCGACCATTTACTTCCTCTCTTGTTTGAAGAGCTCTCCAAACTAGAATGTATTTGCAGAAACTTCCTTTGGACGGGCAGCCAGAATAGGAGGGGGGTGCCTAAAATCAAGTGGTCCATCTCCACTACCGGAAGGGATAGTGGGGGCCTTGGCATTCTAGACATTGGGTGCACGACTAAAAAACTTGTGACAAAATGGATGATTAAGGCGTGGTGCAATGGGGAGGCCTCATGGGCCCAGTTGACCTTTAGAAACAAGAATGAATTGTCTTTCATGGGATTCTCGAATTGGAAGAATCTTGACATTCTGACCCTTTTGTTCTCTCTGATCCCTATTTTCCCGAAAGGATCAAATCTTGTGTGCTCCCTATGGAAGAGTTGGAATAAATTCAAAAGCTTCATAAGAATCAATGAAGATTGGAAGTGGGCAGCCGGTATCAGACAGAATGACTCGATCTCGTTCTTGATCCAAGGCATCCGAAACATGGAATCTTGGAACATTTGAAACGCAAAGAGGCTATGGAACAAAGGCTTCAGAAAATGAAAACATCTCTAGAAACAAGACACAAACCAGTGGATCAACTTCGAGGATATTGACCCTAGCATCATCATTACCTATGAAGAATGGAATACTTTACAAAGCAGATGGCTTGCCTGGGACGGCTCTAAAGTTCATCTTCTCATGGGGCATGACCCGCCGTGCCCGCTTGGTCTAAGATGCCACAATGGTAATTGCCAAACAAAAATCTTGAACATCATAGAAATCATTGATTATCAGGTCAACCTCAAAAAGAAGTGGTGCCTGTTGTAGAGGCGGCTTCAGTGGGATATGAAGTTCATGGCTATCTGGCACCCTCTCATAGAAATCAAAAAGTTTGTCCTCTTATGGAAAATTTTCCATCGAGGAATCATCAACAACCTAAAGGCTAGAAAGATTTGTGGGGTGCCTCCCTGGTGCAAGCGCTGCTTCCGGTCCATTGAAGGTATTGCTCACATCTTCTTTACGTGTCCCAACTACAACAGACTCTGACAAATTGTCGAAAAGAAAATTAGACTTCAGAAACATATTAGTTGGAAACAAGCTCTATCAGGAGAAGCAATCGAGGGCTCTGCGACTCTCTCGAATGCCATCAAAGGGGAGGTCCTATGGAAGATCTGGTGGGAAAGATGTGCTTATAACTTTGGCGACTCCTCCAAAGATTGGTCAATTGAGAAATCATTGTTTGTCCTCCACAAAAGAATCGCTAATTGTAAGAAATCTCCCCCCTTCAAGAATCATCAAGTGCTCCTCCTGATCAACAATAAGCTTAAACCCAAGTGGGCCACGCATGAGGGTGATGAGAGGGTGATTAACTTTTTTGTAATACCATCAAAACTCTGTAAAATCTACCCCTCCTCTATGGGATTCGAGGGGTCGCTGGGCACTAGTCCCCTTCACTTGTACTTTTCTTTTAATTAATACAAGTCCGGGAGAGTAGGATAAGGCCGGACTTCCTTTATTTTTGAAAAAATACTTTTACTATCAAATTGGATTTTGAATGCTTAAGGAAATAATACATATGCTCCATGAATTAATGCATTATTTAAGTGAGGGGGTAATTTTTACGTATACTTTACATATTTTATGGATTTCCCTTGCAAATGTACAGTGCTAGTTGGTTGCCTTCCCCTACCAGATGTATAAGTTGGTTATGAGCTTAAATTTTATGATTATTTTTCTTCAGCTTAAAGCTTAGAGAGTGTTTCAAACCTAGTTGAATTCTAATTGCTACTTAAGTAATTAATGATATACGTTGCCTCTTCTTTTTCGCAATCCCAGTAGTATGCTGACTTTTATATATGGCAGACATGTAGTGTGTCAAAAGAAATATAGTTCATATGACAGAGAAACTGATGTAATCTTGCTTTCTCAGTGACCATATTTTCTGTTTTATAAACTCAGTTTCTACAAACATCTTTTGTTTATATTTTCGTTCTTTTGTTTATGTATAGAAATCCGAGTCCAAAAGCGCATTGGGAAAAGCTCGAAGCCCATAGCTACCATGACCCACAATGCCAATCTCGGATTCCAGCCCAACGGCTTTGTTGTGCGCTTGGTAAAGCTCAAACCCACAAGGCATTGCTCAAAAGCTGGGAATTTTTAAGAGCTTAAGGTTTCATGCAGCAACCTTATTTGTTTAAGAGATAGAAACAAACACTTCATTCATGTCATGACTGTTAGAAGTGATGCACTAACATGTTTTCGATGGTGATCTTTGTGGTCCGATGCTCTTTAAACCAACACGAGGAATCAATACACAACAGAGAGACTCTTAACCCGATTGTAATTTTTTTTTTGGTCCACTGTTTTTCTATCAATACAAGGAGCCCCTTCATTGGATCCTGAACAATTGAGCAAAATGGCTGCAATCTTATGATAAGGAAAGGCTCACACACCACGAAGCACAAGTTCTCTTTACACATTACATTGTGCGGAGACATTGCTTTTCCAAGGGAGGGCTTATCCAAAAAGATGAAATTTGGTTAATACATGGAAAAAATCGGCATCATCATTTCTACATCTCTATAGCATATCCTTCTTCTCATAAAAAAGTGCAAGAAAATGGTTTTTCGTATTTAGTAGCTCCCAAGTTCCAAGTTTTTCTGCCGAGATCATGCTTATATACATCACATAGGTAGAAATAATAGTTATGTAGGTGGAGAAATCATGTCTCGACATGTAACTTGTCCGGTGCAGCTTATTTATTTTTTAAAATACAGAGGTTGTTCACTTTTTTCAATATGTGGTTCTCTTTGAATATATTATGTCTATTTTGTATCCTTAAAACAGTTCAATTCCACAAATGAATAAGTTTTCTCCTCGTTTTAAAGACGAGAAATACAAAAGAGATAGGTAGTTCTCTTCTCGCTTAAGTGAGAGGTCTCCTTTCCTTATCATGAAACCTGAAGGTCCTGGTTTATGATCCTTGATCTGAAGTTGAAATATTTTCTGAGATCAGAAATTATAGAAATATTTCCCAAACAAGTGATCCTGTGGTTTTGCATGTAATATATGCTCTTGATCCACATTATCATTATTGTGATCTTCTTGGTGTATGATATGTCATGTGGAGGTTTCGAAATTCAAACATTTTCTTGGTTCATAAATCATAGAAATATTTATCAAACAGGTGATTCTGTGTGTATCACTTGACAAGTGTAACACTCGATAAGTGATTATAAACTTCAACCTGGAGTTCATTCGACGTGTGCCTTTCAAGATCTCTAATGGGAAACTGTAAATTTAAACCTTTTGAAAGTGGCCTGCATGAAAAAATTAGAAACACGCACATCATTAGAGTAACGAGAAGAAAACAATAAAGCATGACCACATCTTATAATAATGTATGCGGCCGATCGCTTGTACCATTGAAATGACTGATTTGATGTGAAAAGATGATGAAGCTAATTGAAGCTGCAATCTCTTGACACGGATATGTATCGACTTTAAAATTCAACAAGCTGCTCACACAAAAGGGAAACCCAACACAATATGAGCGCTGTGGATTTAGTATTTACACAATAATTTATCGTTCCTCCTTTTTGACATACACAATAATTGATCTGGAAAGGGCAGAGACGTTTTTGAAGTGTTCTCAACAAGATATGAGCGGTGTGGGTTGAATGTTGCTTTTTTTGTGAGGTATGGTTTATCCTAAAATCAGCTTTATAGCTCATCTTGTTTTCTCCTACACAAAAATTCATCCGGAAAGAGGAGTGTTCCTCTGTTTTCATTTTCTCTATTAATACTTCTCGGTTCATCTACAATTCGTGTGATATGTTAATTTCGACGTAATGCAGGAAAATGGTCTGGAATTTCGATGTAATGCAGGAATCTCGGCGGAGGCCTACGCTCCCATGCTTGAATTAATAAAAGAACAAACAGCAATATAGCAAATGGGATTAGTGCCCTTGAGATCCTCATTATCCCACAAAGCATGAGTAAGACGGCCAGAAGGTACTATAACCTTATGATTGATGCGAGACAACCTTATCAAAGGGAGTTACAAAGTAGTTTAATGATTTTTTCATCACGCTCATGAGAAACGCACTTGCTTTTAACCCTATCATTTTCCAAGAGAAACATTATATGGTGTGTGAAAGGCAGGGTGTTTTTATAATTACATATTCTTCCACCTAACAAACTGAGGAATTTTTCTATCAACCTCTCTTTCGGATGGGTATCAAAATTGAATGTGAATTTTTCCTTCTATATATTCCAGAGCGCTTCCCCTCTAATGACGCTCCACAACACCGAAGAGCAGCCGATTGTCTCTCCAATAGGCACTTGTTTCTAGTTGATTTGCTTTGGTAAGCCGATTGTCTCTCCAATAAGCACTTGTTTCTAGTTGATTTCCTAAGGGGGAAGTTGTCTAGGAGCGAGGCAAGCATCATAACCAACCTTGGGCCAGAGCTCAAGTACTTAAGAGATTCTAGGATGAAGTTCCACTCCAACCTCTCATAGACGTTGTCAAATCAATCTTTAGATAAAAAAAAAGTTTTGATTTGACTCATTAATCAGTTCATGCCCTTCCTAGATGTCCGCTATGGTTTGGCACTTCCCATGATGAATCCTTTTTTATTCTTTGGTGCTAAGTGATGCGATTGGCATATTGTAGGGAAAGTTCGTTTGGTTTACCAACTTAGGTATTTCAAGTTCGAAGCAATCTATGGAATCATGGAGGATGAATTCGAACAAAGTAAGGAGAACTATGCTTTGATGAAAAGGGGAATATCTGTGATTGAACTTGAACTTTATAAGAATTTCCGCAATCTCAAATTTCTTGTGTCGAAACACGGAAAAAGTATTATACGAGAAAAATATCAATCTTGTTATAACATGGGGTGAAGAAGGTTTATTTTTTTGTTGTTAATTGGAGATGAACGTCTCCTAGCTTATTAACCAAGTTGATAGAAGAAAGAAGGTAGCATCCTTTGCTAACATAACAAGCGCGTGATATGGATATATGGTAATCAAGCCAACCTCTCAATCTTATGATTTTGATTGTCAAGAGGATTCAACATACTCCATTATTATTTCTCATTTTCGAAGTATTAAACTTCATACAATCAACAAAAGATATAAAATAGTTTTAACGTTTCATTATATCAGGCTATTAATAATATGGGACTTCTATTTACTTATGTATGATGCATTCGTAATCTGCTTTATGATAGTTTCATACGTATCGCACATGCAATTCACTCTTCTTTCATGATGATAGTTTTCATATATATATATATATATATATATATATATATATATATATATATATATATATATATATATATATATATATATATATATATATATATGTGTGTGTGTGTGTGTGTGTGTGCGCGCGTGTGTGTGTGTATGGGTGTGTAAGAGAGTTTGGCTTTTCTTATTTAATGTTAATCTACCAAATATAAATCCAAAGTGTGACACATAATCCCACAATCAGTGTCATTATGGTTCACAAGGAACCATAAGAAGAAAATATCTCTCTCCTCATGAAGATTGTTGTTTCCTTCAAGGTCGGAGGGTCCGAATCCGCAAGATCTTTTCCTTCAAAAATGATTGCTATTTGTTCAACATGCAAGGGTTGATGAACCACTCAAGATCAATGGAGAATGGTCAATGGCTTCGAGATAAAAATATCAACCTAGACTTCATCTATCTTCAAGAGAACAAAATTTTTGGTGTTGAACTTCAAAAGAGACCTAAACGTATTTCAACCTCACATTGGTGGATCACCACACAACACTTGCAAGGGGGGGGGGGTGACACAACTACAGGCATTAGTCAAGTTTGGTAGGCTTTCTTGTTGGAGATGTTAGAAAATCGATATCATCAGTGGTTTGCTGCTTCTTTTAAGGGTCCCATCCAGTTTGCCATTACGCAAGTGTTTGCACCAAATCAAGATACTGAAATGCTAATTACATGGCATTCTTTGGACTCCCTACCCTTTGAGGTCACCCTATGTAGGTAATTTAATAAGTTGGAATTATTTCTCATAGATGGGACAGAAAAAAGTGAATAATTGATGCTTTTGAGAAAGACATCTCAGAATAGGTTAAGCTCCTCCATGATCGGGTGGAAAGGAAAGATGAGCATGGATTCTCTTGGTTAAAACTTGATTCATGCATTGATTTGTGGAAAGGAAAACTTGATAGAAGCTATATTAGAGAATATCATTGATAAGCTATGTGCCATGTCCTTCTTTCATTGTATTCACTTAGTTTTTTCATATCATTATCGAGTGGCTCACACCTTCAAGCCATAATTAAGACATAGGAAAGCTGCCTAATTTCATGTTGATCCTTCAACCGTCTCCGTCCCTTTGTTGGTTCAATAAATGCTCTCCTTGACCTAGATCAAGGCCCTTTAGCACCCATGACTCTCTAGGAAAGTGTTGGAATTTGGCTATCAATAAGACTCAATATCTACTTAACAAGACTCAAAAGGATATCCCAAGAATTTGATGTGAAAGAAGAGAAAATCTTTATCTTAAGCTCGAACATATCAAGACTGACGTGAATAAAGAAAACTCCCACCTTTTACATCAATCTTCAAAAACTTTGAAGCAAGTCTACATACCAACAAGAAATTCAAAGAAAGAATCTATTGATTTCTCATGAAGATTGTTGGGCACGGAAAGCACATAAAAAGTCCAAAGAAATGTGTAAACACCTGAGCAAGAAGCAACACAAGGAAGAGATTCCCCTACATGATTGATAATGATGGGGTGGAATGTACTACTGATGAAGAGAATAGTGAACTAATTACGAACCTCTTCACTCAACTCTTAGGGTTGACTACTCTTTCTCTGTTTTCAAAGATGTGTTTACATGGCCACCATCTCTAGAGTTAGAATCAAAGGAATTCTACAAAATATGGTGCATCTCTTGATTCCCCATCACTAATCACACAAGATTTTAGAAGTTATTCATTCTCTACCCAATGATAAGAGCTAGCGTTTGGATGGTATCAATGAATGAGTTCTTAAAGACATTCAAGAGTGTTTTGGTGAAGTTGTTATGTTTGGTGTCATAGCAAGACCTACATTTTGGTGCTTTCCCTAACTTTCTCAATGAGATTGTGATTAAGATGTTTCACAAAAAAAGACAAAAGTAAAGAAGAAAATTGACGGCCTATCACTATGCTACAATTTGTGTTCACGATTTTTGCACATGTCCTCGCTAATTGTATTGCCTTCTATCTTCGCTCATGGATCAATGAGCATCAAAAAGGCTTCATAAGTGGTAGGTCCATGCTTGAGGCCATTTTTGATATGTGGGAAGGCCATGAACTTGCTAATGGGCCTTCTCAAAAAGTCTTGTTCATAAAGATTTATTTTTACAAATCTTATGATTGCCTTGAGTGGGACGTCATTCTTCAATCCTTCAAAGATCTCGATTTTGGCTATAAAATCATCAAGATGATCTCAATGCTTATGAGAAATCTCCATCTCATGTTAGTATCAATGACCATCACCTTTCTCAGGAGATCATATTAAAGCTGTGTATTGGAAAATTTTGCTCCATGGCTCCCCTTCTCTTTGGTATTGCCACTGATGGCCTTAGCTGCTTGGTTAACCATCATGCCCATCTTGATCAAATCCATAGTATGTTGCTTCTCCATAGCCAAAACCAAATGTTAATGAGACTCTTTGCTGATGATTCAAACACTTTTGTGCGTAATGAGCTTAATAGTATCACCAACTTTTGCAAATGTTTAATCGTATTTTTATTGCTTCCAAACCTAGAATAAATCACTCAAAAGAAAGAATTTAAGGATTTTTATGAGCGCCCATCAAAGCTTTTTGTTAATGGAAGATGTCAAGAGCTCCCTAGTTGACGAATTTTTGTCTGCTCAAAATTGCAATGGGTTTTTGATGTTTCCATGGGTGAGCAATGGAACTAGGTTCTCGCTAAGTTTCTCCAAGAGTTATGGAGAGGTTATAATGTCATCGATGAATTGAAATTCATTAATCAAAGACACATTATAGCTCGTGGAATTGTGGCTCGAACTATACAAGATTTTCCAAGATATGGGGTATGTTCCGGTGATGGAGTAATTTTTTTTATTTAATATATATGCAATTTTATGTGAGTTAACAAATTTATATTTTTATGGTTATCATGCATGGAAGAATATCTACTAAGGGATCTAAGGCTTGACCTTACTCAGATGATTGGTTGAGATCAATTTGTAGTAAGAATCGCAACAAAAATTCATCTTTGACATCAACAATTTTTGCTTGAAGATCATCCATTATGATGCAAAAGAGAAGCCATACATTTTAATGGAAAGATTGACATAGGTTAATATCCAAAACCAATAACACATATGTATTGGTATCAAAAATGTATAGAAGGGCCACTTATATGTCGATATGGTATTCTTTCAAGTATTGGGAAAGTTAAAGATCTATGATCTTCTTCATACTATGCATGTATTCGAGAATGTTGATTATTCATCATGGCAACATCTGCTTGGATTAAAAGACATAGCAACATCAAGAAATGATTTAAGGGATTTAAATTCAAAACCAAAGTCATGGCCAATTTTTTGGTCAAATGATGGATTATAACCCAAACTGCATCATATTGTCACTTTGTTTGAGGAAACCATGTAGTAAAGTCCTTAGAAATATTTTCCCCACTACAAGGAATATGGGCATATAGCGATGGTTAACACGACACAATTTCTTCGCTATAAAATTGCATAAAGCATCGTAACAAGCATCAATCACGGAACATTGGTTAAGTGATGAAAAAATTGACGTTTTTATTGACATGTGGCATGATGGGATATGCAACTGTTACATCTAGCGTCACTAAAGTGGCAATTAAAAAAAGCATCGCATAAGCAATGCTAATTTGTTTCACATAAGTGATGCTAATTATCCTCACGTATGCGATGCTATCTGCATAGGCATTTATGATATTTTAGCATTGCTTACACAATGGGTTTTTGATGAAAAAAATTAAAACATTGGAGGATCTTCAATCAGCATCTACATGCATCTGACTGTTGAGCTCTCCAATGTTCACAATTCTGCTGCACTTAAGAGCGGAAATAATTGCTTGGAGAATTGTTGTTTTGTCTAATCTCTATCTTATTATCTCTCTCTCTCTCTATTTCTCTCTTTCTACCTCTTTCTCTCTTCAAATTCTCTCTCTCTCTCTCTCTCTTTATTGCATGTTATTCAAGAGGCTAACCAAGCAAAAAATATGGCTAACTATTGTAAGTACAATTTCCATTCTTTGTATATCATTTGAATTATGTTATTTTCATTAGCTAGCATACTCACACTTATTTGTATGCACATATACACTTATACATGATGAAGATGCACGTTCACACATATACACATATACACATGCACATACACACACATATATACACACACATAAATGTGCACATACACTTAAACATACACACACATACACATGCATATGCACAGACATTTCTACAACAACATAAAAAGACTTGCATGTATACATTATTGCATATATACATACACTTACACACATTAACACACACTTAAGTACATGTATATGCACATCCACATGCATGCACATTCGCATGCATGCATATACACATGGATGCAAATGGAAATGCATCCAATGCACATGCATGCTACATTTTGGTGCATGACAATCATCAATTGAAGGATTATGAAGAAATGAAGTCAAGGAGTCAAGAGGAGAATAAATTCAGAAGGTTGAAGGAAGGATATTTTTCAAGAATCTAAAGATGTATACACATATGTACATTAGCTGACTTATACTTTTGTCTAGTCATACACTTGTACATATTTATCTATAAATATGTTGGAAAATGTCGGGGCAAAGAGAGCAGAAGAAGAATAGAGAATAGGAAGAGAGAAATGGTTGTAGAGAGTGTCATTAGACACATGGAAAGTGAGTGAATTGTCTATCCTCACTTAGATGTAATTTTTCTGAAGAAATCGAAAAACTTGCGCCCGATGTTTTGCTGTCTGCTCCTTCTGTGTTTAATCTTTTGAGAAATCCTTCTGCACATATCTAAGTCCATAGCTAATCTATCTATGGCTAGAATTTGAGAGGTTAATTGCAATCAGGTTGAGAGAATTTTGTTTAGGAACATTCATATGTGAAAATGTTCTAAGAGTCGTCAGAACTGGCGCACATTTCATCTTCAAAGAAATGGTCATTGCTCAGTCCACAGTGTAAAGTTTTACACAAATGAGGGCTCAAAATCTAAGTTGGAAGGTAATCCATCTATGGCTAAAAGATCTTGATCAAACGGGATTTACTTTGGGAGAACCAGTGTTAAGAAGTTGCAGGTGTCAAAGTCGCCATTGCAGAGAAGCTGTTTCAGACATAGGTAAAGTGTTTCACACATTTCTCAGTGTGTACTCAATCTTTTTGAGAAATTTAACTTGGTAAAGTTGCGCAATCTCAAGGCGAAGTGTTGTGCAAAGTTTTGTCAAAAACTTTACAGAATTGATTAGTCAATGAGTGATTAATCTGCAGCAGACTTTTCTGAAGAAGTTGAATTTTTCAGAATAATCAATTTTCTGATAAATTGGTGAATGATCTCTAAGTTTGGTGGAGTCTAAGGTTAATCTTGATATAGAGGTGATCTAAATTCAAGGTTAACTTGTTCTTTTGGAGATTAACACTCTCCATCAGTGGTATCAGAGCAGGTTGTGTCAAAATTGAAGGGAAGAAGACTCCGACTACTGCAGAAATACAAATCTTTACATCTTGAAGGTGGAAAAGGATAAAGGTTGAAGAAAACTTGAAGGTAGACACATTGAAGCCATCAGAAGGATCAGAAGAAGCAAGACTCGAAGTAAAGGTACATTTATTCCTTGTAAAGTCTAAAGTTTTGAGACTACAGGTGAAGCAAGGATGGGAGATAGTCTCCAAATTGAAAAGTTGGATAGAGAGAACTATCCTGCATGGTCTATGAGGATGGAAGCTCATCTTATGAGCAAAGATTTGATAGCCTACATTACAGGTGAAGAAGAGAAGCCTAAATTCAGAGATCCTAGTGTTCCAACTAGGGAAGAATTGTCAGATCTAAAGAATTGGATGAAGAAGGATGCTCAAGCAAGGAGCATAATCTACATGGCAGTCAATGACTATTTGCTTCCTCACATTAGAGGACTTGAAAGTGCATGTGATATTTGGAATGCTTTGGAGGAGCATTTCCAAAACACAACCAAATCAAGGAAGGCTTCACTATGGGCAGAATTTACTACTTTCAAGAAGAAGGCCTCACAATCAATCTCTGATTATGTGACAAAGATGAAGGACATTGCAGATTCTCTAGGTGCAGTGGATGAAGATATTGAAGAAGACAAATTGGTAAGACAAATACTCACAGGGCTAAGAGGAGATGAGAAGTGGAAGCCTTTCATTTTATCTACAGAACTTTCATTAGATCACTTTACTCCTGATTTGAATCAATTGTTAGGTCATATGCTAACTTTTGAGAATGATATCAAAGAAGATGTTGATAAGAGTGCAGGTCATGCAATGTATTCTAAAGACAAGAAGAAAGCTAACAAAGGAAAGCAACAATCAGGTGAAGAAGAAGGTACATCAAACCAAGCAAATTTCATAAGAGGAAAAGGAAGTGGCAGAAGTAGAGGAAGAGGCAGAAACAACAAAGATAATACAAGAGCTTGTTGGATATGTGGTAAGACCAATCATCTATCTCATGATTGTTGGCATAATAATCAAAACAATGGTAATTATCAGAACTTTAATCAAAGAGCAAGAGGTGGTAGATTTCAGAGAGGAAACTTCAAAGGTAGAGGTGGTAGGAATTCTTTTGGAAGAGGTGGAGGAAGAAGCTTCCAAAATCAATCCTATAATAACACCTACTACAACTATGCATCAGATCAGAAGGAGGACTCGACTCTCATTATGAATACATGTGAAACCTCACATGAGGACATGAGAGTGTTCTATATTGATTCAGGATGTAGTATCATTTAAGTGGAAATATTGCTTTGATGACTGACCTAGATCATAATGCAATTAATCATACAGTTCAGACAGGTGATAATACAAAGCATAAGGTAAAGTCAATTGGTTCAGTCAAAGCTAAGGATGGGAGCACTCTTCTGAGTAAGGTTCTTTATGTTCCCACAATCCCAAAGAATTTGATCAGTGTAGGTCAAATTGTGGAAAAAGGATATGAGGTAAGGTTCACAAATGATGGAGTTTATGTTGAAGACCCTAGTCAAGGGTATAAACAGGTTGTTACAGGAAAGAAAGAAGGAAGGCTTTTCACATTGAAGGTACAAGGAAATGTTGGACATGCTATGTTCACATATGGAGAGCAGAAGGTGTCAGAATTGGATCTTTGGCACAAAAGACTTGGACACTTTAATGAAAGAGGTATCAAAGAAATGATTAACAATGATTCAGTGCTTGGATTGCCTAACATTGCAGGTCAACACATGACATACAGATGTGAGGCATGTCAATTAGGTAAGGCTCACAAGCAATCCTATTCCAAGCATGGGTTTATGTATTCAGAAAGACTTGAATTGGTGCATACAGATGTGTGGGGTCCTTCAAAGGACTTTAGTATAAATGGTTCAAGATATTATGTCATATATGTTGATGATGCTACCAGGTGGATCACAATTTATGTGATTAAAGAAAAGTCAGAAGTGTTTAATACATTTAAACACTATCATACATATGCAGAAAGGATTACAGGTCAAAAATTAAAGAGACTAAGGTCAGATGGAGGGGGAGAGTATTTTTCAAATGAGTTCAATGCTTATTTGTGGAATGCAGGTATAAAGAGAGAAGTTACTTGCAGGTATTCTCCTCAACAAAATGGGGTAGCAGAAAGAAGAAATAGGACTCTTGTTGAGTTTGCAAGGTCCATGATGAAAGAGAAGAATTGTCCAAATTATTTGTGGGCAGAGGCTGTAAATACAGCTACATATTTGGTCAATAGATTGCCTTGCAAAGCTTTGCAAGGTATGACACCATATGAAGCTTGGTGGGGTAAGAAACCTACCTTGGATCATTGCAGACTATTTGGATGCTTGGCATATGCATATGTGCCATCTCAATTGAGGCATAAGTTGGAGCCTAAGGCAGAAAAGTATGTGTTCATTGGTTATGATGATAAGCAAATGGGATACAGATTGTAGAGTCCATCCACAAAGCAATTCCTTGTATCCAAGGATGTTACATTTGATGAGCAAGGTACTTGGTATGCAGGTAAATATAATGTACATGCAGATGATGAAGAAGTAGTGGAACAAAGAAAAGGTAAAGCAAAGATTCAATTACTTGATGAAAGTGAGAACAATGAAGTACAGGTTGAAGTTGAAGAGAGGCCAAGGTTTGATCCAGAATGTGATGAACCAGAAACTTCAAGAAGTGCAGAAGTTAGGAGGTCATCTAGGCACAAATGGCAACCTACAAGGTATAGCTATGACACCTCATTCTTGACTACTAAAGATTATGCTTATTTGGTAAAAGCAGATGAAGATCCATCTACATATGATGAAGCCAAAGGCAAGAGAAATTGGGAAGAAGCCATGCAAGAGGAGTATGATGCATTGATAGAGAATCAGACTTGGGATTTGGTTCCTAAACCTAATAGCCAGAAAATTATTGGATGTAAGTGGGTTTATAAAACCAAAAGATTTGCAGATGGAAGTGTGTCTAGATATAAAGCTAGACTTGTTGTGAAAGGGTATGCACAGACATATGGAGTGGACTATGATGAGACCTATAGTCCTGTGGCAAAAATGACAACCATCAGAACCCTCATTGCAATTGCTGCTTGCAAAGGTTGGAAGTTGTCTCAATTAGATGTTAAAAATGCTTTTTTGAATGGTTATATTTCAGATGAAGTTTACATGGAGCAACCAGATGGGTTCAAAGATCAAGTGAATTCAAATTATGTGTGTAAGCTCAAGAGAGCTTTGTATGGATTAAAGCAAGCCCCAAGGGCATGGAATTATAGGCTTGTAAAATTCTTGAATGATCTTGGATTTCAAGCATCAAAGGCAGATAGTAGCTTGCTAGTCAAAGCAAGTGAAGATGGGTTCATTTATGTGTGTATTTATGTTGATGACATAATACTTACAGGAACAGATGATAAAGGAATACAAATGATCAAGAAGCAGATGGAGAAAGAGTTCAAAATCAGTGATTTGGGGAACCTATCATTCTTCTTGGGAATGGAGATTTCTTATACTCAACATGGAGTAGATGTGACTCAAGAAAGGTATCTTAAAAATTTGCTAACCAAATTTAAAATGGAAGATTGCAGGGTTGCACCTACACCTTTGGAAGTAAACCATAAATTGTCTAGGTTTGGAGGAGAAGAGTTCAGAGATATGAAACTCTATCAAAGTTTGGTTGGTAGCTTGATTTATGCTACATTGACAAGGCCTGATTTGTCATATGCAGTTGGTGTGCTTTCACAATTTATGCATTGTCCTAGAAAGGAACATTGGATTGCAGGACAAAGAGTACTTAGGTACATCAAGGGTACACTCAGAGAAGGGTTGTACTATGGATTTACTTCTGATACAAGAGTGAAGATATATAGTGATGCAGATTGGGCAGGTAATGTGGATGATAGAAGATCAACACATGGATACTTGTGTTATGTAGGAGACAAATTGATTTCATGGTGTTCTAAGAAGCAACATACAGTTGCTTTGTCATCTACAGAGGCAGAATATAAAGGTATGGTGGAAGCTGCAAAAGAGGTAATATGGCTAAAGACACTTATGAAGGTTTTTGATGTTGTTCAAAGTACTCCTATTGTTTGTGGAGACAACATGAGTTCTTTATACTTGGCAGCTAATCCTGTGTTTCATGCTAGAACTAAGCATATTGAAATACAGTATCATTTCTTGAGAGAGAAGGTCATTGAGAAGGAGATTGAAGTCATACACACTCCTACAAAAGATCAACTTGCAGATATGATGACAAAAAGTCTAGATGGACCAAAGCTACAAAGATTCAAGGATATGGAAGGAATTAAGAAGATAGAGAAGAACCTCAATTAATGATTGAGGGGGAGCTGTTGGTGCAAGACAATCATCAATTGAAGGATTATGAAGAAATGAAGTCAAGGAGTCAAGAGGAGAATAAATTCAGAAGGTTGAAGGAAGGATATTTTTCAAGAATCTAAAGATGTATACACATATGTACATTAGCTGACTTATACTTTTGTCTAGTCATACACTTGTACATATTTATCTATAAATATGTTGGAAAATGTCGGGGCAAAGAGAGCAGAAGAAGAATAGAGAATAGGAAGAGAGAAATGGTTGTAGAGAGTGTCATTAGACACATGGAAAGTGAGTGAATTGTCTATCCTCACTTAGATGTAATTTTTCTGAAGAAATCGAAAAACTTGCGCCCGATGTTTTGCTGTCTGCTCCTTCTGTGTTTAATCTTTTGAGAAATCCTTCTGCACATATCTAAGTCCATAGCTAATCTATCTATGGCTAGAATTTGAGAGGTTAATTGCAATCAGGTTGAGAGAATTTTGTTTAGGAACATTCATATGTGAAAATGTTCTAAGAGTCGTCAGATCTGGCACACATTTCATCTTCAAAGAAATGGTCATTGCTCAGTCCACAGTGTAAAGTTTTACACAAGTGAGGGCTCAAAATCTAAGTTGGAAGGTAATCCATCTATGGCTAAAAGATCTTGATCAAACGGGATTTACTTTGGGAGAACCAGTGTTAAGAAGTTGCAGGTGTCAAAGTCGCCATTGCAGAGAAGCTGTTTCAGACATAGGTAAAGTGTTTCACACATTTCTCAGTGTGTACTCAATCTTTTTGAGAAATTTAACTTGGTAAAGTTGCGGAATCTCAAGGCGAAGTGTTGTGCAAAGTTTTGTCAAAAACTTTACAGAATTGATTAGTCAATGAGTGATTAATCTGCAGCAGACTTTTCTGAAGAAGTTGAATTTTTCAGAATAATCAAGTTTCTAATAAATTGGTGAATGATCTCTAAGTTTGGTGGAGTCTAAGGTTAATCTTGATATAGAGGTGATCTAAATTCAAGGTTAACTTGTTCTTTTGGAGATTAACACTCTCCATCACTACATGCATATACACATGCATATACATACACTTTGTATATGTTAATGCACATACACATACTATGCACATACATACATATACACACACATACACATATATACACATATATACACATATATACACATATATACACATATATACACATATAGATGCACATATGTACACACACATATGCACATACATACATAAACACATAGACATGCACATAGACACATATACACATACACTTACACATATGCATGCACATATACACACACATACACATGTGTTGGGAAAGATGGATAGACATCTCAAGAAATGAGTTGGTACTGCTAATCTCTGCTCTATACCAACCCTATATTACTTCAGAGTTGGGTTGGAGGCCCCTTTATCTTTCCAATGACACTAAATAAGTGCTTATGTACTTTGGAGATGATGCATGTAATGATTAATCCAAAACAGATAACTTCACAAGTCACAAGTCATCAAAAACTTCCTATTTTAGTTCACACACCTACTAGTTCTTAAGCTCAGTACTGTCAACAGAGTAGGAATTAGAAATATTCCTTCTGAGGGTATCTAATTAGCTTAAAGAGCTAATGATTCCAAGTGAAATCACTTAAAATGATTTACTATAAAGAGAGCAATCAATTTAGCAAGTAAAGCATTACCTTCGACCTTTTAGGAGATGTGTAGAGAAAGGCTAGAGACTGCATCCAGATGCTTTTCTCGCAATTGGCTGAATGAAATGGCTTCCTGATTTTTCAGCTTGTAGTATAATTAGATTTGATTCCAACGAGCCATAGAACATTGAAAATGATGGATTAATGACTCAGATATGAGCAAGACAAGTACACTATTATGAGTCACAATGGTAGAGATGAAGAAGAGAAATGATCAATGATAAGATGTATTATATAACACTGTCGTACATGATCATTGGCATTAAGAATAATTCCCAATGATAGTGAGAAGTGTAGGCTATAGAATGAGACACAAAATGTCTACAATTTGAACAACTAAAAGCTCTAGAATGGAGTGGTACCCCGCCACATTTTACAACCATCTTTTATAGATGCGTTACCTCCAAGTTTGAATTCAAATTCAAACTTGGCTTTACCTGAAAGTGCTCCTTCTAGTTAGGAGATATTCCACCAAAATGATTATAGGTTTATCTCTTCCAAACTCCACGAGTTTGTAGGCTTTACAAGATTTTTAAAAGTTTAAATGACTTTTACAAATATTAATGGTAAATGCCATAAGCAATGGTTCATATGGGTCTTCAAGCATTCGCACATAATGTTTTTAATACCTAGCCAAGTGTGAAGGCTTGGCACTTGCACCAACAGCTCCCCCTCAAGCCAAACATCTTGGCTTGGTGTTCTTCATCAGTCCTCGTGAATGTCATGCAATCCAATCAGAGCTTTAAACTTGCAAAGTTTAGTACCATCAAGTGCTTTGGTCAATAAGTCTGCACATTGCATATTAGTGGATACATATGCCAATTCAATTTCCTTGCTCAATAGCTTCTTTCTCACATAGTGATAGTGGACTTCTTTATGCTTGTTCCTAGCATGATAGATAGGATTTGCTGCAAGATGTAAAGAACTTGTATTGTCACCAAAGATTATTGGTGAGTTAACATGTAGTCCTAAATCTGCATATAGCAATCTGATCCATATGTCTTCTTGAGTAGCATTTGCTTAGCCCATGTATTCATCCTCTGTTGAGGATAGAGCAACAGTAGGTTGCTTCTTGGAAGACCATGAAATGGGCTTATCACTTGCATAAGAGATAACCTGAGGTACTCCTCCTATCATCCTTACAACTTGCCCAATCTGCATCCGAGTATTTTTTGATGTCCAAATCTGAAATATAAGGAAAGTATAAACCTCAATTTTGAGTACCCTTAAGGTACTTCAAGATTATCTTGGAAGCTTGGAATATAAGTGGTAGTAGATACACTCTCTGCCCACAAATAATTTGGTAACCTTTTTTCATTTAGCATTGACCTAGCTGTTTCAACAATCAACCTATTTCTCCTCTCTGCCACCCCATTTTGCTCAGGGGTATACCTTGTTGTAGTTTCCCTTTTGATTCCTCTATCATGCAAGAATGTGTAAAATTCATTTGAGAAGTACTCACCTTCTCCATCTTACCTTAGTATTTTTAGGCTTCATCATGGTTGGTTTTCCACAAGTGCAAGATACTTCTTAAAGCAACTAAACACTTCATCTTTGTGCTTCATCAAATATAAAATGGTCCATCTACTGAAATCATCAATGAAAGATACATAATACCTTGAGCTAGAAATTGAAGGGTCCTTACTTGGTCCCCATACATATGTATGGACAAGCTCCAAGTAGTCCTCATGCATGTAGCCTTTCTTTGAGAAGGGTAACCTATGAGATTTTGCAAACTGATATGCACCACATTTAGAGATCATGTGTTCCTTGGATACATTAGGTATCCCAAGCACACATTGATCTCTAAATATTTTCTTTAAGTTTCTCTCACCAATATGCCCCAATCTTTCATGCAAAATCTCAAACTCTGACAATGTTTGATCTTTGTAGTTATAAAGTGCAATATTCTTTGTATCTTCAAGTTCAAATGTAAATAACCTACTTGTCTTTTCTCCTTTGCCAATTCTTTTGAATCCATGTTGGGGATCCTCCACAAATGCTCCATATTTGTTGAACCTAACCTGCAAACCGTTTTCCACAATATGTCCAACACTCATCAAATTCTTGGTGATTGTAGGTACATACAGAACCCTGCTCAATATATTTCTATTTCCATTAGGGGTTTTAGCATTTCCTACCTTGACCACTCAATGCTTGATGTCATCACCTGTTTGCACTTGGTGCTTTCCCTTAGGTTCCTCAAGGTCAGAGAGAAGAGCTACATTGTCTGCCACATGGTTTGAACATCCTCAGTCAATGTAGAAGAGATGGTCATCATTCATACCTTGCTTTGAATTCATATTCATAATCAGAAGGGAATCCTGTTGTTCCTCTGTGTAATTAGTGTAGTATTTCCTTGATTTGTAGCCTCCTTGGTAGTTGTTATTGTAATTGTTGTTGTAGTTGTTATTCTAGCCTTGATGATGGTTGAACCTTCCTCTTGATTGTGTGTAGCCACCTCTTTGGAAACCTCTATCTCTCTGATTCTTGAAGTTCTTGTAACACTCGTCTGTGGTGTGATTTGATAAACCACAAATTTTCATGGGGAAGAGTTGAAAGATTTCCCCCCTACCTTGCTTACCTCCTTTGCCCCTACCTCTTGAGTTCCTACCTCTCCCTGCATAGTTAGCCTGAGAAGTAGTACCTTCATCCTCAATCTTTTTTTTTCCTTTCTCTTTAGACTTGCCTTTTTCTGTGTATAGGGCAGAAGAGTTATTACCTCTTGATGAATCTCCATTTTTGTTGAGCTTGGCTTCATCGGTAAAGAGTTGCCCCATGAGTGTGGTAAGATCTGGAATCTGCATATCCATGTACAAGTCCATGGCAATTGTGAAGCTTTCCCATTCTTCATCTGCCTTAATGCCATTGATTACTTGTCTCACTATCTGCTCCTCTTCAATCTACTCTCCTATTCTTGCCAATTGATCAGCCACATCCTTAACTTTAGTCGCATACTCTGAAATGCTTTGCTTGGGTTGATTTCTTTGAGTGGTAAACTCAATCCACAATTGGTTATTCCTAACCCTTGTGTTCGAAGAAAAATATGAAGACAATGTATCCCAAGTCTCTTGGGATGTCTTACAGTTCCTAATGTGTGGAAGAAGGAAGTCAAAAATAGAGTTAAGTAAATATAACCTTGCTAATGCATCTTTCGCACACCATGAATTGAGTCTTTCATGCTCCTCTCTTGTTGGTTGTCCTTTGCTTCTGAAAATGGGCATCTCCTCATCTCCTCATATGTATCCATAGAGACTCCTTCCTTGCAAGTATGTCTTCATCCTCAAGGGCCATGCTTAGTGGTTGTTCCTGTCCAATTTATCAATAAAAGAAGGAAAACCATCTCCCATTTTACCTCAAGTTGCTCTCATACCACTGTTGGGAAAGATGGATGGACACCTCAAGAAATGAGTTGGTACTGCTAATCCATGCTCTGTACCAGCCCTATATTACTTCCGATTTGGGTTGTAGGCCCTTTTAGCTTTCCAATGAGACTAAATAAGTGCTTATGTACTTTGGAGATGATGCTTGTAATGATTAATCGAAAACGGATAACTTCACAAGTCATAAGTCATCAAAAACTTGTTATTTTAGTTCACACACCTACTAGTTCTTAAGCTCAGTACTCCCAGTAGAGTAGCAACTAGAAATATTCCTTATGAGGGTATCTAACTATCTTAAAGAGATAATGATTCCAAGTGGAATCACCTAAAATGATTGACTATACAGAGAGCAATCAATTTAGCAAGTAAAGCATTACCCTCGACTTTTTAGGAGATGTGAAAAAGAAAGACCAAAGACTGCTTCGAGACAACTTTCTCCAAATTGGCTGAATTAAATGTGTCAAAATTTTTCAGCTTGTGGTAGGCTTAGAGCTAATTTCAACGAGCCATAGAACTTTCAAAATGATGGAGTAATGACTAAGATATGAGCAAGACAAGTACACTATTCTGAGTGACAATGGCAAAGATGAAGAACAGAAATGATCAATGATAAGATGTATTATATAACGCTGTTGTACATGATCATTTGTGTGAACAATAATGCCCAATGATAGCGAGAAGTGTAGTCTATAGTGTGAGCCACACAATCTCTACAATTTGAACAACTAAAAGCTCTAGAATGGAGTGGTACCCCATGCGATTTTACAATCATCATTTATAGATGCCTTGCCTCCAATTTTGAATTCAAATTCAAACTTGGCTTTACCTAAAGGTACTCCTTCTAGTTAGGAGATATTCCATCAAAATGATTCCTAGTTTTATCTCTTGAAAACTCCATGAGTTTGTAGGCTTTTCTTCAAATTTTAAATGACTTTTACAAAGATTAATGGTAAACACCATAAGCAATGGTTCATATGGGTCTTCAAACATTTTCACATAATGCTTCTAATGCTTAGCCAAGTGTGAAGGCTTGGCACTTGCACCAACAACATGCACATGCACACACACATATATACACATATACACCTACACATGCACATGCACATATGTACATATACACACACATACACATGCACATGCACATACACATACATCCACATATACACTTACACATGCACATGCACATACATGCATATACACATATACATATGTACATACATGCATACACACACACATATTACACACATATACATGCACATACGTACACACAGATATGCACATATACACACATACACATGCACATGCACATACACATACATACCACATACACTTACACATGCACATGTAGATACATGCATATACACATATACATATGCACATACATACATGCACATATATATACATAGATACATACATATACATGCATATAGACACACTTACACATATAGATATATACCTACATGTGCATATATACATTTTATATACACACAAGCACACATAAATATGAATGAATTATATAATTAAAGTAATAAAACACATGCTTAATATAAACAATAATAAAAATGAATAGAACAAGACTTTTGATTACTTAATACCATACACACAATTCAAAATATAACTGAAATGAACAATATATATATATATATATATATATATATATATATATATATATATATATATATATATATATATATATATATATATATATATATATATATATATATATATATATATATATCAATGTAAATACATTTCCAATGTCATAATCAAGAATCATAATCATCATGATCATCATCATCACCGTGATCATCCTCATCCTCATCATCACGATCATCCACATGATCTGATGTATCGATGTGAGCACCCTACGACAATCGAGATTGTCCCTCCTATGTATGTCTCTACACTTCATCCATATTTGCCTCCATAAGACTCCTCTATTACATATAACAAACTTAAATAAGTAAAACAATTCAAACATCCATAAAAATAAAATAATTATATAAAATTTAATAATACTTACAAATGCATCTGGATGCTCTCACATATACTCGCTCAAACGCCAATATCCAAAATGTGTAGCATACTTGATCTCATGTTTCGTAGGATATCAACCATAATCCTTTCGCTGCATTGAAACAAATAAAAAATAGTTTCTTGCATTTAACTAAACTAAAAATTATACTTACAATAACACATATACTTCCAAATATAGGTAGAACCATTTGTCCTAAGTGCGATGTGTGACTCAACTTAACTCTCTTCTTTGTAGTAGCCTATTTATTTAAATAGAAAAGAAATACATAAATTAAATGTAAAGAATTAATAAAACATATGAGAATTATAAATATTAACTATTATTTTTTATACCTTCTATTGAGGAAATGAGTCCCAAAGATGTAGCTGTCTACGAAAAACTTATCATGTCTTAGGTGGTATGTTAGGTCTCCTCTTATTTTTTTCCACCATACAATATCTCCATACATGAGTAGAGATGTATAAAGATACATAGTTCTCAATGCTATTACTACATTACATGCTGGTCATGAACTATTAGTGAACTATGGATGGCGTAGACCTCCAAGAGCACCTTTTAGCTAGAGAGAAAGTGGAATTTTTTTATCCATATTTAATAACTTATATATTTAAATCTATGTTCAAAGTTTACTTTTTATTCATTTATGAAATATTAATGATTTTTATTCATGTGTGTAGACTCCAACGTATGATGTTGATGATATTCCTCCACACCATTCACAATTGCCAATTAGAGCTCATTTATCAGAAGCTTCTATGAGGAGGTTATGTTAAAGTGATCTTGTGAATATGAAAGGTTGAAAGACCTATATTCAAAAGAAGATAAAGTACAAGATTTGTGCGACAATGATGAAGATGGTGGCATGACAGATTTTATTGAGGATTGGTATCAAAATGACAATGAGAGCATTGATATTTCTAAAATCAGAAATATCTTCGAGAGGAATGTCTAAAGCATGTATATGAAGGAAGTCCTTTGACACGATTAAGTGCGAGCTTACTTATTGTCAATCTTCAAAATTTTTTATGATGGATTAATGTATGTTTCGACACTATTAAGGTATAATTTTTAATTTTCTATCTATTTATATATACATGCATGAATATATACATATAAATACATACATACATAGACATACACATATATATACATGAATGTATATACACATATAAACATACACATATATAGGAACATACACATATTATGAGAGTAAGGTCAAATTATACATACCTATATCGAATGAAGATATTTTATCTATCTAGCCTTTAAAATTTTCCACCCAGCCGTTAGAATCTTCTTGACACATCTGCTTCTCCTATTCTAGTCGACCTAATACTTGTGCTACTAACTCCTTTATGAATTTTGCATACAAATATTAAGTATGAATTAGCTATGGAAGTATTAATTTGTTTGAAAAATAAGTGAAGTAAACTTATCTCGAAGATTTTGAAGGATAAAAGAATACTTTTAGAGGATGGGCTAAAAGAAAGTTTTCAATCAGTGCAGGTTTCTGTTTCTACCTTATCTAAGGTAAGAACAAGAACTTGCATTGAATGAACGCTTTCTATCTCCCCATCCTTTAAAACTATTTAGCCATCATCCAAAATCTTCAAGCTAAATTTTCTTGTCTTATTTTTTAGACAACCTAATACCTCCATAGTTAAGTGATACTTAATCTTTATAAACAAATATGTAAGGTGTACTTAGCAACGTAGGTAATAGATTGACTATAAAATGGGAGACAGCCAAATGAATCAGTGATCTAGATATCTATATGAAAGTCTGCAAACCACAATAAACAAAAAGAAAATTAAAAACAAAATCAAATATACACAGCTACACATGCATACATACACATACATACATACATACACATTCATACATGCATACACATATATACACACATAAACATACATATATGCATAGACATATGCATATGTTTATATACATACATATACACATATAGAACATATATACATGCATACATACATATACACATACGCATACGTATACGTATGCACATGCATATACACATCCACATACACATAGACATAAGCATACAGATATACAAAATCATATGCATACACACACACACACATATATATATATATATATATATATATTTACTTATTTATTTATTTATTTATTTATAATTATATATCTTTTTTTCATGAACTTATAGGTTATTATCTAAAAAGTTTTTACCAAGTCAGAATATTCTTCCTACCTCACATGATGAAAGGAACAAGATAATCAACAATCTTGGTATAAATTATCAATGTATACATGCATGTCCTAATGATTATATTTTATATAGAGGTGAATATGCAGATTCTTTAACATGTCCAAAATGTCAATCTCCTTGATATAAGGATGAAGAAAGTAAAATCCCAAAAAAGATATTGAAACATTTTCCATTGGCTCCATGAATTAGACATATGTTTCAAAGCTCCAAATTATCAAAGCTTTTGACATGGGGACATGACCATAAAAGTACTGATGGAATAATCAGAATTCCTCATGATAGTGTTGCTTTTTAGCATATTAATTTTACATGGCCTGATTTTGCACAAAATCCACAGAATCTAAAGTTAAGAGTTGCATTAGATGGGGTTAATCCATTCGACATGAAATCTAGTAAATGGTCAACATGGCGAGTGGTAGTCATAAACTACAATCGTCCGCCATATCTTAGCATTAAAAAGGAACATTTAATGCTTTCACTTTGAATCCAAGGAAAAACACAAGTTAATGATATGAATATATATCTTGCTCCCTTCATTCACAATTTCCAAGAGTTATGGAGAGGTATTAATGTCATTGATGTATCAAAAAGCATGAATGAAAGATATATTAGGGTTCGTGGTGTTGTGGCTTGGACTATTCACGATTTTCCAAGATATGGTATTTGTTCAGGTATTGATGTAATTTTTTTATTCAATATACATACAAACAAATGTGAGTTAATCTAATTAAATTTTTATTGTTTTCATGATGCAGGAATATCTACTAAGGGTTATGAGGCTTGTCCATATTGTGCTGATTGGTTGA
Source organism: Ceratopteris richardii (assembly GCA_020310875.1). Taxonomy (NCBI): domain Eukaryota; kingdom Viridiplantae; phylum Streptophyta; class Polypodiopsida; order Polypodiales; family Pteridaceae; genus Ceratopteris; species Ceratopteris richardii. The sequence goes on along the minus strand of CM035416.1, from coordinate 123,738,826 downwards.
GATCAATCTATAGTAAGAATCTCAACAAAAATATTTATCTTCCACATCGATGATTCTTGCCTAATGATCATCCATTAGGATCTAAAAGAGAAGCAATACATTTTAATGGAAAGCTTGAAACAGGTCAGTATCCAAAACCTATGACATCTATGAATTGGTGTAAAAAATGGACAGATGGATCTTTGATAGATCTAGAATAAAAAATCTTCAGTGATGCTGAATATAATGAGAATGTGAAGAGAGGTCAAGAAAAATTGGCACTCATAGAGAATATATCAATATGGTATACTTTGGAGTATTGGAAAGAGTTAAAAGTATGTCATCTTCCTGATCCTATGTGTATATTCAAGAATATTGGTTATTCATTATGGCATCATTTTCTTCGACTAAAAGTCACCATAGCATCAAGGAATGATTTGAAGGATCAAAACTCAAAACCAAAGTTATGGCGAATTTCTAATAGAAATCAAGAGGAAACGACTGATGCACCTACTCCTTGGCTACTTTCTTCCAAGGTAATGCGATCTACTATAGAACCATATATTCTTCGTAGGCATATTGAACAAGCATTTTTTTATCAAAACCCTAATGCTCATCTTTGGTGGCAAGTCATTCATGTTCAACCTAGAGGTAGGTCATTGTTTGAACAATTTATTGTTAGAGAGATCAAAGAAAGTCCTCTTGATTATTCATCATCAAATAGTGATACATCAACATTTGAAAGAGAAATTAGAATCATTATACATGATAATGATACTAATCTTTTTGATGAAGAGGATAATACTCTGCATGCTGATTCTACTAATGATGAAGAGGAATTACGAGAAATCGATATTAGTCCATCAATAGATGAGGTCATTCATGAGAACACAAATTTAACAATAGAAGAAATAAATGAAATCAATAAGGATAATGAAGCTGAGACTATATTGATCTCTTACCAAGATGATGGCAATAATGAAAACATATGAGTAGACTAGATAGTAAATCCTACTCTAGTTATCGACCAATAAGTTGAATCATTTGAATCGATAACAGATAATAGATTCTTCTTTATTCAGCTAGAATATCAATGAATCCTACTAGAGAGATCAAATCATGTTCTTTTAAGTTAGAACATGAAGCTCAGGGGTATGCCTAAAATTTTATGTATAGCTTTATCTTTGAGGAGAAAATTTTTATAATGCATGTATGCATATGTGTGTGTATTCATGTGTATTATATGTATACATGAGTTAGTATGCACATATATTTGTTTCATGTATATGTATGTGTGTGCATCTGTGTGATATATGTATACATGTGTTAGTATGCATACGTGTATATATGCATATGCATTTGTGTAATATATGCAAGTGTATTTATAATTGTGTATGCATGTATAAGTTTGCATGTAGGCATGTATATGTGATGTCTACATCTATATATGTATATGTGTAAATGTGTACATGTAAATATGTATGCAAAATGTGTGCATATAGGCATGTATGTGTGATGCATAATGTATCTACTCCCTTTTATATTTATGTATGTGTATCTACATGATGTGTATGTATCTTTATATATATTATGATCCTCATTGATTCGAGTAGCTATATATAGAGGCACAAGGTTGGGAGGAGACACATCTCTCTAGTAGGTGGTTGGAGGAATAGATGCAATGTGTACATATAATTCAATCATATGGCTAAAAGGCTGAATTAGGGTTTTTGAATTAGGAGCTATATATATATATATATATATATATATATATATATATATATATATATATATATATATATATATATATATATATATATATATAGTTATAAAATTAGAGATATGTAATGTTATTTATATATTTATAATATATATATATATATATATATGTGTGTGTGTGTGTATGTATATACGTATATATATATATATATATATATATTGTATGTATGTGTGTCTATATGTGCATATGCATGTGTGTGTATGTATGTGTATCTATATGTGCATATGCATGTGTTGTGTGCGTGTGTATGCTTGTGTATGTGTATATATGTATGTAAATATGATTATAAGAGTCTATGTGTGTGTACATATGATTATGTATGTGTATGTGTATATAAGTATGTGTATGTGTATGTGAGTATGTGTAAGTGTCTATGTGTGTATTCATTATATGTATGTAACTGCATGCATGTGTATGTCTGTGTGTAAATGTGCATGTATGTGTGTGTATGTGTAAATGTTCATGTATGTGTATGTTTGTGTAAATATGCATGTATGTGTGTGTATGCGTGTATTTGTAACTCTAATCACACTCTTTTCTCTCTCTCTCTCTCATATGCATACATACATTCATAAACACACATACTCATATCCACATATATATACATTCACACATACACATGTATGCATGTGACATGATGTGCATGTACGTTTGTGTATATTTGTGTGTGTGTATACAAATATGTGTATAAATATATATGTAAATATATGTGTATATTATGTGTGTGTATATATATAGTTACATATACAAATATAACAAATAAAAACAATGCATATTTTGCATTATCACGATGATGAGCCATAAGTGTTGGCATCTCTTTTAGACACCACTTATGCAACCATCTAGTCCCAAAATCTATCTCAAGTGAACTAGGTACGTATTTTTTATCCCTCTCAGCATGCGCACTACAAAAATAAAAAAGGTGCTTATGCATGTCCTCATAGGCACCTATGCTCTTCTCTCATGATTTGGAGGTGGTATAGGTGTCTTGAAAATAGATAGATAAAAATAAATAAAAATATGTGTTATAATATCATTAAAAAATATTCTGAAAAAAAAACATACCTAAGACCAGCTAGTTCTCTTCTTGCATGTGGAGCTATTAGAAGAGTCCTCCTCTAATCGCTAGGTAGGCATCTGGATCATAAAATCCACTCATCATCATGCATCTCTAAGTACTCATACATGATGATCCCTAAGGTATCAGGCACAACTCTTGCTCTCATAAGACTTTTTATGAGAGTGACTTTCACCTTTCTTTCTCTACTAGGATCCATAATACCTGTACATATAAAACAAAATGGGTTAATAATCAATGTATGTATGTGTAAATATGTATTCATGTACATGTATCGGTATGTATATGTATATGTATATGTGTATGCATGTGTATGTGTGCATTGTGTATGCATGGGTACGTATATATGCATGTGTACGTATGTGTGTATGATTATGGGCAGGTATGCATGTGACCTAATATGCATATACATATATGTATGTATATGTATGTGTGTGTATATGTATGTGTATGCATGTGTATGTGTGTGTGCATGCGTATGTGTATATGCATGTGTGTATATGTGTGTATCTATATGTGTATATGTATATGTAAGTACGTGTATGTGTGTGTATGTGTATGTAGGTGTATATGTGAGTGTGTGTATGTGTGTAAGCATGTAAGCATGTAAGCATGTATGTATGCATATGCATGTGCATTATGTATGCATATGTATGCATACATAATGTATGTGTATGCATACATTATGTATGCATATGTATGCATACATAATGTAAGCATGTATGTATGCATATGCATGTGCATTATGTATGCATATGTATGTGCATTATGTATGCATATGCATGTGCATTATGTATGCATATGTGCTCTTCTCTCATGATTTGGAGGTGGTATAGGTGTCGTGAAAGTAGATAGATAAAAATAAATAAAAATATGTGCTATAATATCATTAAAAAAATTGTGAAAGAAAAACATATCTATGACCAAATAGTTCTCTTCTTGCATGTGGAGCTACAGAAGAGTCCTCCTCTGATCATTAGGTAAGCATCTGGATCATAAAATCCAGCTCATCATCATGCATCTCTCAGTACTCATGCATGATGATCCCTAAGGTATCCGGCGGAACTCTTGCTCTCATAAGACTTTTTATGAGAGTGACTTTCGCCTTTCTCTCTCTACTAGGATCCATAATACCTGTACATATAAAACAAAATGGGTTAGAAATCAATATATGTACGTTTAAATATGTATTCATGTATATGTATGTGTATGTATATGTATATGTATATGTGTATGCATGTGTATGTGTGCATTGTGTATGCATGGGTACGTATATATGCATGTGTTCGTATGTGTGTTTGATTGTGGGCAGGTATGCATGCGACCTAATATGCATATATGTATATGTATGTATATGTATGTGTGTGTATATGTATGTGTATGCATGTGTATGTGTGTATGCATGTGTATGTGTATATGCATGTGTGTATATGTGTGTATCTATATGTGTATATGTATATGTAAGTATATGTATGTGTGTGTATGTGTATGTAGATGTATATGTGAGTGTGTGTATGTGTGTAAGCATGTAAGCATGTATGTATGCATATGCATGTGCATTATATATGCATATGTATGCATGTGTGTGTATGTGTGTGTATGTGTGTGTATGTGTGTGTATGCATGTAAGTATGTATGTATGCATATGCATATGCATTATGTATGCATATGCATATGCATTATGTATGCATATGTATGCATGTATGTGTATGCATGTGTGTATATGTCTCTATGTGTGCGTATGTGTCCATGTCTATGTATGTGTGTGTGTAAGTGTGTGTGTGTGTATGTGTGTATGGGTGTGTGTGTCTATGTGTGTATGTGTGTTTCTATGTGCGTATATACGTGTGTATCTATATATATCTGTATATTTGCATGTGTATGTGTGTGTGTGTGTGTAAATGTGTTTGGATGTGTGTATGTGTGTGTGTGCAAGTGTGTATCTGTCTATGTGTGTATGTGTGTGTAAGTGTGTATGTGTCTATGTGTGCATTTGTGTGTGTATATGTCTATGTGTTTGTGTCTATGTGTGTATGTGTATGTTTATGTGTGTATATATGTGTCTGTGTATGCATGTGTATGTATGTTTGTAAATCTGTATGTATATATGTGTGTGTATGTGTGTGTATGTGTGTATGTGTCTATGTGTCTATGTGTCTATGTGTATATGTGTGTATGTGTGTGTGTATGTGTGTATGCATGTAAGCATGTAAGCATGTATGTATGCATATGCATGTGCATTATGTATGGAAATGTATGCATGTGTGTGTATGTGTGTGTATGTGTGTGTAGTCAACTGTAATGCATTCTACCATGCTCACAAATCTATGCGAAGGAGTATGATCAAGGAGAACTATAAGTGAGAGAGAGCATCATTTAAGCCAGGGAGATAGAAAGAAGATAACTTACCATGTGAGGCACTCCACAACATAACATCTCGACTTCAAAGCAGTTGAAATAGAGAAAGACTAGTCTCTACTATGGAAAATTATTATCCTCTAAAGAGGAGACATAGTCAAATCCGCAAAATCAGTGACCATTTTCCAAATCTGAGGGTGCCTCAAAGGCTGTCGTCATTCATTGATCTCAACATTCTAAATCCATAGGGTATGTCTGCTATAAGAAGGGAGAAATGGTTTCTAGGCACAATAGTAGAAATATTATTTACATCACTATAGAATACATTGTAATATACAGGTCTAAGTGGGTCTAGGGGATTGGAGAAACACTTTAGATCAGATTCATCATCAAATTCGATCTCCTTGGCTTTCAATCTAGATTTCTCATGCCTTGCCCTTTGAATGTGAGCCAAAAATGCAGGGGACAATCATCTAATGCCTTTGTAGACTTACTTTTCTTTGGTTTCCATAGAAGCAAGTGGAAAGGAAATCAAATGAGCCCTATGATAAACAAGTGGAAACATGAGGAATCGATGCGTGGCATTGATTTCTTGTCTGGGTCGATGCCACGCATCGAATTTCCGCTAAAAGTCGATGCCTCGCATTGAACTCTCCCATAAGTTGATGCCTGGCATCGACTTATGCCACTAAGTTGATGCTAGACATTGAGTTTCAGCAGTAAATTGATGCCAAACATTGACTTTTAGTAGTAGGTTGATGCCAAGCATCGATTTATGGCACAAAGCAATGCCAAACATCGAGTTAGTATCAAAACTGGATGCCTTGCATCGACTTAGTGGCATAGGTTGATGCCAAGCATCGACCTAGACAACAAACGAGGCATCCTCTCTCATAGTAGAACCTACCCAGTCATGGAAGAAAATAAAATACTCCAATAAAGCTTTGTATGATGAGGTGGTTGGATACTCTACTTGGACCTCTGTCCAAGAGAAGCATCCCTTGAATCTTCATGTATACTTTATGACTACAATCACAAACATGAAAAGGAGAGTAGGTTAGACTAGAAATATGGGAGTAGGGAAAAAGGAACTAAGAATAAAATACATACTTATTAAGCTCAATCACCATCTCTTCTAGGCTTAACTCCCTAGAGATCACCCTTGACAAAGTTGATATAATGAAATTATCATCCTTGATTCCTTGAAGGGCTCTCCATGGTGTCAGCTTCATGTCCTTAGGAGCCTCTTCAATGGAAGGGTCGAATTTCCTTACCTTTCCCCTCAAATCAACTTGAGAGTATGTCCTCAACTTCCTTTGCTTTTGGCCCTTGACCTCCTTGTTCTCCCACATTGTGAATATCTTATCCTGCACATCCTAGATCTCACCAATCCTGAATGCAAGTTGAAACCATGGATCATACTTTCCCAGAGCATTAGACTTCCTATTTTCATCTAGTGCAATGCCAACCTCAGTAAGGCATTGCTTTCACACATTACGATGTATCCTGTCAGCCGCCTTCATTAGCCAATCTTTGTATTCATGGTAGAAGAACCAAATTCTCTCTATTGGGGACATCTTCTACCTATAGTCATTATCATTGTTGTGATCCCAAGCAAGAAGCTTGGCTTCCTCAGTTGTAAGCCCAACATAGATTTTGCACTTTGCATACCCAAAAAAGAATGTGGTGGGGTGCTCCTTCACTAACTGTCTCCAGGCCTCTACAGAGTGTGAACCACCAATAACATAATATGTGTAATCTTTGTTCGGATAGATGGATGAACACTCCAAGAAATGAGTAGGTACTACCAAATCCTGCTTTGTACTAGCCCCTTGTAGCTTCAAATTTGAGTTGTGGGCCCTCTTAGCTTTCTAATGACACTATACAAGTGCCTATGTACTTTGGAAATGATGTAAAAAAAGATTGAATCCAAACTGACTACTTCCAAGTTGAAGGATCAATGAAAACCTTCTATTTTTTATCACACACCTCCTACTTGTTATGCTCAGTGCTACGAGTACAGTAGGAATTAGAAAAATTCCTTTTAGACGTATCTAATTATCTTAGTAAGCTAATGATTCCAAGTGGAATCACTTAAAATGATGCACTATACACAGAGCAATCAATTTAGCAATTGATTCATTACCCTGATTTTTTAGGACCTTTGCAGAGTTTGACTAGTGAGTGCTTTGACGCGCTTCTCTCCAAGTTGGCTGCATACATTTCCTTCAAACATTTGTGAGCATGTAGAGAACTTACAACAGATTCCAACAAACTATAGAACATTGAAAATTGTTGCGAAATGACTGAGATATGAGCAGTACAAGTTGACATGAATGACTATAATAGAGAGGTCATAGATGAACAATGTAGATCTATTGTATTAATGAAAAATGTTGTACATGATCATAGGCTTGAAAATCATAGCCTAATGATGGTGAGTAGTGTAGGCTACAATGTAGACCTCACATCATATTCCAAGTATGCATTTGGTGGTACTCCCATTCTGGAATTTGATAATTTTTATGCTTTGTAGTACCACGTAGAATGGTATTCTTAAACCATGTGCTACTGAGTGATGTGGATTAGGACTAGCTCTATTTTTTAGAGCAAATTTAACAATCTAATTCTCATATTCAGCATGCATTTTCTTGATATATTTTGTCTTGGCTTCCATATCTATGAGTAGTTGCTGTACGAACTCATCTGATTTTTTATCGAACTGCTCTACAAATTTTGGATATTCTTTATACACTTCATGTACAAGAGAGGATATCCTAGTTCTACCTTGTATCCTTTCTTATGCTTCTCCTTGTATGGATACTTCTTTTATTTGGATAGTTGCCTTTTCTTTCCATTCCTCAATTTCCCTCATCACCTTGGTGCTCTATTCTTCCCACATTGCTCTTTTCTTTTCTACTTTTGCATTGAGGCTGTTGTATCCTCTCAAACCATTAGTTGCATGTGCATTTGCTTGTTTCTCCAACTGTCTAGCATCCTTTAGTTCTTCTTTGATTTGTTTAGCTTGTTGTCTCAACTACCTGAAGTATATCAATGGCGATGCACCACACTGTGCTCTTCTTCTCGAGAGCTCCACGACGATATGCTCGGAGTAGAAAACTGAGCTCCTAAGGCTGCATAGAGTACTCTGCACAGAGGCTGCAGAATATGCAGATAAACACAGTACACAGGGAGCACAAAGAGAGACTTCTTAGGTCTTACACATGCGGTCGAACTTACAGTTAGTGACTGACCAGGTCACTATGTGTTTTATTAAAGAACATATATAAATAAGTGTCCAGTGGCCATTTGGCCTTTCACATGGACACTAACGGTAACAATCTCCCACTAATGGCCAACATGGCCAAAGTAAATATGGGAGAAAAATAAAGAATGATAAAGAATACCTAAGTGTAAGTATACAAACTATACCTCCCACCTGATGGGCATGTTACACAGTATACAAGTGACTGTGTAAGATCAAGAATCAAGTAACCCCCATCAAGTGACAACAGTGTCGAAAGCTATCCTGTGGTAGAGCTTTAGTCAAAGCATCAAGAACATTATCTTGAGTGTGAACCTTCTCAAGAATAACACGCTCAGTGGCTAAGCAATCCCTCGTGAAGTGATACCTCACCTTAATGTGCTTGGTCTTTGCATGATAGACTGGATTCTTAGCCAAAGCAATGGCACTCTGACTATCACTGAGCAAGCGAGGTACATGCTGAGGTAAACCCATATCACAAGCAAGAAGAGAAAGCCACAATGCTTCCTTACATGCCTCGCTTGCTGTAACATACTCTGCTTCTATGGTGGAAACAGCTGTACATTCTTGAAGACGAGATCTCCAAGAGATAACACCTCCAACAAAATGAAAAATGTACCCTAATGTAGACTTACGATTGTGTACACAACGAGCATAGTCAGATTCTGTGTAACCAATAATGGATGCTTTTCCTCTACCTAAATAGACACTTGTCCTTAGTGCCACTCAGATATCTCAAAATTATCCTAACCGCTTCCCAATGTTTCTTGCTAGGATTAGACATATATCTGCTCACAAATCCCACTGCAAATGCAATGTCTCGTCTCATAGCTACCATAGCATACATGAGACTACCAACAGCAGACTGATAGGGAATTTTGGTCATGAATTCCTTTTCCTCATTTGATTTGGGGCAATCATCCTTGCTCAATTTCACATATGTGGGTAAAGGTGTACTCAATGCCTTTCCACCTTTCATTTTGAACCTGGGACGTACTTTGGATATATTCTCACTTTGAGACAATTATATGCATCTTTTACTCCTATCACGAGTAATGTGCATGCCAAGAATATGTTTGGCATCCCCCAAATCCTTCATATCAAATGTCTAACTCAACTTCTTTTTGAGAATTGACAAGTCATAAGAGGACTTCCGAGCAATCAAGATATCATCGACATAAAGTATCAAACCTATCAAGGTGCCATCTGAGCATTTCTTTCTGTAGAGACAATGATCCTCATTGCTTCAACAATAGCCTTGAGACTTCATAAAAGCATCAAACTTTTGGTACCATTGTCTAGGGGACTGTTTAAGTCCATACAAGCTCTTCTTGAGATTACAAACTAGACTTTCCTTGCCAGGAACTACATAACCCTCTGGTTGTTCCATATAGATCTCATCTGTAAGATCTCCATGCAAGAAAGCAATTTTCACATCCATTTGGACTAATTCTAAGTCCATCCCAATCATCTTCATCCATGTCAATAGGCTTCTTTGAAATCTCATTTACTGGCTTCCATTGCCTCCTTTGAATTAGCACATCTTTAATCTGATTCTTCCATAGAGCAAAGTTTGTGCCATCAAATTTTCGGATCTCAAAATGGTCTTTGCCCTGTAAGTTATAGCTCCTCCTCGGAACACTAGCACTAGACCCTGATCCACCAAATGTGCCTGAGACCTCTGATGCCATGATGGTAGAGAACTGAATAGAATGATAATGGAGCTAGAGAAGTCCAAACACCAATGAATAAGTGTATCAAGGAGTAAATCAACCACTGTATATTTGATTAAACCAGAAAATCTTGAAAACTTTTGCCAGAGTATGCTCTGCAAAATGAGCATATGACCAGTGCCAAAATATCATAAAACTGCAAGTACTATGTTTTCCTGCATAGTGAATCACTGACTCCACTGCATATAACCAGTTACCCAACAAAAGCCAACTAGGCTTATCGAGCACCTATGAACAACTATCATACATCTCCTATGGCGAGTCTGGGTAAGTCTTCCACCTGCATCACCAAAGAGACCCCGACATTCGGGTGTCTTCGAGTTAAGAAAATCTCACCACGACCCTCTTATCAAACATAAAAGGCTTTATGCAAAGAACATAACCGCTATATCAATGACCACATGGACGTACATAAGCGGTATCCATAGAAGCGTACATGGTGTGTATGTGCTCAATATATGCAATAAAATGACACTAAAAGGATGAGTAGACAACCCAAAAAACTAGCCAATAACACCTGCAAGTGTCTATCAACTCTGATGTTTTAGGCTCAAAAAACCTGCATAAATGTTAGCAACAATTGCTCCCACCAAAACAAAAACCTTTCAAGAAACCTGTAGTTTTACGATGGTGGTTGAAAATAGCCCCAAAGGTTGATATTTATTGTCAAAGAAGTACAAAGAGCACTCTTCTAGATGTTCTTGGACCTCTGTGAAGAGAACTATGTGCAGAAGTACTCCAAAATGGCTCCAAAAGACACCCCAAAAATGCTTTCAAAATAGGCTTTGAAAGCAAAGGATGAAGCTTTGAGGGACCAAAACATGTTCAAGGTAATGTCAACCTTAGTCTTTTGCCTTCTTCAGACACCACAAGAGTGTAGCTTAATGGCAAGAGATTGCCACAGCTAAGCGAGCTCTAGGGGGAACAATATTGGGATGGGTGACCTCCCGGGAAGTACAGGGAACCTCTATATTCCTTGATCGTTGAGGTCCTCCCTCGCGCACAGCCAATGGCACGAATGGTGACTTCGGTGACTCGGATGACAAGGTATGCCAAGGTCTATGCCTTGGTCGCCGCCTTGTTGGGAGTGATGGTTGGATGCACTCAAGAGATTGAGTTGGTGCTCCTATACCTACTTCACACCAGCCCTCCTTTGATTCCAGATATGCTTAGTACACACCTTGAGCTTCCAAATGATATCAAGAAAGCATATATGTACTTTGCAAATGATATGTGTAATGACCAAATCAAAACAGATAACTTGGCACTTCAAAAATCAAGAAAAACTTTCTATTTCTGTAGTGACACCTGCTCAGTCTTTCACTCAGTGTGACCAGCACACTAACAATTGATCTAATTCCTTCTGGACATATTAAATTAGCTTAACAAGCTACCATTTGCAAGTGGAATGAGAAGAAATGATAAACTACTCACTGAGAAATCAATTTAGCAAACTTATGTATACCCCCCAACTTTTTAGGAATTCTGCAGACAGAGACCAGTGTGCACTTCGAGCAAGGTTTCTCCGAGATGGCTTATTCAATTGACTTGAAATTTTGTAGATGTATAGTATCCTTGGAGCTGGTTCCAACAAGCCTTGAATCACTTGATTTGGTTTAGTAGATCCTGAGATATGCTCCTTTGAAGTTGACAGACTTGGAGATGATGACTCAGAGAAAATCAGAGGTAGTGAATGTATATACTTCTATTGATTGATGTAGTTTTACAATCTCATTAGCATGACAAGCATAGCTAATTGAGGTGTTGTGGTGTAGGCTATGAAGTAGCACTAACACACACAAAGTTACAACAGTAGAATGCCTCGGGGAGTGAGCTCAATGAGAGTAGCTAAAAAACACGACTTTTCAAGTACTTCTTTTATAGAAGTTGAGTTGAGATTTTGAGTTTGAATTCAAATTCAAATCTCCTATGATCACTCCACTAAATGTAGGGAGATATTCTCTCCAATCACACCATCCAAATTCCACGACTAATCAAGTAGGTATGTGGTACAAGTGAATGCCAAGTCATATAGACTTTTACAATAAGTAAAAACAGGTAATAACACATAATACTAAGTTCCTATGGTTCTTGCTTCTCATAGAGATATCCTTCAAGGGGTCCAAGCCAAAGGTGAAGGCTTGATTTGCACCAACAGCTCCCCCTCAAGCCAAGCACTTTGGCTTAATTCTTCATCTTTAATCTTCAATCACATCCTGCAATCCAATCATGGATTTGAATCTGCATAGCTTGTTTCCATCCAATGCTTTAGTGAGTAAATCTGCACATTGCATATTAGTAGACACATAGGTCAATTGAATCTCTTTGCTAAGCAACTTTTCTCTCACATAGTGGTAATGAACCTCTATGTGTTTGGTTCTGGCATGATATATTGGATTAGCTGCAAGGTGAAGAGAGCTAGTATTATCCCCAAATATGATTGGAGGTCTAGTGTATAGACCTAACTCTGTATACAAGAGTTTTAACCAGATAGCTTCTTGAGTGGCATTGGCAAGCCCTCTATACTCTGCTTCAGTGAATGACAATGCCACTGTAGGTTGTTTCTTGGCTGACCAAGAAATAGGCTTATCTCCTGCAAAACAAATGTAGCCTGATGTGCTTCTCCTATCATCCTTGCATCCTGCCCAATCTGCATCTGAATATACTTTAATGTCAATATCTGATGTATAAGGAAAGTACAAACCATGGTTCTGAGTTCCCTTCAAATACTTCAAGATTTTCTTTGCTGCCTCTAGGTGAGGTACCCTTGGTTTGTGCATGAATTGGCTTAGCACACTAACTCCATATGCTATGTCAATTCTGGTCAAGGTAGCATAATTCAAACTACCTACCATACTTTGATATCCTGTAATGTCTTGTATTTCATCCCCTTCATGAGCACTTAGCTTTAGGTTGACCTCCATTGGAGTAGTAGATACTTTAGCATCCTGCAAACCAAACTTCTTGACCATATCCTGTACATACTTCTTTTGAGTGATATATATACCTGAGTTGGTGTAGACTAACTCAAGACCTAAGAAGTACTTCAATAATCCAAGATCATTAATCTTGAATTCTTTCATCATCTGTCCTTTGATGTGTCTAATACCATTGACATCATTGCCTGTAATGATGATGTCATCAACATAAACACACAAGTAGATTACCTCTGTACTACTTCTCTTTATGAACAGAGAAGTATCAGCTTTGCTCATCACAAATCCTTGGTCTTGGAGGTAGGTTGTCAACCTGTAATTCCATGCTCTAGGTGCCTGCTTCAAACCATATAGAGCCTTCTTCAATTTACAAACATATTTTACCTTCTTGGGGTCTTCATAGCCAGGTGGTTGTGACATGTAGACTTCTTAAGATATCCATCCATTCAAGAAAACATTCTTGACATCTAATTGGTACATGTTCCAATTCTTGGATGCAGCTACACTCACCAATATTCTGATAGTTGGCATCTTAGCCACAAGAGAAAATGTCTCCTCATAATCAATCCCTTGGGTTTGTGCAAAACCCTTGGCTACCAACCTAGCTTTGTACGTGTTTATTGTTCCATCTGAATTTCTCTTTAGTTTGTAGATCCATCTGGATCCTATCACCTTCATAGAGTCATTCTTGGGTACCAAGTCCCAAGTATCACTTTCCTTGAGAGCTTCCATTTCTTCATCCATAGCTTCTTTCCATTCTGGTTTGGTGATTGCTTCTTCATAGGTACCTGGTTCTTCATTCAACAAATCCTTTGCAAGATATACAGAATGTTTAGTTACAAGTGATGTGTCATACCCAAATCTGATAGGTCTTTTGCTTTCTCTCTGAGATCTTCTAATTGCTTGAGTTGAGGATTCTGGTATATCCTCTAGCTTCTTCATCTTCATCTTTCCTTTGGACTTCCAAGCCTTGAACTCCTCAAGATTTATTGTATCATCATCATCTGAGCTTGATTCATCTTTCTGGATTGGTTCCTCCTTGGTGAGCTTTGGGAAATCTTCTTCCATATCATAGGGTAGACTAACCTTCCTGCATTCATTCTCATACCAAGAGTCATTCTCATCAAAGATGACATCTCTGCTTACCTTGAAGCCTTTGTTTGTTGGGTTGTAGAATCTGTATCCCTTTTGGTTCAAATCATAACCAATGAAGATACATTTTTCAGCTTTAGGGTCTAGCTTTCCCCTTACCTGTGAGGGAATATGCACATATGCTACACAACCAAAGATTTTACAATGATCCAGAGAAGGTCTCTTACCATGCCAAGCTTCATATGGTGTCATGCCATCAAGTGATTTGGATGGCAACCTATTGATAAGATAGGTGGCAGTAGATACACTCTCTGCCCAAAGATAATTTGGCAACTTCTTTTCATTAAGCATAGACCTAGCTGTTTCTACAATGAGTCTATTCCTTCTTTCAGCTACCCCATTTTGTTCAGGTGAGTACCTTGTAGTAATCTCCCTTTTGATGCCTCTTTCTTGCAAGAAATATTCAAACTCATTGGAGAAGTATTCTCCTCCACCATCTGACCTTAGCCTCTTCAAGCTTCTTCCTGTTTGATTTTCAACAAGTGCAAGATACCTCTTGAAACAATTAAACACTTCATCTTTATGCTTCATAAAGTATAAGATGGTCCATCTGCTATAATCATCAATGAAGGACACATAATACCTTGAACCTGAAATGGAGGGATCCTTGCTAGGTCCCCAAACATCTGTGTTGATGGAGAGTGTTAATCTCCAAAAGAACAAGTTGACCTTGAATTTAGATCACCTCTATATCAAGATCAACTTTAGACTCCACCTAACTTAGAGAATCTTCACCAAATTATCAGAAAATTGATTATTCTGAAAAATTCAGTTTCTTCAGAAAAGTCTGCTGCAGATTAGTCACTCATTGACTAATCAATCCTGTAAAGTTTTTGATAAAACTTTGCACAACACCTCGCCTTAAGGTTGCGCAACTTTGCCAAGTTAAATCTCTCAAAAGATTAAGTACACACTGAGAAATGTGTGAAACACTTTACCTATGTCTGAAAGTACTTCTCTGCAATGGCGACTTTGACACCTGCAACTTCTTAGCACTGGTTCTCCCAACTCTGAACCCGTTTGATCAAGATCTTCTAGCCATAGATAGCTTACCTTCCAACTTAGATTTTGAGCCCTCACTTGTGTAAAACGTTACACTGTGGACTGAGCACTGACCATTTCTTTGAAGATGAAATGTGCGCCAGATTTTTCGACTCTTAGAACATTCTTACATATGAATGTTCCTAATCAAAATTCTCACAGTCTGATTGAAATTAATCTCTCAAATTCTAGCCATAGATAGATTAGCTATGGACTTAAACATGTGCAAAAGCATTTCTCAAAAGATTAAACACAGAAGGAGCAGACAGCAAAATATCGGGCGCAAAATTCTTCTATTTCTCAGAAAACTTACATCTAAGTGAGGATGGACAATTCACTCACTCTTCATGTGTCTAATGACACTAATTTCTCTCTCCCTATTCTCTAATCTTCTTCTGCTGTTTTTGCCCGACATTTTCCAACATATTTATAGATGAATATATACAAGTGTATGACTAGACAAAGGTATAAGTCAGCTAATATACATATGTGTACATGTCTTTGGATTTTTTGAATATGCCCTTCCTTCAACCATTTGAATTTGTACTCTTCTTGACTCCTTGACTTCATCTCTCCATAATCCTTCAATTGATGATTGTCATGCACCAACAGCTCCCCCTCAATCATTAATTGAGGTTCTTCTCTATCTTCTTGATTCCTGCCATATCCTTGAATCTTTGTAGTTTTGGTCCATCTAGACTTTTTGTCATCATATCTGCAACTTGATCTTTTGTGGGAGTGTGTATGACTTCAATCTCCTTCTCAATGACCTTCTCTCTCAGAAAATGATACTGTATTTCAATATGCTTAGTTCTAGCATGAAATACAGGATTAGCTGCCAAGTATAATGAACTCATATTGTCTCCACAAATAATAGGAGTACTCTGAATCACATCAAAAACTTTCAAAAGTGTCTTTAGCCATATTACCTCTTTTGCAGCTTCCACCATACCTTTATATTCTGCTTCTGTAGATGACAAAGCAACTGTATGTTGCTTCTTGGAACACCATGAAATCAATTTGTCTCCTACATAGCACAAGTATCCATGTGTTGATCTTCTATCATCCACATTACTTGCCCAATCTGCATCACTATATATCTTGATTCTTGTATCTGAAGTAAACCCATAGTACAACCCTTCTCTGAGTGTACCCTTGATGTACCTAAGTACTCTTTGTCCTGCAATCCAATGTTCCTTTCTAGGACAATGCATAAATTGTGAAAGCACACCAACTGCATATGACAAGTCAGGCCTTGTCAATGTAGCATAAATCAAGCTACCAACCAAACTTTGATAGAGTTTCATATCTCTGAACTCTTCTCCTCCAAACCTAGACAATTTATGGTTCACTTCCAAAGGTGTAGGTGCAACCCTGCAATCTTCCATTTTAAATTTGGTTAGCAAATTTTTAAGATACCTTTCTTGGGTCACATATACTCCATGTTGAGTATAAGAGATCTCCATTCCCAAGAAGAATGATAGGTTCCCCAAATCACTGATTTTGAACTCTTTCTCCATCTGCTTCTTGATCATTTGTATTCCTTTATCATCTGTTCCTGTAAGTATTATGTCATCAACATAAATACACACATAAATGAACCCATCTTCACTTGCTTTGACTAGCAAGCTACTATCTGCCTTTGATGCTTGAAATCCAAGATCATTCAAGAATTTTACAAGCCTATAATTCCAAGCCCTTGGGGCTTGCTTCAACCCATACAAAGCTCTCTTGAGCTTACATACATAATTTGGACTCACTTGATCTTTGAACCCATCTGGTTGCTCCATGTAGACTTCATCTGAAATGTAACCATTCAAGAAAGCATTTTTAACATCTAATTGAGACAACTTCCAACCTTTACAAGTAGCAATTGCTATGAGTGTCCTGATGGTTGTCATCTTTGCCACAGGACTATAAGTCTCATCATAGTCCACTCCATATGTCTGTGCATACCCTTTCACAACAAGTCTAGCTTTGTACCTAGACACACTTCCATCTGCAAATCTCTTTGTTTTGTAAACCCACTTACAACCAATGATTTTCTGGCTATTAGGTTTAGGAACCAAATCCCATGTTTGATTCTCTATCAATGCATCATACTCCTCTTGCATAGCATCTTCCCAATTCTTCTTTCCTTTTGCCTCTTCATAAGTAGAAGGGTCTTCATCTGTTTTTACCAAATAAGCATAATCTTTAGTAGTTAAGAATGAAGTGTCATAGCTATACCTTGTAGGTTGCCATTTGTGCCTAGATGACCTCCTAACTTCTGCACTTCTTGAGGTCTCTGGTTCATCACATTCTGGATCAAACCTTGGCCTCTCTTCAACTTCAATCTGTACTTCATTACTCTCACTTTCATCAAGTAATTGAATCTTTGCTTTACCTTTCCTTTGATCCACAACTTCTTCATCATCTGCATGTACATTATATTTACCTGCATACCAAGTACCTTGCTCATCAGACGTAACATCCTTAGATACAATAAATTGCTTTGTGGATGGACTCCACAACCTGTATCCCATCTGCTTATCATCATAACCAATGAATACATACTTCTCTGCCTTAGGCTCCAACTTATGCCTCAATTGAGATGGCACATATGCATATGCCAAGCATCCAAATATTCTGCAATGATCCAAGGTAGGTTTCTTACCCCACCAAGCTTCATATGGTGTCATACCCTGCAAAGCTTTACAAGGCAATCTATTAACCAAATATGTAGCTGTATTAACAGCCTCAGCCCACAAATAATTTGGGCAATTCTTCTCTTTCATCATGGACCTTGCAAACTCAACAAGAGTCCTATTTCTTCTTTCTGCTACCCCATTTTGTTGAGGAGAGTACCTGCAAGTAACTTCTCTCTTTATACCTGCATTCCACAAATAATCATTGAAATCATTTGAAAAATACTCTCCCCCTCCATCTGACCTTAGTCTCTTCAATTTTTGACCTGTAATCCTTTCTGCATATGCATGATAGTGTTTAAATGTATTAAACACTTCTGACTTTTCCTTAATCACATAAATTGTGATCCACCTGGTAGCATCATCAACATATATGACATAATATCTTGAACCATTTATACTAAAGTCCTTTGAAGGACCCCACACATCTGTATGCACCAATTCAAGTCTTTCTGAATACATAAACCCATGCTTGGAGTAGGATTGCTTATGAGCCTTACCTAATTGACATGCCTCACATCTGTATGTCATGTGTTGACCTACAATGTTAGGCATTCCAAGCACTGAATCATTGTTAATCATTTCTTTGATACCTCTTTCATTAAAGTGTCCAAGTCTTTTGTGCCAAAGAACCAATTCTGACACCTTCTGCTCTCCATATGTGAACATAGCATGTCCAACATTTCCTTGTACCTTCAATGTGAAAAGCCTTCCTTCTTTCTTTCCTGCAATAATTTGTTTATACCCTTGACTAGGGTCTTCCACATAAACTCCATCATTGGTAAACCTTACCTCATAACCTTTTTCCACAATTTGACCTACACTGATCAAATTCTTTGGAATTGTGGGAACATAGAGTACCTTACTCAGAAGAGTGCTCCCATCCTTAGCTTTGACTGAACCAATTGACTTTACCTTATGCTTTGTATTATCACCTGTCTGAACTGTATGATTAATTGCATTATGATCTAAGTCAGTCATCAAAGCAATATTTCCACTTAAATGATTACTACATCCTGAATCAATATAAAACACTCTCATGTCCTCATGTGAAGTTTCACATGTATTCATAATGAGAGTTGAGTCCTCCTTTTGATCTGATGCATAGTTGTAGTAGGTGTTATTATAGGATTGATTTTGGAAGCTTCTTCCTCCACCTCTTCCAAAAGAATTCCTACCACCTCTACCTCTGAAGTTTCCTCTCTGAAATCTACCACCTCTTGCTCTTTGATTAAAGTTCTGATAATTACCATTGTTTTGATTATTATGCCAACAATCATGAGATAGATGATTGGTCTTACCACATATCCAACAAGCTCTTGCATTCTCTTTGTTGTTTCTGCCTCTTCCTCTACTTCTACCATTTCCTCTTCCTCTTATGAAATTTGCTTGGTTTGAAGTACCTTCTTCTTCACCTGAATGTTGCTTTCCTTTGTTGGCTTTCTTCTTGTCTTTAGAATACATTGCATGACCTGCACTCTTATCAACATCTCCTTTGATATCATTCTCAAAAGTTAGCATATGACCTAACAATTGATTCAAATCAGGAGTAAAGTGGTCTAATGAAAGTTCTGTAGATAGAATGAAGGGCTTCCACTTCTCATGTCCTCTTAGCCCTGTGAGTATTTGTCTTACCAATTTGTCTTCTTCAATGTCTTCATCAACTGCACCTAAAGAATCTGCAATGTCCTTCATCTTTGTCACATAATCAGAAATTGATTGTGAGGCCTTCTTCTTGAAGGTAGTAAACTCTGCCCATAGTGAAGCCTTCCTTGATTTGGTTGTATTTTGGAAATGCTCTTCCAAAGCATTCCAAATGTCACAAGCACTCTCAAGTCCTCTAATGTGAGGAAGCAAATAGTCATTGACTTCCATGTAGATGATGCTTCTTGCTTGAGCATCTTTCTTCATCCAATTCTTCAAATCTGCAAGCTCCTCCCTAGTTGGAACACTAGGATCTCTGAATTCTGGCTTTTCTTCATCTCCTGTGATGTATCCTATCAGATCTTTGCTCATAAGGTGAGCTTCCATCCTCATAGACCATGCAGGATAGTTCTCTCTATCCAACTTTTCAATTTGGAGACTATCTCCCATCTTTACTTCACCTGTAGCTTCAAATATTTAACCTTTATAGATAATAAATGTACCTTTACTTCGAATGTTGCTCCTTCTGATCCTTTTGATGCTCTTTGTATGTCTTCCTTCAAGTTTTCTTCAACCTTTACCCTTCTGAACCTTCAAAATGTAAAGATTTGTACTTCTGCAATAGTCGGAGTCTTCTTCACTTCAATTTTGACACAACCTACTCTGATACCACTGATGGAGAGTGTTAATCTCCAAAAGAACAAGTTGACCTTGAATTTAGATCACCTCTATATCAAGATCAACTTTAGACTCCACCTAACTTAGAGAATCTTCACCAAATTATCAGAAAATTGATTATTCTGAAAAATTCAGTTTCTTCAGAAAAGTCTGCTGCAGATTAGTCACTCATTGACTAATCAATCCTGTAAAGTTTTTGATAAAACTTTGCACAACACCTCGCCTTAAGGTTGCGCAACTTTGCCAAGTTAAATCTCTCAAAAGATTAAGTACACACTGAGAAATGTGTGAAACACTTTACCTATGTCTGAAAGTACTTCTCTGCAATGGCGACTTTGACACCTGCAACTTCTTAGCACTGGTTCTCCCAACTCTGAACCCGTTTGATCAGGATCTTCTAGCCATAGATAGCTTACCTTCCAACTTAGATTTTGAGCCCTCACTTGTGTAAAACTTTACACTGTGGACTGAGCACTGACCATTTCTTTGAAGATGAAATGTGCGCCAGATTTTTCGACTCTTAGAACATTCTTACATATGAATGTTCCTAATCAAAATTCTCACAGTCTGATTGAAATTAATCTCTCAAATTCTAGCCATAGATAGATTAGCTATGGACTTAAACATGTGCAAAAGCATTTCTCAAAAGATTAAACATAGAAGGAGCAGACAGCAAAATATCGGGCGCAAAATTCTTCTATTTCTCAGAAAACTTACATCTAAGTGAGGATGGACAATTCACTCACTCTTCATGTGTCTAATGACACTAATTTCTCTCTCCCTATTCTCTAATCTTCTTCTGCTATTTTTGCCCGACATTTTCCAACATATTTATAGATGAATATATACAAGTGTATGACTAGACAAAGGTATAAGTCAGCTAATATACATATGTGTACATGTCTTTGGATTTTCTGAATATGCCCTTCCTTCAACCATCTGAATTTGTTCTCTTCTTGACTCCTTGACTTCATCTCTCCATAATCCTTCAATTGATGATTGTCATGCACCAACATGTGTGTACCAAGTCTAGGTAGTCTTCATGCATGAAACCTTTCCTTGAATATGGCAACGTGTGAGACTTACCAAACTGACATGCTCCACATTTATAAATCATGTGTTGCTTGGATACATTAGGTATCCCAAGCACACATTGATCCCTGCACATTTGCTTTAGAGTTCTTTCACCTATGTGACCTAACCTCTTGTGCCATATTTCTAACTCTGAAAGTGTTTGATCCTTGTAATTATATAAGGCAATGTTCCTGGTGTCTTCTAGCTCAAAAGTAAACAATCTACCTGATTTCTCTCCCTTGGCTATCCTTCTGAATCCATGTCTTGGGTCCTCCACATATGCTCCATGTTGTGTGAACCTGACCTGCAAACCTTTCTCCACAATCTGACCAACACTCATTAGATTCTTGGTGATGGTTGGTACATAGAGTACCCTGCTCAATAGATTCTGGTTACCATGACATGTCTTTACATTTCCAATCTTTACAACAGAATGTTTAGTATCATCACCTGTTTGTACCTAATGTTTGCCCTTGGGTTCTTCCAAATCAGAAAGTAGTGCCACATTGCCAGCTACATGGTTAGAACATCCTGAGTCAATATAAAATAAATGATCATCATTTAATATTAATGATCAATAGGGAGTCATCTTGCTCCTCTGTGTAATTGTTGTAATCCCTTCTATTTCTGAATCCACCTTGGTAATTACCATTGTGGTTGTGGTTGTAATTGTTGTTGTATCCATTGTAGCCTTGGTTTTGGTTGAACCTGCCTCTACCTTGAGAGTATCCACCTCTTGAGTAGCCTCTTCCTCTCTGATTCTTGTAATTCTTGTAGCATTCATCTGTGGTATGATTGGACAATCCACAAATGTTGCATGGTGATGAGTTGTAGGGTCTCCCCCTACCTGACTTACCTCCTCTGCCTCTTCTTCTAGATGATCTACCTCTCCCTGCATAATTAGCTTGGGAGGTAGAGCCTTCTTCATCCTGTTTCTTCCCCTTACCTTTATCCTTAACTTTCTTATCAGTATAGAGAGCAGAGGGGTTGTTACCTTTTGATTGATCTCCTGCCTTTGTAAACTTTGCTTCATGTGTGAATAGTTGGCCCATGTTGTGAGATCTGGGGTATGCATGTCCATATAGAGGTCCATTGCAGTGGTGAAACTTTCCCACTTATCATCTGCCTTGAGTCCATTTGTTACTTGTGTGACTATTTGCTCCTCTTCAATCTCCTCTCCAATACTTGCTAATTGGTCTGCCACATCTTTAATCTTGGTCACATACTCTGAGACTGATTGCTTGGGCTGCTTCCTAAGGGTTGTGAATTCAATCCACAGTTGATTCTTCCTAGCCCTTGTGTTGGAAGAAAAGTATGTTGACAAGGTTTCCCAAGTCTCTTGGGAAGTCTTACAATTCCTTATATGAGGTAAAAGGAAATCAGATATAGAGTTAAGAAGGTAAGACCTTTCCAAAGCATCCTTTGCACACCATTGGTTGAGTCTCTCTTGTTCATCCTTGGTGGGTAGTCCTCTAGCTTTGAATGAGGGCAATTCTTCATCTCCTGATATGTATCCAAATAAGCTTCTTCCTTGTAGATAGGTCTTCATCCTCAGAGACCAAGCTTGGTAGTTGTTCCTGTCCAATTTGTCAATGAATGAAGGAAATCCATCTCCCATATTTACCTTATTTGCTCTGATACCACTGTTGGGAGTGATGGTTGGATGCACTCAAGAGATTGAGTTGGTGCTGCTATACCTGCTTCACACCAGCCCTCCTTTGATTCCAGATATGCTTAGTACACACCTTGAGCTTCCAAATGATACCAAGAAAGAATATATGTACTTTGCAAATGATATGTGTAATGACCAAATCAAAACAGATAACTTGGCACTTCAAAAATCAAGAAAAACTTTCTATTTCTGTAGTGACACCTGCTCAGTCTTTCACTAAGTGTGACCAGCACACTAACAATTGATCTAATTCCCTCTGGACATATTAAATTAGCTTAACAAGCTACCATTTGCAATTGGAATGAAAAGAAATGATAAACTACTCACTGAGAAATCAATTTAGCAAACTTATGTATACCCCCGACTTTTTAGGAATTCTGCAGACAGAGACCAGTGTGCACTTCGAGCGAGATGTCTCCGAGATGGCTTATCCAATTGACTTGAAATTTTGTAGATGTATAGTATGCTTGAAGCTGGTTCCAACAAGCCTTGAATCACTTGATTTGGTTCAGTAGATCCTGAGATATGCTCCTTTGAAGTTGACAGACTTGGAGATGATGACTCAGAGAAAATAAGAGATAGTGAATGTATATACTTCTATTGATTGATGTAGTTTTACAATCTCATTAGCATGACAAGCATAGCTAATTGAGGTGTTGTGGTGTAGGCTATGAATTAGCACTAACACACACAAAGTTACAACAGTAGAATGCCTCGGGGAGTGAGCTCAATGAGAGTAGCTAAAAAACACGACTTTTCAAGTACTTCTTTTATAGGAGTTGAGTTGCGATTTTGAGTTTGAATTCAAATTCAAATCTCCTATGATCACTCCACTAAATGTAGGGAGATATTCTCTCCAATCACACCATCCAAATTCCACGACTAATCAAGTAGGTATGTGGTACAAGTGAATGCCAAGTCATATAGACTTTTACAATAAGTAAAAACAGGTAATAACACATAATACTAAGTTCCTATGGTTCTTGCTTCTCATAGAGATATCCTTCAAGGGGTCCAAGCCAAAGGTGAAGGCTTGATTTGCACCAACACGCCTTAGTCGTAAGCCTTGGGGGGGGGGGGGGGGGTGCTCGCTTTGCTCGCACAAAAGGAACAAAGCTTTTGTCTCGAACTGCTCTAATACCAGTGCAGTATATCGATGGCGATGCACCACACTGTGCTCTCCTTCTCGAGAGCTCCACGACGATACGCTCGGAGTAGAAAACCGAGCTCCTAAGGCTGCATAGAGTACTCCTCACAGAGGCTATAGAATACGCAGATAAACACAGTACACAAGGAGCACGAAGACAGACTTCTTAGGTCTTACAAATGCGGTCGAACTTACAGTTAGTGACTCACCAGCCCACTATATGTTTTATTAAAGAACATATACAAAGAAGTGTCGAGTGGCCATTTGGCCTTTCGCATGTACACTAACGGTAACGCTACTCCAATTTCTCATGCCTCATTTTTGAGCCTTGTGTTTTTGCTTTTATATGTCCTTCTTTCATTAACATTGTATTGATTTTTTCATTGGCCTTGGAAAGCACCTGGTATGAAGTCTATAATATTCTATTTTTTCACTCTAATATTTTTATGTCTTCTCCCATCTTGGTGATGGTCTCATTTTGCTTTATACATTTGTCTTCCAAAAATATTATTCTTTTTTTACCTTGCACTACTTCAGTCTTCATCTTCAGTGCAATTGCTTTCTCTAGAAAATTTTCCCTTTTTTTTGTTGCTCTTTTAGTTCTTCTTCCAGTTGATTCTTTTCTTTTTTATGCTCTTCTATGAACTTTTTGCCTTTAATGAATTATGATTCTATAGGAATCCCCGACATAATAATATCTCTTCTTGAGGGTTTGAATACTTCAGTATTCCTCATTATGATTTCATAGAGTCCTCTTATATCTTTAGGTATTCTTTTATACATGTGGGTACTAGCTACTTTACCTCTAATTGCTTGTTATTTTAATCTTCTTCTTTGTACTCCCTTGATTTTGATTCTTCCTCTTTACCCTCATTGTCCTCTTCTACCCGTTAACTATTGAATTTCTAATTGATTCTCTTCTTCTTGTGATTTTTCTTCCTCTAAATGAGTATAGCTTTTGAGTACTGGTCTAAGGAGGATGTGGCTCTGTATCTACTTGTACTTTCTTTTGCTCTTCTTTTAGCTACTCCTAAGTAGCCTCCCTTAAGTCTTATTCAATTTTTCTTGGATCAAATTTTCTTTCCTTGATTGCTTGTGGTACTTCCATAATTAATTTCTTTCTTTTTCTCCCTACTTCTTTTACAATTAGTACTTTGAGTCGACGTTTTACTACACCCATTGCTTCTCTGAACACTTGTGCTTTAGAAGAAATTGTCATCCATTTCTAAAACATGATATATTATCTTTGTGAGAAGCTGAGCTCCATTCATGAACTTCTTAGATTCCAAATGATTGACAACTTCCTTCAATTAATCATGAGTATAAGGTGTCATTTCTACCACTCTAAAGGGTTTAGTTTACTCTTTGTTGTTTACCATTACCAGAGTAAGTGGCTTGCGTAGCTTGGTGTACCTAGGCAACCTTGGGAAGCATAAAACTTGTAGAAATATCCTTATAGCCAGCTCCTCATTTGCTTTGTCTTTGAAATGTGAAAATTTAGTAAATCCAACATATGTGGCTGAACTCTTCTTTACAAATCTCACATCAATATTTGTTCATTGCATAGAAATTTAAAGCAGCTTTGATTCTGATTTCCACCATTTCATTCTCCATGTTTTTGACTTTGCACACATAATATGTATCTATGCATTTGTTGACTTCCTGTAGGAATGACATAACTTTCTCACACCTTTCAGAATCAATGAAAAATATGGGTCCCTCTAATAGTTTATGTAGTCCCACTGCTTTCCACATTTTATAATCTGCAACTAATCTTTGGAAGCTATCGAATTCTTAACACAACATAATATACTTGTATTTCCTCCTCCTCACTCTAAAGATATGCTTGCTGACTATTTTGAGGAAATCCTTAAGCTCTTTTTCTATCTATTCCTATTTTGGAAGTTCTTCATGTTCTAATTCCAACTCCAACACTTTTGCATTAGTATCCAAAAACCAATATCCTCTTGATAAGGACAATGCATCTATCTCCAATTATGCTATTGGAAGTCCCTTAGTCATCCTGTAAATGATTTTACACCAAGACTCCACACACATTAATAAAAGTCCCAAACAAATCACTTGTTCCTCATCAATCACTAGAAAGAAAAAATAATTTTTTCACCACTCTCTTGGTGCAAATACCAAGCCTACACATTTGGCTAGGGTTTATGAGCAACTAGTTAAAGTTTCATGGGAACCGTTGTTATGAAGTCTTTACCTTTTACCATTTGTAAAAGTCTATTTGACTTGAGAGAATATTTGTAGCTACCACTGAACTTGTGGAGTTTGTTGTCTAAAAACGCCACCACTTTATTTGGAGAGAATATCTCCTAGATTAAAGTATCACTTTTAGTGAGAGACAATGGAGAATTCAAATTCAAAAACGCAAATGACTCATCTATAAAAGGTGATTGGAAAATTTGTGGGATAAGATCACTTCGATCCGAGTTCTTGCTGATTACTTTGTAAGAGAGTGAGGCTCTCTTCATAGCCTACACAACTTATTATCATTAGGCATTGATTATCATGCCAATGAACTTGTACAACATTGACTTCTAATACAATAGATCAATACTTTCATCTATGGTCTCTCTATCATAGTCACTTAGAACAGTTATTTTGTTTTGCTCACATCTCAACCATTTCGTCACTATTTTCAACGTTCTATAGGTTGTTGGAATCAGATTTAAGTCCTCTACATGCTCGCAAATTGCAAAGATAATCCATTCAGAAAAATTAAAGAAAAGCGACTCAAAGTACCTACTTGTCAAACTCTGTAGAGGTCCTTAAAAAATCGGGGGTAATGATTTGATTGCTAACTTGATTGCTTTGTGTATAGTGCATCATTTTAAATGATTCCACTTGGAAACATTAGCTCATTAAGATAATTTGATATCTCCAAAAGGCATTTTTCTAATTCCTATTGTATTGGAAGCACTGAGCTTAACAAGCAGCAGGTGTGTGAACAAAAATAAAAAGTTTTTATTGATCCTTCAACTTGGTGGTAGTCTATTTTGACTCAATTATTTCTGACATCATTTCCAAACTACATAGGCACTTGTTTAGTGTCATTGGAAAGCTAAAAGGGCCTACATATCAAGTCTGAAGTAAAAGAGGGCTGGTGTAAAGCAGGCATTAGCAACACCTACTCATTTCTTGGAGTGTCCATCCATCTTTCCCAACAGTGGTATCAGAGCAACACTAAGGTAAAAGGGGAGATGGTTTTCCTTCTTTTATTGATAAATTGGACAGGAACAACTATCAAGCATGGTCCTTGAGGATGAAGACATACTTGCAAGGAAGGATTCTCTATGGATACATCTCAAGAGATGAGGAGATGCCCATTTTCAAAAGCAAAGGACAACCTACAAGAGAGGAGCATGAAAGACTTAATACATGGTGTGCCAAGGATACATTAGCAAGGTCATACCACTTGGGAAACATTGTCTTCCTATTTCTCTTCCAACACGAGGGCTACAAAGAACCAATTGTGGATTGAATTTACCACTCAAAGAAAGCAACCCAAGCAAGGCATCTCAGAGTATGTGACCAAAGTCAAGGATATAGCTGACGAATTGGCAAACATAGGAGAAGAAATTGAAGAGGAGCAGATTGTGAGACAAGTAAACAATGGGATTAAAATAGATGACAAATGGGAGAGATTCACCACTACCATGGACTTGTACATGGACATGTAGATTCCAGACCTTACCACACTCATGGGGCAACTCTTCACTCATGAAGCCAAGCTGAACAAGAACAGAGACTCATCAAGAGGTAATAGCTCTTCTGCCCTACACATAGATAAAAGTAATTCTAAAGAGAAAGGAAAGAACAAGAAGATTGAGGATGAAGGAACTACCTCCCAAGCCAACTATGCAGGGAGAGATAGAACCTCAAGAGGTAGGGGTAGAGGAGGTAAGCAAGGTAGGGGGAGACCTTATACTTCCTCACCATGTAATATTTATGGATTGTCAAATCATACTACAGATGAGTGTTACAAGAACTTCAAGAATCAGAGAGGTAGAGGATTTCAAAGAGGTGGATATACACAATCGAAAGGAAGATTCAACCATCATCAAGGTCACAATAACATCTACAACAAAAACTACAATAACAACTGCCAAGGAGGCTACAAAGCAAGGAAAGACTACAACAACTATATAGAGGAGCAAGAGGATTCTCTTCTAATTATATTAAATATGAATTCAAAACCAGGTATAGATGATGACCATCTCTTCTACAATGACTCAGGATGCTCAAACCATGTGGCAGGCAATGTAGCTCTTCTCTTTGACCTTGAGGAACCAAAGGGTAAGCATCAAGTACAAACATATGATGACACCATGCACTCAGTGATCAAGGTAGGAAATGTTAAGACCTTTGATGGAAATAGAAATCTATTGAGCAAGGTTCTATATCTACCTACAATTACCAAGAATTTGATCAGTGTTGGCCATATTGTGGGAAACGGTTTGCAGGTCCGGTTCAACCAATAAGGAGACTTGTGGAGGATCCCCAAAATGGATTCAAGAGAATTTCCAAAGGAGAAACGACAGGTAGATTATTCACTTTTGAACTTGAAGATACAAAGAATATAGCACTTTAGAGTTACAAAGATCAAACACTATCAGAGCTTGAAATTTGGCATAAGATATTAGGGCACATTCGTGAGAGAACTTTAAAGCAAATATGTAGAGATCAATGTGTGCTTGGGATACCTAATGTATCCAAGCAACACATGATCTATAAATGTGGTGCTTGTCAGTTTGGAAAATCTCACAGATTACCCTTCTCAAGGAAAGGCTACATGCATGAGGATTACCTAAAGCTTGTCCATACAGATGTATGGGGACCAAGTAAGGATCCCTCAATTTATGGATCAAGGTATTATGTATCTTTCATTGATGATTTCAGTAGGTGGACTATCTTGTATTTTATGAAGCACAAAGATGAAGTATTCAGTTGCTTTAAAAAGTATCTTGAAGTTGTTGAGAACCAAACAGGAAGAAGCCTTAAGAGACTAAGGTCAGATGGAGGGGGTGAGTACTTCTCAAATGAGTTTGATGCATTCTTGGAGGATAGAGGAATCAAAAGAGAAATCACAACAAGGTATACTCGTGAGCAAAATGGGGTGACAAAGAGGAGAAATAGAATAATTGTTGAAATAGCTAGGTCAATGTTAAATGAGAAAAAATTACCTAATTAGCTATGGGTAGAGAGTGTATCTACTGCCACTTATCTTATAAACAGGTTGCCATCCAAATCTCTTGATGGGATGACCCCATATGGAGCATGGCATGGTAGGAAACCTTCACTTCGTCATTGTAGGATCTTTGGATGTGTTGCTTATGTGCATATCCCTTCTCAAATAAGAGGTAAGCTAGACCCTAAGGCAGAGAAGTGCATCTTCATAGGGTATGAATTGAATTAGAAAAGATACAGGTTTTACAATTCTTCCAACAAAGGATTTATGGTCAGTAGAGATGTTGTCTTTGATGAGAATGACTCTTGGTTTGAAAGTGCATGCAGGAAAGTAAAGCTACCTTATGACTTGGAGGAGGAATTTCCAAGCCTCACTAAGGAGGAGCCTAATCAGATTGAAGACATTGGCAAAGTCAAGATGAAGAAATTGGAAGATATACCTAAATCATCCAACCAAACAATCAAGGTCACAAAGGGAGAGCAAGAAGCCAATCAGATATCTTGCAAAAGATTTGTCATTTGAAGAACCATCATGATATGAAGAGGCAAAGACCAAGGCAGAATGGAAGGAAGCTATGAATGAGGAAAGAGAAGCATTCAAGGAGAATGATACTTGGGAACTAATGCCAAAGAAGGAGTATATGAAGGTAATTGGTTCTAGATGGATCTATAAGATCAAGAGGAATTTTGATGAATCAATAAGCAAGAACAAAGCTAGACTTGTGGCTAAGGGTTTTGCACAAACCCAAGGAGTTGATTATGAAGAAACCTTCTCACCTATGGCCAAAATGTCAACAATCAAGGTATTGGTAAGTGTGGTTGCATCAAAAAATTGGAACATGTATCAATTGGATGTAAAAAAAAAAGCATTTCTAAATGGCTAGATTTCAGAGGAGGTGTACATGTCTCAACCTCCTGGTTATGAGGATCCAAGCAAGGTAACATATGTGTGTAAATTGAACAAAGCTCTTTATGGATTGAAGGAGGCACCTTGGGCATGGAACCATAGGTTGACCACATACCTGCAGGATCAAGGATTCATCATGAGTAAAGCAAATGCTTCTTTGTTTGTTAAGATGAGTAATTCAGAGGTAACATACCTACGTGTATATATTGATGATATCATACTCATAGGTAATGATTCTAATGGCATCAAGCAGATTAAGAATCAAATGATGAACCCTAGTTTGTGTTCTTTTCTCACTTTCCTCCAACTTTTTCTCTCATTTAGCTTTGTGTTTTGCCGTCCTCTCCTTCCATGATCCATTCTTTTTGAATTCATTTTTATCCTCCTCTAATGTTGACTTTTGTTCTTTTGTTTTTGCTCTTGTCACTACTGTTAGTATATGATCCATGTCTACATGTCATGATTGTATGTACATTTTGTAAGGCCCCCATTATGAGGAGAAGCCAAACCTACATTACCCAATTGATGGGAATCCCAACTTGCATGTTGAATGAAGGTCATATTGGACCATGTAAGGTTTTGTAAGGAAAGGGAGTTACCAGGATTCCCAATTGTGGGTCTGCTAAAGGGAATATTCCATAGAATATTCCCTATTGGAGTAAAAAAACCATTTATATTTGTTAGGTCAGCTCAACCGGTCTAAGCCGTGTATGGCAATTACGCGGGCGGTGGCCACCCACACTCTACTGCCCATGTATAGCTATGCACGAAAGGCCACCCATGATCCTATATATAGATGACTTCTGCACTACCTGAGACATCGAATTGAGCTAGCATACCTCTACCTTGTATCTCCCTATCTAGAGTTGTCTAGATCACCGTTTAAGCTCTACCTTGAGAGCGCCCGGGTGGACAACACCATCATCTTTGTACTTGCTGCTACTAGAAAATTGTTGAGATTCTCCTTTATCTATTATCTTCTCTGTTATCGCTCTTGTTTTATATTGCGTAACTATTGTCTTACATGGTATCAGAGCTGTAAGGTTTGAATAGCTTGAGAAGTATCACTATTTTAGCCGACTAGCAGACTAGAATATCAATAGATTATTCAAGTGATTACATGATGGGTTCATCATCGAACACTCGTCTTGGTGCTTCAACTAATGTTAATGCTGCACCTATTCGAATTCGCCCACCTGCATTCACTGAAGAGAAGCTAGATGGAACCAACTATACACTCTGGAAGTTCAAAATTTATGTAATTTCGGACTCCTATGAATTACTTGACACTATCATGGGACCGATGGGATTGGATCTAGAGCCTAAACAAGTTAAAGATCTAGGGAATTCAAGATTGATGATTCAGCCAAATCCAGATCTTCTACGAGCTTGGAAGAGGCAGAATGCTGATGCATTATGTGCAGTTGTCACTAGTGTAAGTGATTCAGTGCTTACTTTAGTTCAACATACTACTAAAGCACATGAGGCTTGGGGCATATTGGCTCGTCAATATGAGACCAAGAACCATACTAGGATACAAAATTTATAAATTTAGTTGGCAAATGAAAGACATTCTGATTCTAAAAAGGCTGAAGATTTTATCAAATGGATAAAGCATCTTCAAGATCAATTGGCTAGAGTTGGTGTTGTTATAACACCAAAAGAGATAGCTCGAAGATTTGTACATGTTCTTCCAGCAAAGTATGATGGATTAGTAACAACCCTTAACACTCAGGTAAGACCAACTCCCCTTACATTTGAAGAGTTTTGTGCTATGCTTTTACAAGAAGAGCTGCGGCTAAAGAATCGGCAAAGTACAAGTGATGCTGCATTCTCAGCAAATGCAAAAGGTAAAGGCTCTTCTGATGGATCAAAGAAGAAGCCAAATAAGAAAAAGTTCACATGAAGTTGCTTCTATTGTGAAAAGAAAGGCCATGCCATCAAGGATTGCAGAAAGAAGCAAGTGGATGGACGGGATGGGACTATAAAATCATCGTGGAAGAATAAAGAGTCTGCAAACAACACAAACTTGGAACTATGGGTAGCTATTGATGAGGTATGCTCATTTGCTCAAGCTCGTGTTGATGAACCATGGATTTTAGATAGTGGAGCGTCTCACCATATGACCAGTAAAAAGGATTGGTATAGTTCCCTAGTGCCTCTATGGGAATCCATCAATGTAAAGGTGGGAAGTGACTCCAAGTGTCCAGTAGAAGGAACTGGAACCATCTCTTTTATCACTTCTCTAGGTGTTGAGAAAAAATTATTTGATGTTCTCTATGTACCTACACTTAAAAGAAATTTGTTGTCAGTTTCTGCAATAACAGATCGTGGACTCAAAGTTCACTTCAATAAGAGTGGTGCAGAAATCATGGATGCATCAGGTAATGTAGTAGGTAAAGGCATAAGACGTGATAACCTATCTGAATTAAGTGCCTTAACTGCTACAAAAGATAAAGATGTAAGCAGGTTATGGCACCAATGATTTGGGCATCTCAGAATTGCAGTTTTGAAGAAGAGCAAAGAACAGGGATGGTTGCTCATTTGCTTGCATTTTCAAAGTTGCAGGAACCTTGTGAAGCTTGTATGATGGGCAAGCAACAACAAAAGGCATTTCCAAGAGAGACCAGCAATCGATCTCAAGCTCCTCTAGAGTTGGTACATGCTGATCTCTACGCTAAAATGTCTACACTTGCTTTAGGAGGATCTTTCTACTTTTTGTTGTTAGTCGACGATTATAGTAGAAAGATGTGGGTTTATTTCATTCGAGAGAGGGCTGATGCTTTTGAAAAATTTAAAACGTGGCATAAGTATGTGGAAAATGAATCACGAAGGAAATTGAAAAAATTCAGAACAGATAGACGAGGTGAATTCTTTTCAACAGAATTCAATAATTACTTTAAGGATCATGGTGTGAAAAGGAAACTTACCATAGCTCTTACACCTCAACAAAATGGCATTGTTGAGCGCAGGAACAAGAGAGTAGTTGAAATGGCTCATTGTATGTTAAAGGCTCAAGACATGCCTGATTCATTATGGGCAGAAGCAGTCAATACAACAATCTACATTCTCAATCGAAGCTACACAAAAGCACTGAAGGGGATGACTCCTCAAGAATCACATTCTAGTAAAAAGCCTTCACTTTTGCATTTCCGAGTTTTTACTTGTTTTTGTTATGCACATATTCCTAATTCAACAAGATCAAAGTTGGATTGAAAAATCAAAAAGTGTGTCTTCCTAGGATATAGTGAAGAGTCTAAAGCATACAGGTTGTGGGATCTTGAGGCAAGGAAGATTTTTGTTAGTCGAGATGTGGTGTTTCATGAAGGATCACAGTTAGTAGAAGATAGAGGTAACTCTATCATCTCACCAAATGGAGAAATATCTAAAGAGAGGTTAAAGTTGAGGAGAAGGAAACATATGATGGAGAAATTTCCTCAATAAAAATCCAACCAGTTGTAGCTGCATAGTGTAAGCCACTACTGAAGTGGGCACAGAAACTCTTTGATGATCACAATGCACACGTAGATGTACCAGAATCATCCTTGGATGGATTAGGAGGATCAAAGAGAATAGAGGAGCAAAGAAGAGCCTCAGAACACATTGTTAACATGGCTCTAATCGCAAATATCCTGGGCTCAATAAAGGAAACAACCACCATTGAAGAAGCTCTTGATGATCCAGGTTGGAGAGTGGCAATGCAATCTGAGTGTGATAGTATACTAAAAAATGATACATGGGATCTAGTCAACTTTCCGCCAAAGAAGAAGGTAATAGGTACTAAATGGATTTGGAAAGATAAGTATAAAGGAGATGGAACATTAGAAAATTATAAAGCAAGATTAGTTGCAAAAGGTTTTTCAAAGATCGAAGGATTTGATGTTCAAGAAATTTTTGCAACAGCATGCATGACAACTATTCGGATGGTACTTGCAGTAGCTTCACAAAAGGCTTGGCCTATTTTCCAGATGCATGTCAAATCTGCAATTTTGAATGGTCACCTCAAGGAGGAGGTATATGTATCTTAACCACCAGGTTTTGAGGTGCCTAATTCAGAAAATAAAGTTTGCAGGTTGAAGAAAGCTTTATATGGACTTAAGCAAGCTCCATGGGCTTGGTACCAACAGAGAGATAATTCTGTCAAAAATATGGTTTTTGAAAGAAGTCCCTCTAATGCTAACGTGTATGTAATGAAAAGGGATAGCAAGCTAGTTGTTGTCATTGTATATGTAGATGAGTTGATCATTACAAGAGATCATCAGGAACTCATCAATCAAACTCAGATCAACTTGGGAACTGAGTTTGAAATGACAGACTTAGGTCTAATTCATTTTTGTCTAGGAATTGAAGTATGGCAAAGGAAGGATGTCATTTTCATCTCACAACAAAAATATGCCAAAGAAATTCTCAAGGCATTTGGAGTGATGGACTGCAAACCAACTAGCACACATATGGAGGTAAATCATAAGCTATCTATGGATGATAACATGCCTGATGCAGATGCTAAGAAGCATAGAAAGCTTGTTGGAAGTCTTATTTTCTATGCAACACTAGACCAGACATTTGCTATGCTGTTGGAGTGTTAAGCAGGTCTTCCAACAAACCTTAGGAGAGTCACTAGAATGCAGGAATGTGAATTCTAAGGTACATTGCAGGAACCTTGGATTTTGGTATTTTTTATACCATAGGTGATACACTTCAAGGATATTGCGATTCACATTGGGCTAGAGATTGTGATTCTAGAAAATCAGTTTTTGGATATTGTTTCTCACTTGGTTCACGAATATTTTCTTGGGTAAGTAGGAAGCGACCAACTCTCGACCTCTCCTTCACTGAAGCAGAGTACAAAGCAGCTTGTTCTACTTCATGTGAGGCAGTTTGGTTAAGGAGAGTTCTTGCAGATCTAGGCTTTCCATCAAATATGGTGACTTTACTCAAGTGTGATAATCAAAGTCTTATGGCTATTGCAAAGAACCCAGTATTTCATGCTTGCACCAAGCACATAGAAGTACAATACCATTACATTCGTAAGCTAATTGAAGATGAAATTGTGGAGCTCGAATATTGCCCAATAGAGGCAAATTGTGCTGACATATTCACTAAAGCACTTGGAAAAGAGCAGCTCAACGCGCATCTTCAATAGATGGGCATAGGAGTGAGATCTACTTGATTTATCATCGGTAAACATTGAGGGGGGGTGTTAGTATATGATCAATGTATAGCCCTCATGATTGTATGCACATTTTGTAAGGCCCCCATTATGAGGAGAAGCCAAGCGTGCTTTACCAAATTGATGGGAATCCGAACTTGCATGTTAAATGAAGGTCATATTGGACCATGTAAGGTATTGTAAGGAAAGGGAGTTACCAGGGTCCCCAATTGTGGGGTTCGGTAAAGGGAATATTCCACGGAATATTTCTTGTTGGAGTCAACAATCATTTATATTTGTTAGGTCGATTCAACCGGTCTAAGCCGTCTATGGCAATTATGTGGGTGGTGGCTGCCCACGCTCTATGGAAGGCCACCCATGATCCTATATATACATGACTTCTGCAGTACTTGAGACATCAGATTGAACTAGCATACCTCTACCTTGTATCTCCCTATCTAGAGTTTTCTAGATCACCGTTTAAGCTCTACCTTGAGAGCGCATGGGTGGACAATGCCATCATCTTTGTACTTGATGCTAGTATAAAATTGTTGAGATTCTATTATATTTGTTATCTTCTTTGCTATTGCTCCTGTGTTATATTGTGTAACTATTGTCTTACAACTACTTGTATGGGTGTTACCTCATTTTTTTTCTTCTTTTATATTCTTCATAATTTCTACAAACTCTAGAGGAATATTGGAATGAGTGGTTTGTTTTTGTGGATTTCTTGGGCAATCTTTTATCAAGTGGCCTCTACCATAATCCTTGCAATAGGCTCTTTCTAATCTCAATGTAGGTGACTGAGTATATTCTTTGAAAAAATGGTCTCCCTCCCACCTATAACAAGTCATCTTTTGAGTTGTCTTGAGTTGAGGTTTTGGGTTTGACATATAATTATTGGTTATGTCCATAAAAATTGTTGCATCCATTTCAATTTTTCCATTTCCTGAATCCAGTGCTTGCAGATCTCATTCTTGGTTATAGGTGTAAACTGAGCCATGTGGTTCAAAATAATCCTCTAAATGACTATACTAATCTTCTGAGTATTCTTTGGATGGTACCATTGATCTTTCCTAATCTTCTTCTGTTGGAGTATAATTCACTCGAACCACATTGATTTGTATAGGTGGTTGTTGTCCTAGAACTGGTCTAGGTTTCTCCCCATATTCTCTATCTCTATGCTGACTATTTTGAACTTGCTAATCCCTTTCCCTAATAGGCTGATTGTTGTAAAAACAATCATCCATTGTATGATTTGTCCATTTTTCCTCTAGGGTACAATACTTGAGGGTTCTCCTATCTTGTAAGTGTTGTGATCTTTGATGAGTGCACATATGTGTTGAATGACTTTTCGGAATTTTGGAATTGTGTCATTCTGCAATTGGGTAAGTCTAATGTGGTTGTGGATGTTAAAGCCTTTCCTATGGCATTAGCCAATTCTTCTATTGGAGATAACTTTGTTTCATTGTGTTTTTTATGTTAAAAAATTTAAAGATCATTTCCCCTATTGTCTTCCAGATCAATGGCTTCCTTCACACATAAGTCTAGATCATGACATCTTTTGTATTAAACTATAGTCCTCAACTATGCATTATTCAATCCTTCTTTGAGTAAAGACATTGTTTTAGGCATGGATGGTTTTTCATCCCTAGGGCATCTGTCTCAGTATTGTTTGAATCTTCTCGCTACCTCTCTTACACTTTCATTCTCATTTTGACTGAATGTGTGAATTAGTGTAATAGTGCTATGTTTAATATTTGTCTTAGAGAACTCTCCAATGAATCCTTCCAAAAATCTCTCTATGTCTCTAAACATTTCCTTCCTTAATGGCAAAAACCAAGTCAAAGTTGGTCCTGATAGAGTTAATCCAAAGGCTTCAAATTGAGTTTTAGAATCTTGAATTTCTTCTACTCTAAGGATTTGTTTATATTCAAACACATGATCATGAGGATTTGTAGATCCATCATAATGGTTCTTCATGCATTTAGCTACTTAGAAAGGTCTCATAATTCTCCCACTGTTATTCCGTTCTTATCTTCTTCTTATAGGAAACCCTTGCATAGCCACTCCCTCTCTTAAAAAGGGATTAGGAGTTGTCTACTGTCTCCTATCCTTTTGTGGCTCTACTCGAGTATGTTTCTTAGTAGTTCTAGGAATTTTAGGTCGTTCTATATTTTGTTCCCAAGATCCTTTATGAGAGTCTTGTCCTAAGTACTTTGTATTATCAAGGTCAGTGAACATAGACACATCCTTGTCTATCCTTATACTTGCCATATTTAAACTGAGCCATTGGCATCAAATTACAAGGTATCTCTAAGTTTCTCAACCTAATGAGATCCTTATGCAATCCATCTTTATACACATAGGCTCCAAACCTGTTTGTGTATTAGTATTTGAGGATATTTTTGTAATCTCTTCTGTCAAAAGGTTGTGCTTCACAATTCATTTTTTTCGTGCTTCTCTCTACTATATTGGGATGTTCTAAACTTCTTTTATTGCTTTGATGTACCCAAGAGTGTTTGAGTTTTTGACTATGATCCACTATGGCTCCTGATCTGAATTTCATCCACCTAACTCTCTTTTCCAATTACCCCTAACTATTTCAAGGAGAGTAGGGTTTGTCTTTTTGTTGGTTTTCTATTTACCTTTTCTATGGAAAGATATTCCTTCTCATCAGAGATTTACCTTAAACTTATATGTCCACCCAATTTTTAAGTTTTGATAATTTTCTTGAGAAAACACGATTCTAGCACAGAATTGCGTTTTTGGTGGAAAATCACAATTTTATGTGCCCTTGGGATTTTTTGATGTTTTACTTTATTTCTTATGTTTTAATCACTTTATGATATTTTTTGACATTTTCCATTTAAAGAAGATCGTGTTTTAGAGTTGGTTTGAAATAACATGATTTTGTGTTCAAAATCATATTTTTTTTAGCTAAAAATCACGATTTTGAGACATCACAATTCTATATTGAGAATCGTGATTTTGAAGCTCAAAATAATGTTTTCTTTTTTTTTTTTCTTCTAACCATGATTTTTCTCACTCAGAATCATGAAATTTTGAAATCAGAATCGGGATTTGCACACAAAATCATATTTTTTTAGATGATTGTGTTTTTTCATGATCCGCACTCAAAAAATAGTGAAATTTTGAAGTCAGAATCATGACGTTTCACGAAGGATCCTATTTTTTTTGGATGATCATGTTTCTTTCACGATCTTGACTCAAAATCATGAAATTTCGAAGTCAGAATCGCAATTTTCACACAAAATCATAGTTTTCAAATGGTATTGTTTTTTCACAATCCCAAAAATTGTGAACTTTGAAGTCAGAATCGCAATTTTTACACACGGTTGTATTTTCTAGATGATCGTGTTTTTTCACAATCGTGGCTCAAAATTGTGAAATTTCAAAGTTGAAATTGCGATTTTGACATAGAATCTTATTGTGTAGATGATTGTGTTTTTCCATGATCGTGACTCAAAATCCTGAAATTTTGAAGTCAAAATCATGATCTTCACACAAAATCATATTTTTAAGATGATTCTGTTTTTCACGATCTTGACTCAAAATCTTGGAATTTTGAAGTCAAAATCGTGATTTCCACATAGAATGGTATTTTTTAGATGATTATGTGTTTTCACAATCCTAACTCAAAATCGTGAAATTTCAAAGTGAGAATCATGATATTTTGGAAAACAAATTCAAATTTTTTTTTCCTATTTATTTGTTTCTCTTGGTTCTTCGGAAGTGCAGGTTAAAAAAACCTCCATGCAATAACTAAATAACACCAGAAGGTTTTTATTTTTCAACTTATCAATTTTTTGATCGAGAATCATGACTTTGTCTAAAATCTTTATTTTCTCAAAATATTTTTTCCTCAATACAATATTAAACCTTTTCAAATAACACTACAAAACATTTTTACCTTGTTTGAGCTAGGTCTAGTTCGTATTCTCTTTCTTGCTTAGAAATCATGTTTTTCTCACCTTTCTAACTCTCTCTCTCTCTCACCCTCTGAGAATGAATAAAAAAAATTTTAAGACTTCTTTTTATATTCTCTATTCAGAATCACGATTTTAACCTTTTTTCATGAATTTTTTAATTTTCTCTCTTAACTTTCCCCTACTCTCACTATTACTCCTTTTATAAACAAAATAATTTGAATTTTTTGAAGATTTAACAATTGGAATTTCTCAAAGATTTAACAATTCTTATCACTTTCAAAAAATTGGAATTTTCTACAAAAATTGTGATTTTAAGTTTCACCTTGATTTTTGCAAATTCTTCACTTTTTCTAGTTCAAATTCTTCTAGATTGTTAACTTCCACTTTTCCACTCCTTTGTTCCTTCCAAACCAAAAATTAATGAATTTTCTAAGACAAACCAATATAAAAAAATAAATTCCTTACGATTTTATTTTTCTTGATCTTCTTGACCCTTTTGATCACCTATAATTTACTAATATTATCCCTTTGTTTGTTTTCCCTTCTCTTTTTATTTCATTTTGTCTTTTAGATATTTACTTCTTAATTTTCTGCCCAAAACAAAAAGTAAGTAATTTATTTAGGTTCTCATGTGTATGTGCCTATAAGCTTATAAAAAAGGCTGAGAATCTTGCAACTTGAAATTAGAGAACAAAATGCAACTCTTTACTTCTTAATCTAAACGAAGTGAATGAAGTAATCTTATAAAAAGACCATAGTCACCTTTTCATCCTTGCACACTTGATGAATCAAAATGAATTTGAAAAAGTGTTTGTTACCATCAACTTGGAAGATTTAGCAAAGATCCAAAGCTCCAACAAATGAAAGCTTTGCTTACTTCCCTGGTACTGATGCCAAATGATGTTTAGTGTTCTTTGGAATTGACCTCTCCAATCATCATACCATAAAATATTAACAACTTAAAAAACTTTCATTTGTCAATCAGGAAAGTATATTAAGACCACAACCCCTTCTTGATTAATAGAATTCAAGATTTGTCAGAAAATCAGCCCCAACAAAGATTTCATGAAAAGTTAATAGGAAATAATAGGCTTTCATGTAACTTGAGGTAGGAATAAGCTTTTGAGATAATTCGTGTGCTTAATTCATGCAATTTTTCATGTAGATTACCAATATAAAGTCAAATTTGATGAAGATGAGAAAATCATGATTTTGAGAGATTGCACACAATCATCTTCCACAACATTTATCAAGATAATAAAGAGTTATTATGAAGGAAGGAACTCATAATAGCATGAAATACTCAAAGAATAGTTGATAAACAAAACAAATATAAGGAAAACACTCATAAATTCATCAAAAAATCACCATGAAAGCCAAGTGATGAGATTTAGAGAAGAAGATAAGAGCTCTGAAATTCTCATTCAAAAATCAAGTACAAATGAACAACCCTAGAAATAAGTGACAAATGGACTTCTATACCTTTCCAACTATCCTATTTCATAATTGAAAATTAGGTCGTCTAGACTTCTAAACTACTTTTCTATACATTCAAGAGCTCAAAAAAGCATCAGAAAATTACATAATTTAATTCTTCTCATGAAGAAGACTGTTCTTCATTTTTACATCCATCCAATCCTTCTATAATACAAAAAATTAATTTTACAATTTATTTCTTGTTGAGAAAGTGCCTTGTACTACCCTCCATGGTGTAAAAGATGCCTTTTGGTTGCTTCTTGACATTATGGAATGCTATAAGAGGTGACACCCTTTGGAAGATGTAGAAAGAGAGGAGTGGTTCCAACTTTGGAACCCCTCCTAAAAAATGGTCACTCGAAAAATTTGTTTTCTTTTTAGACAAAAAATTTCCAATTTTCAGAAGCGTGCACCTTTTAGACATCATAGATTGTTTTTCATGAAGAGCAACAAGATTAAAAGGAAGTGAACTCCCCATGAGAAGCACGAAAAGGGTTATCAATCTTTTTTTATAAAGTTCTCTAGCAAATTATAAGAAAACCCTATGTTATGGGATTAGAGGGTTCTCATGGGTACTAGACCCGTTCACTTGCACCATTTTTCTTTTATTAATTAGTACCCATTCACTTGCACCATTTTTCTTTCTATTAATTAAAGTTTGGGAGAGTAGCTGTTTGCCGAACTTCCCTTCTAAAAAAAAAAAGGAAATAAAAGAAATGGGCCATTAAAACGGTTTATAATAATGTATGCAGCCGAGTTCTTGGACCATTCAAATGATTGATGCGAAAAAATTTAATGTATTTAAAGCTGCAATCTGATGAAAGGGGTATGTTTAGAATTCATCAAGCTTCTCATACAAAGGTCATACATATCCATACATACATACATACATAGATATACATTCTCGAATAAATTTCATTCTTGATGGATAAAGGGATCCTAATTCGTACATATTTACTTTTCATACGTCCATCTTTGATCCAAGTTTATGATAGAAACTTTACAAGTATATCCAATCATATCTAACACACCTTTGTTTTTCTTAATGCTAACAATGTTACCATCACTGAAAAATTATTGAATATACTTGTCCTTCAAAATCCAGAAAACCGATAGAATCTGAACTCCTATAATTTGTCTTTCATCAAGCTGCTTATACAAAGGCAAAGTCAACAAGATATGAGCGGAGTGGATTTGTGAGGTAAAGTCTATCGATAGTTCTCAGTACATCAGTACATCAGGTACAATGTCTGGAACAACTATATCAGGTGCAAAATAAAAATCCACATTCTGGATTGGGCTCAGGCTACCAAGAAATAGCCGGAAATCGGTAACGATGGTTTCATGATATTGAGATGAACCGTAGTTCAGGAAACACGACGTGGTTAAAGAACATAGTTTCATGAATTGATCATAAGCACGACCATTAAAACTCAAAAGTGTGCTCATTATGCATGGATACATAATTTCTTGCTCGTGAGAGTTCATTGTTAACTATGATGACTTTCATTTTGAGATCTAAATGTTACACTATAGGCTGATGTTGGGTAGAGGAGAATTAACTATGAAAATTCGAACCATTATATATTTAGTATATTTAGTATATTTAGTATGTATGTGTGTGTGTATATTTAGTATGTATGTGTACATACATACATGTGCATTCTCGAATAAATTTCATTTCTCTTACAGAACCTTTTAAGCAAATTCTGTATGTGTCTACTATAACCAAAAACCTAATTACTATTGGGTAGATTGTAGAGAAAGGTCACCTTTGATCCAAATTTAAGATAGAAACTTTACAAGTTTATCCAATCATATCTAACACACCTTTGCTACCATCAGTGAAAAAATATTGAATATACTTGTGCTTAAAAATCCAGAAAACCGTTAGAATCCCAACTCCTATAATTTGCCTTGCAACAGGAGCACCTACTCGATCTAATGTGATAGAGAATAAAAGTGGAGATGAACGGTGGCATTGTTTAATAGAGAAATTTAGAAGGAATGGGCTCGTAACTTATCCATTAATGAGAAATGGGCTTCTAGATTTTGTCATTAAAAAGAAAAGATTCGCGGGAAAATCTTCTACTCCTGTCAAAGAGCGATGCGATAGCCTCATTCAAGTACCATATTCATTTTTTCCTTACGTTTCAAGAACAACAATGGTTTCATTTACTTCGTTATATTAAAAATATAATA
Organism: Ceratopteris richardii; assembly: GCA_020310875.1. Classification (NCBI taxonomy): domain Eukaryota; kingdom Viridiplantae; phylum Streptophyta; class Polypodiopsida; order Polypodiales; family Pteridaceae; genus Ceratopteris; species Ceratopteris richardii. Next base: position 123,695,707 of record CM035416.1, on the reverse strand, counting down.
TATATCTCCTAATTTATAATGATTTTATTTTAGTGTAAAATATTTGGAAACAGATGATGTCATACAAATGTTTAAAATTCTCCTATTCCTCTCATTCAGAATCAAAACTTTTGCTGTTTCGATTTTACATACTTAATTTCGTTAATCGTGCTCTTTTACAATCGGTGGTGAAGAAATTATCAAGTGGATGAAGAAATTATCTACATGAAACATTTTAATAAAGTTTCTTTTGTGAATCTAGAAGTAATATGGAGAAATGTGCCTCTGAAGTTTGCAGTATTGTGATTTTTATACATGAAGATGGTAAAGAGCACAACTCCGCCTCCTTCAAATTGAAAGGAGCTCCTTCTCCTCCACAATCTCAAGAAAGAGCACTCCAAAGTGATAATAAGAGCGCCGATTAAATTTTTTATCTATAGCTATGATTCCATGATTTCCTATCCACTTTTCATGTGATTGTGATAAGTGTACATGTGTTTTTCAACTTTTCATCTCCGTTGCAGACATAACTTGTAAAATGGGGTTTGACTTTTGACTCTCACTCTTGAGTGAAATAACCAAATGTTGTATATCGTTAGATAGCTCTCGATGAGTACTATCACAATAGGAAATAAAACGTTTTGTCACATTTTACACATTTTGACCAAGCTTTGACCATTCATATCTTATTTATTTCAATTTACATTTTTACATTTATTTCAATAAAACGTTTTGTCACATTTTACACATTTTGACCAAGCTTTGACCATTCATATCTGATTTATTTCAATTTACAGATATTTTCCAAAACGTTCTTGATAAATCTCATTAATGAAGTCCTTACAGAACTTGACATAGTATTTCAAGAAAAAATGATGGAATCAATGGTTAAAATTTATGCGAGGGATTAATTTCCAAATGTTCTTGCACTCACTAGGTAATACCAAAAAGTTCATTTTTATGCGGAAATTGAATTATGAAAAACCTTATTCTTTTGAATGTAGAGCTTTTGATATCAACAGAACTTCTATTGATAAAAAAACATTATATGAAAGAATAAAATATTTGACATCTGGTTTATGGTAGCTAAGAGCATAAATATCTAGAAGTATTTGCAAATCACGTAGGAAAGAGTTATTCTCAAACAGGATTGCGTTCCTTTACTTCCTTCTCGGCTGATGTACAAGAAGAAGACCTACACAATTTATCTAGAATGATGTTTTTTATTAAGTTTTGATCGAAAACCTCCCTTGCAGCGTCATCCAAGCAATGAAATGAAAAGAAAATGGATTGCCCATTGTGGAGACGACACATTAATTAAGAAATTTTGTATCCCTTTGAAATCTTCTTGTAGCTTCTTTCTATTTCATTACAATTCATGCTAGTTGGAAAAACGAAAAACTAGCAATAATGTCCCTATGACATAAAGAATTATTGATTAGGAAAGTTCCTCTGTTTTCGTTTTCTCTGTCGATAACGCATTGCTGCACCCCAACATTCCTTTTTCTGTCTTGATTCCGAAGTAATGTAGGAAAATGATTTCTGCACATAAACTTTTTATTCTGCACATAAACTTTTCTGTCCTGCCGCTGCTTTGTGGGATAGGAGGATGGCAAGGATGCTCATTCCATGGACAAATTGTGCAAGCAAGCAAGGCACAATAGGTTCGTCTCAACTTCCTCATTTTTTTTATTAAGGAAAAAATATATTTTTTGAGTTCCGTTCTACACTTTCTTCATCATTCGTAATAAGGAGATTCTATGATGTTTATATTTCATTTTTGATACAATTCATGGTAAAATATGAAAGGAAAAATGATTTATCATTCCATAAACATTGAGGCCCCCATTATGAGGAGAAGCCAAGCGTGCATTACCCAATTGATGGGAATCCCAACTTGCATGTTGGATGAAGGTCATATTGGACCATGTAAGGTATTGTAAGGAAAGGGAATTACCAGGGTCCCCAATTGTGAGGTCCGAGGAATATTCCATAGAATATTCTCTATTGGAGTCAGAAATCATTTATATTTGTTAGGTCGGTTCAACCGGCTTAAGCTGTGTATGGTAATTAAATTACATGGGCGATGGCCGTCCATGCTCTACGACCCATATATAGCCGTCCATAGAAGGCCACCCATGATCCTATATATACATCACTTCTCCACTACGTGAGACATTGAATTGAGCGAGCATACCTCTACCTTGTATCTCCTTATCTAGAATTGTCCAAATCACCATTTAAGCTCTACCTTGAGAGTGCATAGGTGGACAATGCCATGATCTTTGTACTTTCTGTTAGTAGAAAATTGTTGAGATTCTCTTATATCTGTTATCTTCTCTACTACTGCTCCTCTGTTATATTGCGTAACTATTGTCTTACAATAATAATGTATGTGCATGAATTCTTGGACCATTGAAATGTTTGATTTGATGGGAAAAGATTTGATGTATTTGAAGCTGCAATCTCATGAAAAGGAAATGTATGAACTTTAGTATTCAAGAAGCTCATACAAAGGGAAGCTCAACAAGATACGAGCGGTCTGGATTCGTTGCTTTTGTGAGGTAACCTTTATCCTAAAAGCAGCTTTGTAGTACATATCTGCATGAAAAGTACTATTACAACTTATTGTGTTCTCCTTTCTAGACATACACAATTATTGAGTAGGAAAGAGCAGAGTTCCTCTGTTTTCGTTTTCTCTGTCGATAACGCATTGCTGCACCCAACATTCCTACCCCTGCTTTGTGCATCGCAAGGGTAGTATGCTCATTGCATCTACAATTGTGCAAGCAAGCAAGGCGGAGTAGGTTCGGCTCAACTTCCTCTTTTTTTTCTCCATCAAGGAAAAAATATATTTATGACTCTACAATGTTTATATTGCATGGTTGATAAATTCATGGTAAGCTACGAAAGCAAAAATCTAGTATGCCATGACTCATAGTCTGGAACAAAGAATTATATCAAGTGTAAAGCCAAAATCCACATTCTCGATTGGATAACTAATTCTTGCTAGTGATGGTTCATTGTTAAGCATAACGACTTTCATTGTGGGGTCTAAATGCTACAACATGGGTTGATGTTTGGTAGAGTAGAATTAACTAAGAAAATTCGAACCATTATATATATATATATATATATATATATATATATATATATATATATATATATATATATATATATATATATATATATATATATATATATATATATATATATATTCATACATATACATACATACATACATAAATATGCATTCTCGAATAAATTTCATTCTTGTTGGATAAAGGGATCCAAATTCGTACATATTTACTTTTCAAACGTCCATCTTTGATCCAAAATTTATGATAGAAACTTTAAAAGTATATCCAATCATATCTAACACACCTTTGTTTTTCTTAATGCTAACAATGTTACCGTCACTGAAAAAATATTGAATATACTTGTCCTTCAAAATCCAGAAAACCGATAGAATCTGAACTCCTATAATTTGTCTTTCAAAAGGAGCACCTAGTCGATCTAATGTGATAGAGAATAAAATGGTGTCAGTGTTTGATATAGAGCATTTTTTGGAAGAATGGTCGCGTAACTTATCCATTAATTAGAAATGGGCTTCTACATTTTGTCATTAAACAGAAATAATTCGCACAAAAATTTCCCAACCCTCATAAAGAGCAATGCGATAGCCTCATTCAAGTACCATATTCATTTTTTTCCTTATGTTTCAAGAGCAACAATGGTTTGATTTTTTTTCCTTATAAATATATAATATATATCTTCGATCTATAATGATGTACTTTATGATCATTTTACTTTGGTGCGTTTTCCTTTATCACGCGTAAAATCTGAGATTTCGTTCCTATTCATTCGAATTCTATGTATCCCTCAACAGTTTTCAGACATGTTTTGGAATTCAGAAGCTCTCACTAAAATCATGGAGCTTCATCTCTTTGAACATTGCTTGCATAAGAACTCAAAATGAACAAGGAAAGTAACTGGAAAGAATGGAACATTAGTAAAATGCTTGGAAACAATAGATTTGATACAAACGTTTGAGGCGATTGAAGTTGGTATCTTGTGACAGCCCAATATACGGAGTAGAGATTTTAACGAGCTTACACATAAGAAATTTCGATAAGAGTTTGTTAACACCAGTAGTGTACCAAAACAAAACAAGACCGTTACACTTCTAACAAATATTGAAAAAAAAAATCATGCATAATAATCAAACACAATTTCGAAAAACCTTCAAAAGCATCATAAAGACATGTACCTAGATGTTCTTTAAAAAAGAAATAGATTTTCTAAATACTTAGTTTTTATAACCTGTAATATATAAATGAATGAATTCGTTTTTTTTTTGTATGCTTACATATGAGATGAATGAAATATCTCCATAATGTTTTCTTTTCTCGTGTTGGAATACTTTTGTATAAGTTACATGTGAGAAGAAGGAAATATCTCCATATAATTTTTTTCTCTGGTGTTGGAATAATTTTTCTAATGTTAATCTAAATCCATATGACCATCTAAGACAGGTGTTCCGAATTAAAAACATCATTTTATAATAAGAAAACTACTACAATATAGGGTGCTCATTATATAGTTATACTTTGTAGGAGCCTTTTATATGATATTGATGCATAAAAACACTACAAAGGCTGGTTCTTATTTCAAACACCATCCTATAGTATTATAAAAATATGGTACATGTCTTTTGTACCTATCTCACATATCACTAACAATCTCATTATTTCATTAAATAGCCATACTCCACTATATCAAGAATAAAATTTCATCCTCAAAGCAATAACTTTACTCAATAAGGAATATATTATCAATCAAAATAAATCTATAAAGATTATAAATTGGTTTATATAGAAAAAATGAGGATATTAACTTTAATCATGTAGCATATGCAATATTTTCGCATCAAATGACCTTCTTTTAACGTAGAAATTTGACTCCTAAGGTGGACATAGAAATTTGACTCCTGAGGTTCTCAGAAAAAAATATTTATATCTTAATGATTATAAAAAAGATTTTGATAATAAAAAATGGGTCATATTCATACCATTACTTTGCAAAATAGTTCATAGATGATAAAATGATCATGACACATATGCAATTAATTTTATTCCATAAACCTAGCCAAAAGCACTAAAACTCTCTCATTATGGATATAAAAGTGTTAAAATTTATAAAATAAGAGATTTTATGGAATTTACAAAAATGTAAATTGTGAGATCCTGATTTTAATAAAAAATCCACACTAATTGACATCACTATAATTTTTCCATCAATAAAAAATTAGGATCATAAAATTAGTGAATAAATCTTACTATTTCTATCTTAAATGAAAACTATATTTTTCTAGAAATATTCCTACAAGTGAATTGCCTTATGATGCCATGGTCATGTAGCATTTATAAACGGTCCTTTCTAGTAATCTAGAAAATTCATCAAATATTGTCTCTTTTTCAGGACACTAAAGTGTCCGAGGACACTAGACTATCCAATTGCAACACTAGTGTTAACAAATCAGTTCCATTTTAAGGTGAAGTTTTTTCTAAAAGTATCTCTTTCACTCATAAGCACAAGAAAAGAGCTACCATGGATTCTTGTATTCCTCTAATTCAAAATCAAAATATTTGTACTTTTCTTTTTACATACTTAATTTCTTTAATCGTGCTCTTTTACAATTCGTGGTGATAGATATCAAGTGGATGATAAAAAATCTCTACATCAAACATTTTAATAAACTTTTTTTTTTGTGAATCTGAAATTAATATGGTGAAATGTGCTTCAAAAGTTTGTATTCTTGGAACTTTTATACCTAATGGGTACACATACATTCTCATACAATCTAATATTCTTGGTTCATATTAAGAACATAATTTTGAAAGACTCTTTTGAATGCAAGATTATAATGTGTAAGATTTGAAAAGTGGAATCATAAAGGAAAAATGTTTAATGGAACATTTTATTTCGGAAGATTCAATAAATATTTGAGGAAGTATGGAATTTTCCAAGGAGTCAAGTTATAAATTTTTTTTCTTAAGCAATCCCTAAAGGACCTTTATCTACAAACATATCTAACAATATGTGTCAATATTCCAAGGAAATGCTACTTCAAGGGTCATTAATAATATTATTCACTTTCACATGTGTCCTAAGATGTAAAATGTATATTAGTCTACGTAAATGGTTCTTAAATTCTGAACAAAGATCTCCATGCAAGACGCTTGAGGTATTCCTATGCTGAATGGCCTTTGCAATTGTTGTAAATTGTTACCATTCGTGTCTGAGAGCCCATATGGATATAGGACCTTTTTTTAGAATAAATCATATAGTGGCCTATTCAACTACCAACCATATTCAGACCATCCATTTGTGAAGGATACATACAATGATTTTGTGCTCTCTACTTCTCTAGTTTTTTGCATTTTTCTATAGCATACACATACATGTACACAAAAGGATTATGTCGACATTCAAAATGATAACATTGTCGGAAACATTTCCATCTTCAAGTTGATATTCAGGGAGATAAAAAACATTTTGATTGGGGATATCTAAACCCCTTCTATATCATTATTGATAAATTACCTTGAAATGACCTATTTTCACAATTACTAAAGCTCATATGTGTATATGTTAGGGTTTTATCCTAAATGTGTGAATGTACCCTAGTGGTAGGGGGTATGGATAGAAAATTATAGGTTTAGCTAAGTAAAAGGGTATGTAAAGAGTATTTATGTGGGTTTCCAAGGGTTTATATGTATGTGTAGGTGATAATTTGATGTGTGTGAACCTTTAATTTAATCATGATATGATTACATTTAATTAAAATTTCTTATATTTTATATATTAGTTAAATTATTTTAACATATCCTTTAATTGATAATTTTAATGATGTCTTTTTTATATTAAATAAGTTATTAAAACCTTAGTGTACATTTAAAATTGAAGGATTAATGAATTATTAAATTAAAACCCAATTAAATTAAAATGAAAAACTAATAAGGAGAATTTATGTGTGGTGTATATGAGTCAATTATAAAGTGTGGTGAGAAAAAGATGTGTATGTAAATTTTGAGAAAAGTAAATTTAAAAGAATGGTTAGAGTGAGTGTAGATTAAAAGAGAGGAGTAGAAGAGTTGTGTGATTAAAGTGGTTAAAGTAAGTATAAGTGTGGTGAATATGGGTGAGTTAAAGTATGGATGATAGTTAAAGTAAAAATTCAAAAGAGTGGTGTGCACATGTTTTGTGTGTGTGTCTCTATATATATATATATATATATATATATATATATATATATATATATATATATATATATATATATATATATATATATATATGGGTGGTGCTCTAGTTGTTCCTAATGTTTTTTTTTAAGGTAACTCCTTCTTTTCCTTCTGCTTAGGCATGAGAGTGCTTGTTCCTCCTTCTTTTTTTGCCAAGCTCTGTCCATGCATGTATAGAGAGACAATGTAGGAGGTTTCTTATCTTCTGCTGTTGATGGTGCCACACAAGAGAAAGGATTGAGATTGTAAAGGACTTCTCCTGGCGGCTCAACAGATCACACGTGTAGGGGGTGAGAGAGAGCCCATGGCCGGTGATGTGAAAGGGAAATTGAATTATGGGGAGAGTGAGTGACGTGCTAGAGAGAGAGATAGAGGAAGACATTTATCTTCCTTCTTCCCCCCTCGTCTAGCTCGGTTGTGCACTGCAGAGAGTTAGCGAGAGAGAGAGGAGATGCTAGTAGAGAGAGTGGGAGAATAATCACTGATGGCTTCAGATTGACACTCACCTTTTGCGTGCAGCAATGAAGAGGGAGGGCACGCAAACATCGGACAGAGAGAGTTAAAATGAGAGAAAGACGGTAGAATTGAGATAGTAGAGAGAGATGGAGAGTAATCGCCATCCCCCTCCTTCTGGTTTTTGATGGCGACATGGAGTTCTATGTTGGCAGTAAAGTTTCCGAGGAATATAGTAACCCATTGTATAAGCAAAGCCCATAGCCATTACCTATAAAGTCCAGTGTGAAGATTGTGTCTTTCTCATCACTAAATGAAGTGTTTGGAGAGAGAAAGATACCTGGCGATAGAATCATGGTTGTGTGAATATTTATGGAAAAAAAAAAGAAGAAGCAGAGATATGTTTAGGAGAGAGAAAGGGAGGCTAACTAATCACCACTCTTCTTTTGGATTCTACAGATGGGTGCATGCACTAAATATAGAAAGAGAGAGAATGAAGCCATGCTAAAGTAGAGAGAGAGAGGAAGATAGAATGAAAGAAAGAGGATAGAGAGAGGATAGGCTTGCATCTAGAACTATAGCTTTTATCTAGATCTATTACATAGTTTCTATTTTCTGATGTCTCAAAGCAACACAATTGCAAATGAAATTTCAAATGAATTTGCTACATCTTTTATTCTAGAAACATTGTTACCTCCTGCTCCTAACAATACTACTACCCAACATGAATCTAATGAAACTATAGAAGTAGAAGTAGAAGAAGTCATTAAGGATCAAATTACAAAAGAATCGTTAATATCCCTTTCATATGATCGTTTTTTAACTAAGTTTTTAACTTTATTTTCCATTGCATCTCCCGATCCACAGAGTAGTGAAGACTTATTCCCACCACCTCTTAATAGACGTACTCAACTTAATCAAACTGAAAACAAAGTAGAAGAGATTATTAAACAATAATTAACTGAGGAATCATTAATTTTACCTTCATATCAAGATGCTATTGCTAAGTATAGGGCAGCTCAACCATACAGTCCATAGAAGCATAGAGTGATAAGCATTTCATATTAGTTAAGTTTAGAAATTTATTAGATCTTTCATAAATTAAGTAGTTAGTTATTTGAAACTTCATTTACCCTAGTGGTAAAGTAATTAGTTATTTGAAACTTCATTTACCCTAGTCGTAAAGTATACTTAATTTACCTACGTTTTTTCCAAAGACCTAGCTTTGCCAACCGAATTGGCGGATGACCTGATCCATCATCCGAGCAGCCCTTACTTCCTAGCATTGGTGAACCTAATGTGAAGACTTGGCATGACATCTCAGGTATACATGTACACATTTCATTTCTACGGTGCATATGCATGTATGTACATGGTGATTGTAGCAGTTGCATCGACATCCCTGGAAGCAATAGCTGACTCTCAAACCTTGTAATCTCTTGGTTATCGAGGGCTGGTCATTGTGACCTGAGTGCCTCCATGGAGATTGACAAGTAGAAGGATCCTCTACATGTTACCTTTGTCCTTCAACATTTGCAGAAGCTACGATTGCACATGCATGACTAGAATTGATGTATTAGGATTAATTTGATCAACCAAAATGTAAAGACTTTGCACAAAGCATGAACACAAAGAGCCTCTTCAACGAGTTTATTCAGGTATATTTCTTTTACTTATGTTTGCAAAGTATCTTTTACCACGACGTCACAACAAGAACAAGAAATACACTTATTGCTATAAGAACTACATACATATATTTCGTTTCTAGCAGTAAAGTTAGATTTATACAATATGGCTAATCAATTCGAAGAACAACCTATATGGAAAATAATTGATTCAATCAAAATGGATAGGGGTGAACGGAACAAATGCTACTACATACCTTAGGTATTATGAACAACTTACTAGACAATATGGGCTACTTGAGGATCATAAAAAGGACACATTTATACATATTTCTCACGGATTTACCAGAGAAAGAATTCAACTCAGAGTAGTCCAACCTAATATGACTTGGGCAACCCAACTTCTTATTGAATTCTCACATGAGGATTATAGTAAGAGTAATAGGGCTACATTTATGAGATGGGTAGGAACTACCAAACTTGATCAACATATAACTCAAGGGTTAATTGAATTTGATGTTAAATTTGACCAAATGCCTCAAGCAAATCGGACAACTTTAGAGCCGGATAAATTATGAAGTTTTCTAAGCATGCTTGGCACCTCTCTTAGACACGAGGTTGACCCTATGCACAAGGACGGAGCGACTGCTAGTGGGTTAACTGGAAATTGGGAGAATTACCGAGCGGTTGTCCATAAGCTAGCTCAAAAAGAGGAGCACAGTCAAATTCAAACCCCTAGGATAAATGATAGAGATACTCTAGTTAAGGTAGAAAATGATCACACTTCTCATAACCCTGGTAAGGATGAATTAGAAATTACTATGTTGAAAACTATAGTAGAATCAATAGCCAAACATATGGAGACTTTAGCAACTAAAATGGCAACCATGAAAAGTATGCAAGAAATTAGATTAAGAGATCAGGAGAAGTTGAGAAACCTAGAGCAAAATCCTAGCACTGAAATGTCAACTAGTAGAGCATTTGATCAAACCCATAGATGCCTCTAGTCTGATGACATTGACCACCCACACTAGACATGTAATTTATTCAAAGAGGCCAAAGATAGGAATTGGGTCAGTGACGTTGATGGAAAGATTTGTGATTATGTGACCAAAAGACCTTTAGCAACAAACTATGGAAAAGGGGGGTATCAAGAATTTCTTTGAAGCCTCTACAAGTCAAAACATGTATGCTTGTAGGCTTGAAAGTGATGACTCTAATTGTGACTTTTGGAATCAAGTTTATGTTATTGCTAGTAGGGGGAAATTAACATGCGAGTCCTTATATGCTACAAGTTCTGATATCAGAGCAAAGACATGTTGGAATGAGCCAGTAGATATGTTCTCTGTCTACGCTCATGAGATTCATATAGATGAGAAAAGGAAACGTGATGAAGAGGGGAAATGTAAACGTACGACTAGGGCTAGAAAAGAGAGTGAGACTATTGAATCAATAAATGAACCACCTAGAATGGAGCCTAGTCAAGAAACTAAACAACACGAGCAGGATAAGGAATCTCATAACAAGGGAAAAGTAAAAAAAGTGGTAGAAAACATAGAAAAGAATCCAACAAATGAAGACAAAAGTCAACATAAAACCAGTGAAACTCAATCTATACGTGAGGAAGGTGTTAAAGAAGAAAAATCCAAAAAGAAACCACCTACTTTCTGATTGATATCTCAAATAGAGAAACAGATAGACATTCAAAAGGTAATGGATGAGAAAATTATGAAAGCAGAGGTGACTATGACATTAGAGGAATGGTTAGCATTTTCACGAACAGATGTTAAAGTAGATCTTATGAGTATTATAGAAAAACGAAGAGAAAAGAATATAAAACTGAGGATATAGAAATGGAAGAGAGGAAAGAACAGGATGAACCTAAAGTTAGTATCATTGAAATTAATGAATCTGAATATGGAGAATCATTTTCCCATAAAAATTATTTGAGGCCCGTAATTGGACATATAGAGAACGAAAATTGAGTCCCAAATAGTCACTTTACTCAAAAACATTGGTCTAAGGGAACTATTGAAACCATGGTTAAAATTGGAAATAATAATAAACCACAAATAGCTTTAACAGATTCAGGATCTGAAATAAATGTTGTCTCAAGGGAGTTGTACAATGAGGGAAAATGGCCTATAGATAGAGACCATGGGTGGAAGATGAAAGCAGCTAATAATGCTTCTGGATATTTACTTGGTGCATGTGCAAATGTTCCAATCACTATTGGAGATGTTAGAGAGGACCATAATTTATTTGTTCATGATGATTGCTCATACCCAATTATTTTGCAACAGCCATTCATTTGTGAACAGAGAATGGAAACCAAAGTACTTGATGATGGTAGTGCTTTTGCTAGAATTCGTTCTCGTGATGGCCTTAAATTTGTTCAATTTATGACACTCTCCATTAATCATCCTCGCAATCATAGGTCTTTAAGGAAAACTCCTTTGATGCATTTAGATCAGGATTTTGAGTGAATGCCACTGTTGAGCGAGATGACGGTGGACTTTGGTTCGATATCTCGCAAACTCTTGTACATAATTTAGATAAGATGACTATTTATTTTCCATCTATTGCTTTAAATATTTTACATTTTAAACAAATTCCTAAAGGGCGTAGCAATGGCCCCCATTGGAAAAAGCAAGTTTAAGCGATGAAAGTGTCACATAAGTGACAAAACTCTTTTTTATTAAAAAAAAGATGACACATCACATAAGCGATGCATAGCCTTGCTTATGCGACGCTAGTTGGACCATCACAAATAGTGTCGCTATCTAGCGATGCTCCTACCAACATTGGCAAAGTACCTATGATGTTGGCACATCGCATAAGTGATATCCTGAGATTTTGGAGCATCGCGTAAGTGATGCTCTCGAATGTTAAAAAGAAATTTGATTTCTACCGGGACATTTGTGCCGGGATTGAGACGAGAGAGAGAGAGAGAGAGAGAGAGAGAGAGAGAGAGAGAGAGAGATTGAGAGATCGAGCACATGCACACAACCTCCTAGCTAGCGACGGTTTTAAGCACAAAGTTACGATCACACACACACATACACATAGATTTACACAGACATGTACACATGCATACACACACACATATACACACATAGACACACACACATATACACATAGACACGCACACATGCACACAAACACATACACACATAGAAACACACACATACACACATAGACACACACACACACATACACACACATACACACATAGACACATACACTCACATACACACACATATACAGATTTACACACACATACACATGCATACACACACAAATATATATGCACATAGACACATACACACACATACACACACATACGCACACATACACACACATTTAGACACACACATACACACATAGACACACACACACATAGTTACACATACACACATAGGTGCACACACATATACACATAGCAACACACACACATACACACACATACACACAGATTTACACACACACACACATACACATGCATAAACACACGCACACATATACACACATAAACAGAGACATACACACATAGACACACACACACACATAAACACACACACATACACACATAGACACACACACATACACACACATATACACACACATACACACACATACACACATAGACACACACATATACACACATAGACATAGACACACACATATACACACATACACACACATACACACATACACACATACACACACATACACACATATTTACACACACATAGACACACACACATAGACACACACATACACACATAGACACACACATACACACACACATACACACACACATACACACACATATACACACATACACACAAAGACACATATACACACATAGACACATACACACACACATACACACATAGACACACACACACACCTACACACACACCTACACACACATACACATAGACATACACACACATATATGCATACACACACACACAAGTAGAGAGACATACACACACACATACACATAGATGCATACATATGCATACATAATGCATATGCATATGCATACATACATACTTACATGTAGACACATACATACACACACATGCATATGTATGCATACGTAATGCACATGCATATCCATACATACTTGCTTACATGCATACACACACATGCACACATATACACACATAGACACATACACATACATATACACACATACACACATAGACACGTACACATACATATACACACATACACACACATATACACACAGATTTACACACACATATGCATGCATACACACACACACATATATACACACATAGAAACACACATACACACATAGAGATACACACATACACTCATAGACACACACACACATACACAGATACACACTTACACACACACAAATACACACACATACACACATAGACACACACTTACACACACACACATCCACACACATTTACACACACACATACACATGCATATAGACACATATATATAGATACACACATAGACACACATATACACACATAGACACACATAGTCACACACACACACATACACACACACACATACACATACACATGGACACATACACACACATATATTCATACACACACATAGAGACATACACACACATATATGCATACACACACATAGAGACATATACACACACATATGCATACATAATGCATATGCATATGCATACATAATGCATATGCATATGCATACATAATGCATATGCATATGCATACATAATGCATATGCATATGCATACATACATACTTACATGTTCTTTTCTTTCAAGAACGACTCTTGCTTGCTCCTTAAAGATGTTCAAGTACTACATAGCTGTAGAGAAGGATGATGCTCAAGTGAGCTTCATAAGAAAAAGAATCAATGGGTTGAATGAATGCCCAGATGAGGATCAAGAGGTTGGAAGGAAGCACCATTGCAGACACGGAGAGATTCCAACCTACTTCAAGGGAGCCTGTTCCCCCACTTGCAGATGAACCGGGGACATGGCTGACCTTGAAGAGCCAATCTTGAAGCAAGAGAAGCAATAGATGAGTTCTAGGGTTCGAGAGGATGCCATTATGCATGAGCCTGAGGAAACGTATGATCAACTTCTATCGTAGAGGCTTATTATTCTTGTAGAACATACATGAAATGTAAACATCATTTTAATAGAATATAATGCCAAGTTCTGCTTCCATTTTGTGCAAAGCTATACTTATCTTGAGCATTTCTCTGATGAATGTGTGGGTGTTGTTTAATATAATTTGGTTGATTATGGTCTTCTCTTGGGAATGCTTTTATGATATTCATTTGATATGCTATGAATATGGCCAACATTGAATGAGGCTCTTAACTTTACAAAGTGATGATCTGAATTGCCTCATTAAAGGATTGGACTTTTGCAACACATGTACTGCAAATTTTGAGTAGCTTTTAATCACCTATAATCTATGCTTGTTGAGGTTTTAGATGTAATGAAGGGGTTTCACCAATTATTATTTGTACCTTTAACTATGATCTCTTATGTCGAAGGTCATGACGTGGGGTTCTTGATCATGCTGAACAGTTAGTTTTCATGGCACCAAGCATTTTGACATATCTATCTCCAACTACTTGGGTTATAGAATCAAGCTTCTACTAAATGTTTACAAGCAAAAACAAGTGATTCTTACTAGATATTGTGAAATGGACATTTTATTGCTTGATATCATGGTCTTTAGGTACAAATAAATGGATAACATGACTTTGTTCTCCTTTGTTGTGACTCAGTGTTATCCATTTAACTGGGATCTGCCCTTCATTTCTTCTCTTCCAAAAAACTCTCCAATCCTTTCTTCTTGCTATAGAAGAGAAAGCTGGATTTATCTTTAGCTGAACTGGAGCTTCCTTCCATATTATTTTGGAATCTTTATGGCAATGGAAAACTCAGGAATTGAGACTTCTACCTGCGACTTGTTCATGTCACTTTTATAAGTGCTAAATTCAATTTGAATTTGAATTTTTCAACTAATAAAATCCACGAGTTTGTTGAGAGTTATAAAGATTCTTCCAAGTTAAAAACTAACTTTTACAAATTTAAAGGGTAAAATCCTCTAGCCATGGTTTCCATGGAGCTTCAATTGTTCATGAATCTTCTAGCCAAATGTGTAGGCTTGCACTTTGCACCAATAGCTCCCCCTCAAGCCAAACATTTTGGCTTGGTCTTCATCTTCAATCCAATCATTGACTTAAACCTGCAAAGCTTTGTACCATCTAAAGCTTTAGTCAATAAGTTTGCACATTGCGTATTTGTTGACACATAGGCTAATTGAATTTCCTTGCTCAATAGCTTTTCTCTTACATAATTATAGTGGACCTCTATATTCTTGGCCCTAGCATGATAAATGGGATTAGCTGCAAGATGTAGTGAGCTGGTATTGGCTCTAAAAATCATTGGAGATGTAGTAAGCAAACCTAAATCTGTATACAATAATCTGATCCATATGGCCTCTTGAGTAGCACTGGCCAATCCTCTATACTCTACCTCTGTAGAAGATAAAGCAACGGTAGCTTGCTTCTTTGAAGACCATGATATAGGTTTGTTACTTGCAAAAGATAGATATCCTGAGGTACTTCTTCTATTATCTTTGCATCCTGCCCAATCCGCATGTGAGTATATGTTGATGTCCAAGTCTGACGTATAAGGAAATTACAATCCTTGATTTTGAGTGCCCTTAAGGTACTTCAAAATCCTTTTAGCAACTTCCAAATGAGGTGCCCTAGGTTCGTGCATAAACTGACTTAGAACACTTACTCCATAAGCAATATCAATCCTTTTTAGAGTAGCATAGTTCAAGCTTCCCATTATGCTTTGGTAACCTCCACTGTTTTCAAGCACATCACCTTCATGAGTACTTAGCTTTTGATTTACCTCCATTGGAGTACTTGCAACTTTGTTCCTACAAATGAAACTTCTTTAACATATCCTCTATACACTTTCTTTGAGTAATATAAATTCCAGAGTTAGAGTAGACTAACTCAAGTCCAAGAAAGTATTTTAGTGATCCAAGGTCTTTAATTTTGAACTCCTCCATCATCTGATTCTTAATCTGTTTGATGCCATTAGCATCATTACCTATGAGTATGATATCATCAACATATACACATAGGTATATTCCGTCTATATTACTTCTTTTGATAAACAGAGATGTATCTGCTTTGCTCATGATGAATCCTTGATCCTAAAGATAAGTAGTCAACCTATGGTTCCATGCCCTAGGTGCCTGCTTCAATCCATAAGAAGCTTTGTTCAATTTACATACATATGCTACCTTTCTTGGATCCTCATAACTATGAGGTTGAGACATGTACACCTCCTCTGAATACTAGCCATTTAGAAATGCATTTTTTACCTTGTAGATCCATCTAGAACCAATTACCTTCATAGACTCCTTCTTAGTACTAGCTTCCAAGTATCATTCTCCTTGAGTGCTTCCATTTCCTCATCCATAGCTTCCTTCCATTCTGCCTTGGTCTTTGCTTCTTCATATGATGATGGCTCCTCAAATGAAAAGTCTTTTGCAAGATAAACAGAGTGCTTAGTTACTAAGGAAGTGTCATACCCATATATGATTGGCTTCTTGCTCTCCCTTTGTGATCTTCTGATTGCTTGGTTGGATGATGTAGGTATATCCTCCAATTTCTTCATCTTGACTTTGCCTTTGGACTTCCATGCCTTGAACTCTTCTAGGTTGATGATGTCCTCATCATCCGAGTTGATGTCACCATTCTGAGTAGACTCCTCCTTAGTGAGGCTTGGAAACTCCTCTTCCAAGTCATAAGGTAGTTTTACTTTCCTGCATTCACTATCAAACCAAGAGTCGTTCTCATCAAAGACATCTCTACTCACCATGAATCCCTTGTTTTAAGGGTTAGAGAACCCGTATCCTTTCTGATTCAAGTCATACCCTATGAAGATGCACTTCTCTGCCTTAGGGTCTAGCTTAACTCTTATCTGAGAAGTTGTATGCAAATAAGCTACACATCCAAAGATTTTGCAATGATCAAGTGAAGGTCTTCTACCATACTATGCTTCATATGGGGTCATCCCATCAAGAGATTTGGATGGCAACCTATTTAGAAGATAAGTGGCAGTAGATACACTCTCTGCCCACAAGTAATTAGGTAATTCTTTCTCATTGAACATTGACATAGCTGTTTCAAAGCTTAATCTATTTCTCCTCTCTCCCACCCCATTTTGCTCAGGGGTATACCTTGTGGTAATTTCTCTCTTGATTCCTCTGTCCTCCGAGAATGCATCAAATTTTTTTGAGAAGTACTCACCTCCTCCATCTGACCTTAATCTCTTTAGGTTTCTCCCTGTTTGGTTTTCAACAAGTGAAAGATACTTCTTAAAGCAACTGAATACTTCATCTTTGTGCTTCATAAAGTACAATAGCCCATCTAGTGTAGTCATCAATGAAAGATACATAATACCTTGATCCAGAAATTGAGGGATCCTTACTTGGTCCCATACATCTGTATGGACAAGCTCTAGGTAGTCCTCATGCATGTAGCCTTTTCTTGAGAAGGGTAACCTGTGCGATTTTCCAAACTGAGAAGCAACACATCTATGAATCATGTGTTGCTTGTACACATTAGGTATCCCAAGCACACATTGATCTCTACATATCTGTTTTAAGGTTCTTTCGCCAACATGCCCTAATCTCTTATGCCAAATCTCAAGTTCTGAAAGTGTTTGATCTTTGTAACTATAAATTGCAATATTCCTTGTATCTTCAAGTTCAAAAGTGAATAATATACCTTTCTTTTCTCCTTTGGCAATTCTCTTGAATCCATGTTGCGGATCCTCCACAAATGCTCCATATTGATTGAACCTGACCTGCAAACCCTTTTCCACAATCTGTCCAACACTCATTAAATTCTTGGTAATTGTAGGTACATACAGAACCCTACTCAATAGATTCTTGTTTCCATCAGAGGTCTTAGCATTCCCTACTTTAATCACTAAGTGCTTGGTGTCATCACTTGTTTGTACCTGATGCTTACCCTTTGGTTTCTCAAGGTCAGAGAGAAGAGCTACATTGCCTGCCACATGGTTTGAGCATCTTGAATCAACGTAGAAGAGATGGTCATCATTTATACCTGGTTTTGAAGTCATATTCATAATCAGAAGAGAATCGTCTTGCTCCTCTGTATAGTTGTGATTCTTTCTTGATTTGTAGCCTCCTTGGTAGTTGTTATTGTAGTTGTTGTTGTAGTTGTTATTGTATCCTTGATGATGATTAAATATTCCTCTTGATTGTGTATATCCACCTCTTTGATATCCTCTACCTCTCCGATTCTTGACGTTCCTATAACACTCATCTGTAGTATTATTTGACAATCCACAAATATTACATGGTGAGTAGTTATAAGGTCTCCCCCTACCTTGCTCACCTCCTCTACCCCTTCCTCTTGAGGTCCTACCTCCCCTGCATAGTTGGTTTGGGAGGTAGTTCCTTCATCTTCAACCTTTTTGTTCTTCCCTTTCTCTTTGGACTTATTTTTATCAGTGTATAGGGCAGAAGAGCTATTACTTCTTGATGAATCTCCATTCTTGTTGAGCTTGGCTTCATGGGTAAATAGTTGCCCCATGAGTGTGGTAAGGTTGGGAATACGCATCTCCATGTACAAGTCCATGGGTGAAGCTCTCCCATTTGTCATCAGCTTTAATACCATTGATTACTTGTCTTACAATCTTCTCTTATTCCATTTCTTAATCCTATGTTTCCTAATTGATCAGCTACATCTTTGACTTTGGTCACCTACTCTCAGATGCCTTGCTTGGGTTGCTTTCTTTGGGTGGTAAAGTCAATCCACAAGTGGTTCTTCCTAGCCCTTGTGTTGGAAGAGAAATATGAAGACAATGTTTCCCAAGTCTCTTGGGATGTCTTACAGTTCCTAATATGTGGAAGAAGTAAATTCAAAATTGAGTTAAGTAAGTAAGACCTTGCTAATGCATCCTTGGCACACCATGTGTTGAGTCTTCCATGCTCCTTTCTTGTAGGTTGTCCTTTGCTTCTGAATATGGGCATCTCCTCATCTCCTAAGATGTATCCATAAAGGCTTCTTCCTTGCAAGTATGTCTTCATCCTCAAGGACCATGCTTGGTAGTTGTTCCTATCGAATTTATCAATGAAAGAAGGAAAACCATCTCCCATTTTACCTTAGCATTGCTCTGATACCACTGTTGGGATAGATGGATGGATACTCCAAGAAATGAGTAGGTACTACCAAATCCTACTTTGTACCATCCCTTGTCGCTTCAGAGTTGAGTTGTGGGCCCTCTTAGCTTTCCAATGACACTATACAAGTGCCTATGTGCTTTGGAAATTATGTAAGAAAAGATTGAATCAAAACATACTACTTCCAAGTTGAAGGATCAATGAAAACCTTCTATTTTTTATCACACACCTATTGCTTGTTATGCTCAGTGCTACGAGTACAATAGGAATTCGAAAACTTCCTTTTAGAGATATCTAACTAGCTTAGTAAGCTAATGATTCCAAGTGGAATCACGTAAAATGATGCACTATACACAGAGCACTCAATTTAGCAATTGAATAATTACCCCCAATTTTTTAGGACCTCTACAGAGTTTGACCAATGAGAGCTTTGATGCGCTTTTCTCCATATTTGTTGAATAGATTTCCTTCAAACTTTGTAAGCATATAGAGAACTTGGAGGTGATTCCAAAAAGCTATAGAACATTGCAAATGGTGGAGAAATGACTGAGATATGAGCAGTACAAGTTGACAGTTATGAATGACTATAATAGAGAGGTCATAGATGAACAATGTAGATCTTTAATGAACAGTTTTGTACATGATCATATGCTTGAAAATCATAGCCTAATGATGGTGAGTAGTGTAGGCTACAATTTAGACCTCACTCACATACAATATGGCAATGCAAAACTCGAGAATTGAGACTTCTACCCGTGACTTTTTGAAGTCACTTTTATAAGTGCTACATTCAATTTTGAACTTGAATTGAACTTTTGGCTCTGTCTAAAAGCAATCCACAAATCTAGGAGTTATTCTCTTTAACATAAAGTCGTGACTTTTCTACTAATAAACTCCATGAGTTTTTTGAGACTTACAAAGATTCTTCCAAGTTAAAAACTAATGTTTACAAATGTAAAGGATAAAATCCTCTAGCAATGGTTTCCATGGAGCTTCACTTGTTCATGAATCTTCTAGCCAAATGTGTAGGCTTGCACGTTGCACCAACAATCTTGAAATAGGCCCTCGTTGAAATCCTCCACAGAGCTGCACTCATTCGGATCCACCATGATGAGGATTGGCACAACAATAGCATGAGGATTTATCTTCATTATCTTCTTAAGATTCTGCACATGCAAATTATGTGGCTCCCTTATCTCAAGGGGCCTCCTCCATGTTACTAGATCAAGTGGTGGCCTATGGATGATATTGATTGGTAGGTGGAACAACTGCCCCTTCTTGACAAGCTTTTTTCGAGCTATGTCCTCCCTCATCTTGTTCTACCTAGAATTCGTGATGCAACCTCACCATCAGGTTATCCTAGAGCTAGAGCTTGACTCAAAAGACTCCTCATCAGCAACTCTCTTCATTTTCTTCAATGGCTTCTTCTACACGCACTGCTTACCCTTTGCCTTTATAGGGGTTGTCTTCTTGTACTGTGTTGGCATAATGTTGCCTTGGATCCATGGCATCAAGTCTCTGATCACATTTATTGATTCCTTGCAGATCTCTACAAGCCTCTCTGGCACACAACACTCCAAGCACAAGAAATCCATCTTGCATATTGCATTTCGTAAGCCCTTCGATGTCTCTACTAGCAAAAGGAGGTTGTCGGAATCCTCATCTTCATAGTCCACTTTGAACACAAGGCCATATTGAAAGGTCTGTGTTGTCGTGGTCTTGCCTTTCCCATAGGCCCATGCAAACACAAGGAGTAATGCATTCTTCTCTTCAACATACTGAAGGCACCACTACAAGTTTGTCATGTCCGGAGTGGACAATCTTTCCTTATGACCTCTATCTCCTTTGACCTCTCCTTCCTAGTTGCATCATCCTCAGGTATTCTAATGCTGCTCTGTCCACTAGAGGACCCAAACTAGGTTGCTTGCCCTCTCAGAGGATAAGGATGCAAGGCTTTTATTGGCTTCTGCCTGGTGACCAATGCCTCTGTCACGTTGTTGATCCACTAATCTCACTATCACTTTAAGCTTCTTGATAGACTTCTCAGCTCTTCACTCAACAATTGGGTGCAAGTCAATGTCTGGCATCAACTTGCACCCTAAAGTTAATGCCTCGCATCGACTCGCACACAAAGTCGATGCCTCGCATGGACTTGCACCCCAAGGACGATGTGACATGCACCCTAAAGTTTGCCAGGCATCGACTTTGGGCTCCAAGACGATGCTTCGCATCGAGTTTCAAGCCAAATTCAATGCCAAGCATCAACTTTCTAGTTCAGAGCAGGTCGATGCTTGACATTGACTTGGGGGTGAAAGTCGATGCTAGGCATCAACTTGCACCCAAAAGTGGATGCATGGCATCGACTTATGTAGCGAATTTGATGCCTCCCATCAAATTGCCCTCCAAGTCAATGCCTGGCATCGAATCTCATTGTCATGGATCGAGATTTCATGAACACATAAAATTAAAATCACTAGAAGAGATATTGTGTACTAGAAAATAAAAAGGAATCTTTTAGGAATCTTTTTTTATCTACCTTTGGGTACTCTTGGCAACATTTCTCTTCTCCATAAGAGTTTCCTTGCTGGTTTGTCAAGCTTTGTGCACCTTTGCTATCAGTGCTCAATTGCTCTCTCTCGCTCACGGATTTTTGAAATGAGAATGATCTCTTCCTCTACTATTTATCGGCACTTGGGTTCCTTGAACCAGAGACTAAGTGGATCTAACTAAATGACTCAAGTTTCTAACTAGATCAGCCAACTAATCTTGACATTGGATGCATCTCATAGAAATGTGAACTTGAGAATGGTTTAGCTTTCATAAAGGTTGTTGTGAAAGTTTATTATATTGCTAATACTATTAACTTCTCACGGTTTCAAGCTTGGTAACTTAAGAATGGTTTGGCTTTCATAAATATTGTTGTGAAATTCTATTATATTTTCATCACCATTTTTTGTAACCCAATAATCATCTATGAAATTTTGTAGTTTGCATGTAATTTACTTCTGTCAATCATGTATATCAAACTTGAAATGCAAATGCTTTCTCACCAATGGTTCAGTTCATGTACACTAGATTCCATTTATTGTATTAGCAATATAATTATGACTTGCATGTACATACATACCTTCTCTGGACATAATATTGTTCGTGCAGCCGATTAATCTTGCTTACATTGTTGTATTTATAGAACTTACCAGGCTTTGTTTTGAGTTTTGTCTGCTATGCAATAGCAAAATACGACAAAGGATGTGGATCATGCTTCTTCACAAGTCTCTTACTCTCGTCATCCTTTGAAAAGCACAATCAAATTTAAAAGCATTTATGTGTGTATATCTGCAAAAGACTAATGTATGCTATCAAGTCTCATTTCCAAACAATGGGAAATTACTCGTCATGATGTTTATTATACATTTGGTATCTCTAAACAAAGTCTTCCAATTTCTTCAAACTTCTACACTCAATCTCTGAGGGAATCCTCGATGCCTAATTAATGGTGTTTTGCCAAATGAAGATCATAGTTAAGAGAAGACAGTCCTAAGGGAATCAACAAGAACTCATTTGACTTAAAAAGTTGAGTGTCTACATCCCTTAGGACATTGGAGATGAAGTCCTTGTGCAAATGCATTTGGTTGGTGCTTTGGTATACAATGGAACTGTAATGTCCAAGCTTTTCTTCACATATCCGAATGTGCATAATGATCCAAACCTTACGGTTACTGTCATTCATTGGGTTTTGCAATCATGGAAGGGTCTTTTGCCACCAACTCTATATTTGCAACTTGATAATATTGCAAGAGAGAATAAAAATTCTACAGACTTCGGATATTTATGCATGCTTGTTGATAAACAGGTATTTCAGAAGGTTAAGGTAAATTTCCTTTTGGTTGGTGACACTCATGATCACATTGATCAAATGTTCAGTACGTTCTCTAAGAAGTTGGCATGTAACAATGCTTTTACTCTTCCGATTTTATCTAAGCTAATTTCAAAAGCATATACTCCAAAACCCGAAGTTCAACACTTCACACTTATTTATAACTTTAAGCACTTTTTCTCAGTGGGCTTTGATGATAGTGCTAATGTTTTGATTCCATTGCACATTCTTAGTTTCAACCATGTATTCATCATGAGGAGGGTTGATGACATAACCCTTTTATTTGCAAAGCAGTATTCATCTTCTCTTGGGTGGGATCCTAAAGATGGATGCAGATTCTTGTTGCACGTGCCTAATTTGTCTATGTATGGTGCAGAACAATCACCATATGAAGAAAAAAACAATACAAAAAGATGTGGAAATGTGGTGATCAAAGTAAAAGCTGGATGCATGCACCCATTGAAAAGAAGAGGCATATTGAGCATGCAAAAAAATATGTTGGAGATCAAGATGTATATTGGTGGGATGAATTTTTTAGTCATCAAGAAGAGATTATAAAGTATACGATTGTAGGTCATTGGCCAGTTGATGCTCAATTCACATGGGATTTTTGTACACAAAGATCAGTGAATGTGTCCCAAGCATGTAATGCAGATACACTTCAAAGGTTTACACATCCACCAGAAAGAAATATTTATGTAGGCCCAAGGATGACAAAAGAGGTAGAAGCAACATGGCAAGGAAATTTAATAGAGATAAATGTTGGAACACTTATTGCAGTACTTGCTGATGGTGATGAGACTACCAGAACATTTTGAATTGCAAAGGTTTTAGAGGTCACTAAAGATATTGATCAAAGAATAATAGAGGCTTTGATGGTGCATTGGTATTACACTAAAAATAGTAATGCATTCATAGGTAAATATAACTTAGAAATGGTGTGTGATACTAAACAAACAGGCTCAAAAAAGAAGAAGAATATTCGAAGCACGTCCGCTCTTAAAATGGATGACGTAGATATTCTTGTTTATGATTTTGCCTTGACGAAAATAGGTCATTTGAGGAAAGCAACCATCAATATGATAAAGCAAAAGCTTCCAGATGTATGTGGTATAGCAAATCATAGGCAAACAAGAAGATTTGTGCATGATCCTGTATAATTCGGTCTGTACATGGATGACGATAGAGCTCTTGTGGATATAGAAGAAGAAGAAGAAGAGAGTTGTCAACAGTATCAGATTGAATCAAGTGCATCAGATGATGAGGGTATAGACATAGGCCGACAAAGTTGTGAGTTACATTGAAACTCCATAACATTTTTAGTGCTCATGTAAATGCCTCGAAGTAGTTTGCTTAACGAAACCATGTTTCATAGCAATTTTGAATAACAATTGGATATCCACCCACTAAAAATATGTCTTAAATGTTTATTTTTCTATAAGAATTCTTGAGTTTTACATTCTTTATATAGATTTTGGACATGTCAATGTCTTATCGAGTGAAATTTTGACCACATTTTGAGCTCTTTTTTTTTTGCAAAAATGACAGAAAATGTCAAGAAATCACACATTTTCACTTCATTTTTGAAATATATGTATACTCATATAAAGGGTTCTCAAACATAGGTTGCAATTTGCTTGATTTTTGACGAGGTTGTTCTCTTATTTACAACATAGTGCTCGTTTGTTACGACTCGCTGTTGGCTGCATTTTCCAGAGATTGCAAGGCTCGAAAAAGGAGCTTAAGCAAATAGGAACTATATGCTTACCACTACCAAGTCTTTCATAGATAATCTAAAAGATGTCAATGATCGTGCATGTATATTATCAGTTAGGATTTTGAAACTCATAATAACTTGCATATAAACTTTCACTGCCACTGATGTAAGAACCCTTATTCACATAAGCTATAATTCACCCTTAGATGTGCTTCTTTTTTACCCAAGTGAAACCCCTGATAGGACATGTTTAATGGCATACCATAGCAGATTCCTCTTTATGGGAAGCTATTATGTACATATATTTGAAGATGCTTTTGATTTTGGATTTTTTGGAAGGGCATCATAAATTTTTGGAAAACGTTCTCCTATAATGACATCCTGATTGAAAGCATATGAAGCAGCCTATACAAAAAACAAAAAAAGGATGTAATAGGAAAACCCATAGTAGCTGTATAGTGGTGGAAGGCATTTTTTGAAATGATCAACAATCTCAATATTATAGAAAGGAAAAGCCATGACTTGGTGGCTCAACTATACTAGAGAAAGAAGAAGTAGTGGAATCTACAATCATTCAGAAGTTTTGTCAAGGATGAAAAAAGCTTAGGAGGATGTTAGAAGACACTTTTTGGACAATAAACAAATTGTAAAATTAGGTTTTTTATATTATAGAAGGATTGGATGGATGTAAAAATGAAGAAGAGTCTTCTTCATGAGAGGAATTCAATTATGTCATTGTTTGATGATTTTTGGAGCTCTTGTCTGTATAGAAAATTAGTTCAAAGGTCTAGAGGACCTAATTTTCAAGTGTGAAATAGGACACTTCGAAAGGAATATAAGTCAATTTGTGACTTATTTTTGGGGTTGTTTATTTGTACTTGACTTTTGAATGAGAATTTGAGACCTCTTATCTTCTTCTCTAAATCTCATCACTTGGCTTTCATGGTAATTTGTTGATAAATTTATGAGCGTTTTCCTTAGATTAGTTTTGTTAATCAGTTGTTCTTTGAGTATTTCATGCTATTGGGAGTTTGTTTTTTCATAATAAGTCTCCATTATCTTGATAAATGTTGTGGAAGATGACTTTGTGGGGTCCGTCAGAGTTGTGATTGACTGATCTTGATGATACATATACTCAAATTTTGTTTTGACTTAATATTCCTAATCTACATGAAAAATGGCATGAATTAGGCACAAGAACCATCTCAAAAGCTTAATCCAAGCTCACGTTACATGAAATCCTAGTATTTCCTATAGACTTTTCATGAAATCTCTATTGGAGCTTATTTTTTGACAAGTCTTGGATTCCATTAATCTAGAAGGGGTTCTGGTCTAAGTTTACTTCTCGGATTGACAAATTAAAGGTGTTTAAGTGGTTAATCTTTTATGCTATGATGATTGGAGAGGTTAACTCCAAAGAACAATAAACAGAGGGGCTCCACAAATTTTGTTAGCTTTTACATTGGTCCAAGTTCCTTTGTGGAAGATTTGCCACATAAGAACAAATTTTTTAACCTCAATGAGGGGATGCCAAAGCCTTTGGAACCCGAGATCCCACCTAAAAGCCGACCAATCCAGACACCATCTCTTATTAAGCATAATGTTAAAGTCCTCATTCTTCTTGAATCTCAAAAATTTAATGATGTGCTTGTTTCTAATTTTTCTTGAGTCTCAAAAATTTAATGATGTGCTTGTTTCTAATTTTTCATGTAGGTCACCTTTAAAAGGTTTGAAATTGTAGTTTCCCATTAGAGATCTTAAAAGACACACGTTGAGTGAACTCCAGGTTGAAAATTATAATCACTTGTCGAGTGTTCCACTTGTCAAGTGATACACACAGAATGACCTGTTTGGGAAATATTTCTATGATTTTTTATCTAAGCAAATGTTTCAATTTCAAAACCTCTACATGACATATCCCACACCAAAAAGCTCACAATAATGATAATGTGGAGGTCTTATAGTCCACATTATTCGTAAATCTACAATTAATTTTCACTTGTACTCCGTTTTCTCTTGTGCATGTGTACTATCTATAAGGAATCAATGCGTGCCTCGTAATTTTACTGATTTTCTTCTTTTGATATGAGGTGTTCATAATGATTATTAATTTGATTATTAATGGGCATAGCTTGGATTTGATTATTAATCATATTATACTTGAACGTTTGATTTCAAGTTTCAAACTCCTTAGAGTATTCTCATGTGTTCTTTTCCCGCTTTCGCAATAGCTTAACCCAAATTTTCTACCCATTTCTTATTTTTAAAATTTTTCCGAAAACTTAATTCTAAATATAGTCTTCTTGTGCAACATTAAACATAACATTATTTGCAGATAGTTCTATATCATTAAACAGTTATCAAATGTTTTGTTCTCTATTATGAATTTTTTTTACACAAAGAGTGATTATATTCATATAAACAACTCTAGCATTCAAAACAGTACCATTTTCCATAATTTAAGTTACACATAAAAATGCACGATCATCTGGAATCTTATCTATCGCCTAAATTTGACCATTGATTATATCTTTTATATTTTGATATACTATCAAGGTACATCTCTCCTTCCATAAAGCCTCACGTCTAATATAGTTTCAAAGTCCATTGAAGATTGGAAGAACTCAGGATTTGTTTTAAAGGAGAACAAGATTTAAATTGAGAAAAAAGGATAATATACTTCAGATTAACATAGGGACCACCAAGATATCCATATGTTGTATTAATGCCCATCAACCTTACCTCACAAAAGCAACATTCTATCCACATCTCCTAGGCCAAACGTATTTTCAAAAATAAAGTACCCTCACTTTTGTTAGTCTGCCGAGGTGGAAAGGCCACGACTTACTCACCTTATTGTTCTCACCTCTCCTTGTTACTCGTATAGGCTTAGATTTGGTTTGTTCATTGTGGAAAATTTGGAAAAAGATGAAACTTTACCTCAAGATCAATGTAAAATGGAAGTAGGTTGAGGGTAGTAGGAAAAACTATTCTATTTGGTTCCATTAGATTGAGCGTATTAGGGAAAACATTTCTATTTGGTTCGCGATCAAGGGAATCAAATCTATCGATTCTCGTGACCTAGAAAGACCAGAAAAGTTATGGAACAAAGGGTTTTGGTTGTGGAAGCATCTTTGAAATGAAGACAAAAGACTATGGATCATATTTGAGGAAATTAACCTAAATTGGGGAGTTCACTTTGAAGACTCATGTCTATTAGGAAACAAAATCAATGCTTGAGATAACTCAAAGGCTCCCCTCCTTCTCGAAAAAGATTCCCCCAAACAGGAACTAAATGGCACAATGTTAGAAGCCTCAAAGAAATTCCTTGCTTAAAGAAGAATCCACTCCATATATCTTGTTTAATAGGAAATGGTGTCTAAATTGGCTGAGAATCAAATGGGATTTTAAGTTCCTAGACATGTGGCACCGCATCATTGAGAATAAAATTTTTTTCTCATGTGACAAAATATCTGTGGGGAATTTGGACTAATGTTAAAGATTTAAGAAAATGTATGGGGCCCTTCCATTGTGTAAATGTTGCCTCAATGGAAGAGATGAATTGGGACACCTATGCTTTTTGTGCCCAAGGAGTTTCCTAGTTTGGTAGGTCTTAGGAAGATTTTTGTCTTTACAGACCCAAATAAACGGAAAAACAAGACTTACTAGGAGAAGCGGTTGATTGATCTACAACCTTGTTCAATGCGATTAGGAGATAAGCTCCTTAGGAATGTTGAAAGAAAGATGTGTTGTCAACTTTGACAACCCGTGGAAAGAATGCTCAATTGATAAGACCCCTAGGCTTTTAGGAAGACAAATTCTCTTATTCTAAAAACTCCCCTCCCTTGAGATACCATAGATTGTTGGTTTGGGAGAACAAGAAGAGCTCCTACAAATGAGCCATAGACTGTTGGTTTTGGAGAACAAGAAGAGCTCCTACAAATCAGCCCCCCATAAGTGTTGGTGCATTTTACCCAAGCCTACATGCTTGATATGTTTGATATTATCCTCATTTGTAAGTCACATGTGTAGTCATGTGAACACCTCTTGTAAAAGAGTACATTTTATCTCTTGTAAATGGAAAAAGAAAAAAGGAAAAGGATGGCTTACCTCATCCATGATGTAAAAGCAAATTCGTGGCTCTAACTACCTAAAACCACGAAATTTAGAGCTGAGGGAATCTCTCCTAACTTTGGGGATCACTTTTAGGTGGAGCCATTCGAATTCGAATTCAAAACTCCCTCCAAGAATAGCTATAAAAAGAGCAAGAAGGAAGAGGCGATTAGCAAGCCTTGTACGTGACCACTTGATGTCATTTTGTAGAGATTGAAGAGCTTACTCCATAGCTCTATCATTCCACTCCCATTGTGCAAAGATTCATTGCCAATGTGGTTGTAATCATATGTGAATCTATACATTTATTATCATCTACTTCTCTGTTTTGTTCTCTGCTATACTCACTCAGAGCAGTGCCTTCAGAAGGTCATATCTCGCGTTCTATGGATCCATTTTCAGTGACTTAACTTGCTTTGGATAGCTCATACTGTCTAAATTTTACCTATAAATTTTCAAGGTCATTGGATTGATACTTTTGGAGATATCTGCATTTTACTGCTTACTGGTTTATCTCTGCAGAGCCCCGAGAATTGTGGGGATGTTCCAGAAATTGAAAAATCTTGTTCTCAGTGCTCAGTCCATCATTTGAAGTGTTTTAAATTGGATTGGGAAGCTTGCTAAGTCTATTTGCTATGCCCAAAAGGAAGTTTTCAAATTCTTACCAGGTTGAGAGCACTGCTCATTTTTTCCAGCAGGTGTATGTCCAAAAATAGCAAGTTTTGGGAGCTAGTCATTTTGCAACTAGTATGTCTTGACTTAAACTTTTGGGATACATGTTCCGAAGTACTTGGCTGATATTTTGGTGGATTTAGGAATCTTAAAGGGTCTACTAATCAACTCTGAAGTCTCAGTTGGCTGGTGTGAAGCTGGTTGTAGCAACACCTACTCATCTTTGGATTGCATCCACCATCTCTCTTCACAGTGGTATCAGAGCATAGTCAAGAAACATGGGAGATGGATTTCCATCAACAATTGACAAATTGGATCGAAACAACTACCCGGCATGGTCTCTAAGGATGGAGGCTTACCTTCAAGGGAGGAATCTATATGGATTCATATCCGGAGATGAAGCAATGCCAACCATGAGGAACAAAGGGCAACCATCACATGAAGAAGTGGAAGGACTTTCGAATTGGTGTTCGAAGGATGCACTTGCAAGGTTGTTGGTGCAGACCAATCACCAATTGAAGGCTTGGAAGATCAAATGATGAAGGAAGAATCAATTCCTAAAGTGTGGAAGAAGATTACAATCAGAGGACAAGAGAAGTGTACACATATGTACATTAGCATAGTCATAGATGACTTAGATCTTTTGTTCAGTAAGAATTATGTACAAATTATCTATAAATACCTTGAGAAAAGTCGGGGCATGTATGAGAGCATATGTGACAATAGTCAGATGTCAAGAATGAGGGAGATAGAAGTCATAAGATAGAGGAAAGTGAATTTGAGTTAGCTCTCATCACTCAGTTGTATTTTCTCTGAGTAAATGAAAAGTTTTGCGCCCGATGTTTCTGCGTGTTCTCCTTCTACAGTAGATCAATTGTGGAATGCTTTTGTACAAGTCTAAGTTGAGAGTTGCTTGACCTCTGTGCAAAGTTTCAGCTTCCAATTGTAATCAGGCTGAGTGAATTAAGTGTAGGAACATTCATATGTGAAGTGTATTCACAGGTTCCTAAAACAGGCGCATATTTCGAAGTCAATGTTTTGGTCATTTCTCCCAGCACAGTTTAAAGTTTTGCATGAGTGAGGGCTTAATCTTTAAGTTGGAAGATAAGCTACTTATGTCTAGAAGCATTTTGTAAAACGGGTTCTATTCAAGGAGAACCAAGTCTTAAAAGTTACAGGTGTAAAGTCGACTGTTTTGGATAACAGTTTCTGACATAGGTAACTTGTGAAATCAATTTCTCAAGTTATACTTAATCTTTTGGAGTAATTCAACTTGGAATAGTTGCGCAATCTCTAGGAGATGATTCGTACAAAGTTTCATAAAAAACTTTACAGATTTGATAGGTCAATGTGAATGAACAATGCAGCAGACTTTTCTGTGTATCATCTTCTTCACAGATTTGTTAATTTTGATAAGTTAGCAATTGATCCTCTAAATTAGTGAAGTGTTTGACTTACTCTTGGTATAGAGGTGCTCTAATCACAAGAGTAAGTTGTTCTTTTGGAGATTAACATTCTCCATCAGTGGTATCAGAGCAGGAGACATCAATTTGAAGAAATTTGAAGAAAGAAAGATCCCGACTGCTGCAGATTCAAGAGATTCAACACTTGAAGGATCAAGAAGTGAAAGCTTGGAGTCAAAGCTTGGGGAGAAGACAAATTGACATCAAGAAAGGCAAAAGGAGTTCAATTCGAAGTAAAGGTATATACATTGTTTGTAAAGCTTGAAGTTTCAATACACAGGTGGATACAAGATGGGAGAAAGCTTGCAGATTGATAAGCTAGATAGGGAGAACTATCCAGCATGGTCCATGAGGATGGAAGCACACCTCATGAGCAAAGATCTTATATCATTTATTACAGGAGATGAAGAAAAACCAGAATTTGCAGATCCAAGTATTCCTACTAGGGAAGAACTTGCAATGTTGAAGACTTGGATGAGAAAGGATGCTCAAGCAAGGAGTATCATCTACATGGCTGTAAATGATTACCTTCTACCTCACATCAGAGGTTTAGAAAGTGCTACAGATGTTTGGAATGCCTTGGAAGAGCATTTCCAAAATACAACTAAGTCAAGGAAGTCCTCACTATGGGCTGAGTTCACAACCTTCAAGAAGAAGAGCTCACAATCAATTTCAGATTATGTGGCAAGGATGAAAGATATTGCAGATAGCTTGGGAGCAGTGGATGAAGACATTGAAGAGGAAAAGTTGGTAAGACAAATACTTACAGGTCTAAGAGGTGATGAGAAGTGGAAGCCTTTCATATTGTCCATAGAATTGTCACTTGATCACTTTACTCCTGACCTTAATCAATTGCTAGGACACATGTTAACCTTTGAGCAGGATCTTAAAGGAGACAATGATAGAAGTACAAGTCAAGCCATGTACTCCAAGGACAAGAAAAAGAATGGCAAGGGAAAGCAATCAAATGATGATGAAGGGAATTCAAATCAAGCTAACTTCACAAAAGGGAAGACAAATTTCAGAGGTAAAGGAAGAGGAGGTAAGAACAAAGATAATGCTAAAGCTTGTTGGATTTGTGGCAGAACAAATCATTTGGCAAATGATTGTTGGTATAACAATCAAAGTGGAGGATACAACAATCAGAATTATAGTCAAAGAGGTAGAGGAGGCAGAAACCAAAGAGGCAATTTCAGAGGAAGAGGTGGTAGGACATCATATGGTAGAGGAGGTGGAAGAAACTTCCAATCTCAGTCCTACAACAATAATTATTACAATTATGCATCAGATCAGAAGGATGACATGACTCTTATCCTGAATGCAACTCATGAATCAATGGGAGAAGATCAAAGAGTGTTTTATATTGACTCAGGGTGTAGTAACCATCTGAGTGGGAATCTATCCTTGATGACTGATATGGAAGCAAGGGTGAATGGACATACAGTTCAAACAGGTGACAATACCAAACATAAAGTGGAGAGCATTGGATCAGTGAAGACAAAGAGTGGAAGTACACTTCTGAGCAAGGTACTTTATGTCCCTACTATTCCTAAAAATTTGATAAGTGTAGGGCAAATTGTGGAGAAAGGATATGAGGTAAGATTCACAAATGATGGTGTCTATGTACAAGATCCAAATCAGGGATATAGAACCATAATTGCAGGTAAAAAGGAAGGAAGATTGTTTACTCTCAAAGTCCAAGGTAATGTGGGACATGCATTGTTTACCTATGGAGGTCAAAAGGTATCTGAATTAGACCTATGGCATAAAAGGCTAGGTCATTTCAATGAGAGAGCTATAAAGGAGATGTCAAAGAATCAGGTGGTGCTTGGATTGCCAAATATTGAAGGGCAACATATGGTGTACAAGTGTGAAGCTTGTCAACTAGGTAAAGCACATAAGAGTTCTTATAACAAATCAGGGTACAAGTATTCAAATATGCTTGAATTGGTTCATACAGATGTATGGGGTCCCTCAAGGGACTATAGCATAAATGGATCCAGATATTATGTGTTGTTTGTTGATGATGCAACCAGGTGGATTACTTTGTATGTAATCAAGGACAAATCAGAAGTCTTCAAGACATTCAAACATTTTCATGCTTATGCAGAAAGGATCACAGGACAAAAGCTAAAGAGGTTAAGATCAGATGGAGGGGGAGAGTATTTCTCAAAAGAGTTTGATGATTATTTGTGGAATGCAGGTATCAAAAGAGAAGTGACTTGCAGGTACTCCCCTCAACAAAATGGAGTAGCAGAAAGGAGGAATAGGACTCTTGTAGAGTTTGCAAGAGCCATGATGAAGGAAAAGAATTGTCCAAATTACTTATGGGCAGAAGCCATTAACACTGCAACATACCTTGTGAATAGGTTGCCTTGCAAAGCTTTGGATGGAGGAACCCCTTATGAAGCATGGTGGGGTAAGAAGCCTAGTCTTGATCATTGCAAAGTATTTGGATGTATTGCATATGCTTATGTTCCTTCACAATTAAGACATAAGCTAGAACCAAAAGCAGAGAAGTATGTGTTTATTGGATATGATGATAGACAAATGGGTTACAGGTTGTGGAGTCCATCCACAAAGCAATTTCTTGTTACTAAAGATGTAACATTTGATGAGCAAAACATGTGGTATACAGGATCACCAAATGAGTATACAGGTGTTGAAGAAATACAAAGGAAAGGAAAGGCAAAGGTAAAAGTATGTGAAGAAATTGTTGATGAAGTTGACACTAGATGTAGAGTGCAGGATCATGTAGAAGAAGGGCCAAGATTTGATCCAGAATCAAATGAGGCTGAAACTTCAAAAAGTGCAGAAATCAGGAGATCTACAAG
The DNA here is from genome assembly GCA_020310875.1 of Ceratopteris richardii. Lineage (NCBI taxonomy): Eukaryota > Viridiplantae > Streptophyta > Polypodiopsida > Polypodiales > Pteridaceae > Ceratopteris > Ceratopteris richardii. The sequence goes on along the minus strand of CM035416.1, from coordinate 123,661,432 downwards.
AGAAAGGAAAGAGCCTATAAGGTATAGTTATGATACATCTTTCCTAACAACAAAAGATTATGCCTACATTGTGAAAACAGAAGAAGACCCAACTACTTATGAAGAAGCCAAAGGTAAACAGAATTGGGAGAAGGCAATGCAAGAAGAGTATGATGCTCTACTTGAAAATGAAACTTGGGAATTAGTACCAAGACCAAAGAATCAGAAGGTCATTGGATGCAAGTGGGTATATAAAACAAAGAGGTTTGCAGATGGTAAGGTGTCTAGATATAAGGCTAGACTTGTGGTTAAAGGTTATGCCCAAACTTATGGGGTAGATTATGATGAAACCTTTAGTCCTGTTGCTAAGATGTCTACAATTAGGACATTGATTGCTATTGCTACTTGCAAGGGATGGAAATTATCACAATTGGATGTGAAGAATGCATTTCTTAATGGTTACATTGCAGATGAAGTATATATGGAGCAACCAGAAGGCTTCATGGAATCAATTGGATCAGATTATGTGTGTAAGCTCAAGAGAGCTTTATATGGGTTGAAGCAAGCCCCAAGAGCTTGGAATTACAGATTGGTCAAGTTCTTGAATGAATGTGGTTTTCAAGCATCAAAGGCAGATAGTAGCTTGCTAGTGAAGGCAAGTGAAAATGGATACATTTACATGTGCATTTATGTTGATGATATTATTGTTACAGGAACAGATGCTCAAGGAATCAATGAACTCAAGAAGCAAATAGAGAAGGAGTTTAAGATAAGTGACTTGGGAAACTTATCTTATTTTCTAGGAATGCAGATTGTGTATACTCAACATGGAGTATATGTTTCACAAGAGAGATACTTGAAGAATCTTCTAGTCAAGTTTAACATGGAAGATTGCAGGACCTCAACTACACCATTGGAGGTAAATCATAAATTAAGCAGGTATGGAGGTGAAGAGTTCAATGACATGAAGAAATATTAGAGTTTGGTAGGTAGTCTAATCTATGCTACCTTGACAAGGCCAGATCTATCATATGCAGTAGGTGTGTTGTCACAATTCATGCATTGTCCAAAGAAGACTCATTGGATTGCAGCCCAAAGGGTACTCAGATATATCAAGGGAACCCTAAGTGAAGGTTTGTATTATGGTTTCACTTCTGACACAAGAATTAAAGTGTTTAGTGATGCAGATTGGGCAGGTGACTCAGATGATAGAAGGTCTACTCATGGATATCTATGTTATGTTGGAGACAAGTTAGTGTCTTGGTGTTCAAAGAAGCAACATTCAGTTGCTTTATCATCCACAGAAGCTGAGTATAAGGGAATGGTAGAAGCTGCAAAAGAAGTCATATGGTTGAAGACCTTGATGAAAAGTTTTGAGATTGATCATAGTACTCCAATAATTTTTGGAGACAATATGAGTTCTTTATATTTGGCAGCTAACCCTGTTTTTCATGCCAGGACTAAGCATATAGAGATTCAGTATCATTTCTTGAGGGAAAAGGTACTAGATAAAGAGATTGAAGTGATGTACACTTCAACAAAAGAACAAGTGGCAGATATGATGACAAAGAGTTTGGATGGACCTAAGTTACAAAGGTTCAAAGACATGGCAAGTATCAAGAAGACAGTGAAGACCTCAATTGATGATTGAGGGGGAGCTGTTGGTGCAGACCAATCACCAATTGAAGGCTTGGAAGATCAAATGATGAAGGAAGAATCAATTCCTAAAGTGTGGAAGAAGATTACAATCAGAGGACAAGAGAAGTGTACACATATGTACATTAGCATAGTCATAGATGACTTAGATCTTTTGTTCAGTAAGAATTATGTACAAATTATCTATAAATACCTTGAGAAAAGTCGGGGCATGTATGAGAGCATATGTGACAATAGTCAGATGTCAAGAATGAGGGAGATAGAAGTCATAAGATAGAGGAAAGTGAATTTGAGTTAGCTCTCATCACTCAGTTGTATTTTCTCTGAGTAAATGAAAAGTTTTGCGCCCGATGTTTCTGCGTGTTCTCCTTCTACAGTAGATCAATTGTGGAATGCTTTTGTACAAGTCTAAGTTGAGAGTTGCTTGACCTCTGTGCAAAGTTTCAGCTTCCAATTGTAATCAGGCTGAGTGAATTAAGTGTAGGAACATTCATATGTGAAGTGTATTCACAGGTTCCTAAAACAGGCGCATATTTCGAAGTCAATGTTTTGGTCATTTCTCCCAGCACAGTTTAAAGTTTTGCATGAGTGAGGGCTTAATCTTTAAGTTGGAAGATAAGCTACTTATGTCTAGAAGCATTTTGTAAAACGGGTTCTATTCAAGGAGAACCAAGTCTTAAAAGTTACAGGTGTAAAGTCGACTGTTTTGGATAACAGTTTCTGACATAGGTAACTTGTGAAATCAATTTCTCAAGTTATACTTAATCTTTTGGAGTAATTCAACTTGGAATAGTTGCGCAATCTCTAGGAGATGATTCGTACAAAGTTTCATCAAAAACTTTACAGATTTGATAGGTCAATGTGAATGAACAATGCAGCAGACTTTTCTGTGTATCATCTTCTTCACAGATTTGTTAATTTTGATAAGTTAGCAATTGATCCTCTAAATTAGTGAAGTGTTTGACTTACTCTTGGTATAGAGGTGCTCTAATCACAAGAGTAAGTTGTTCTTTTGGAGATTAACATTCTCCATCAAAGGTCCTATATTCTAAACTCAATCTCTGACTTTCTTTTACCTCATGTCAAGGGATGCAAGACATCAAGAGAAATCTGGAATGCACTTGCTTCTTTCTTCTCTTCCAACACTCGAGCAAGGAAGAACCAATTGTGGATGGAGTTCACAACAATGAAGAAAAGCCCGAAGCAAAATGTGACTGATTATGTCACAAAGATGAAGGAGATTTCTGACCAACTTGGAAGCATTGGAGAGGTAATTGAAGAGGAGCAAATCATAAGGCAAATCATGAATGGAATCAAAGCAGACGACAAGTGGGAGTCATTCACAACAGCCATGGATTTATACATGGATATGCATGTACCCGACCTCAACACACTCATGGGCCAACTCTTCACTCATGAAGCAAAGATTAGCAAAGGTGGTGAGTCCTCAAGAGGTAATCAAACTTCTGCCTTATATTATGATAAAGCTAAGGTCAAGGACAAGTCAAAGAATAGGAAGAATGAAGATGAAGGAAGCTCTTTCCAAGCAAACTTTGCAGGTAGAGGAAGAGCTAGAGGAAGAGGCAGAGGTGGAAAGCAAGGCAGGGGGAGACTCCAATCATCTCAACCTTGCAACATATATGGCTTATCTAACCATACTACTGAAGAATGTTTCAGGAACCCGAGGAACTCAAGAGGAAGAGGATTCAATAGAGGTGGCTATGGATCAAATAGAGGTAGATACAATGGAGGCTACAACAACAACAACTACTACAACAACAATTACAACAACAACAACTATCAAAGTGGCCATAGAGGAAGAAGAGATTACAATAACTATGTAGAGGACCAAAGTCAAGAAGATTCATTATTGATTATGAATCTATCAGCGAAGAAGGGTAAGGATGATGATCACATATTTTACATTGATTCGGGATGCTCGAACCATGTAGCAGGAAATGTGGCTTTACTTTCTGATTTGGAAGATCCTCATAACAAGCATGAAGTGTAGACAGGAGATGACACAAAGCACTCAGTGGAGAAGATAGGTAATGTGAAGACATCAGATGGGAATATGAACCTCTTAAGCAAAGTCTTGTATGTCCCTATAATTACCAAAAATTTAATAAGTGTTGGACAGATTGTTGAAAAAGGATTGCAGGTTAGATTCAATCGATTTGGAGCATATGTTGAAGACCCAAGGCAAGGCTTTCGAAGGATTGCCAAAGGAGAAAAGACAGGAAGGCTTTTCACTTTGGAAGTGGAAGATACAAAGAACATAGCTTTGTTTAGCTATGGATCTCAAACTCTAACAGAGTTGGAGATATGGCACAAAAGGCTTGCTCACATTGGTGAGAGGACACTCAAACAAATTTGCAAGGACCAAAGTGTACTTGGTTTGCCTAATATCACAAGGCAACACATGATTTATAAGTGTGAAGCTTGTCAACTCGGCAAGGCTCATAGACAACCTTTCAATAAGAAAGGATATATGTATCAAAATCCTTTGGATCTAGTGCACACAAATGTGTGGGGTCCAAGTAAGGAGCCATCTATATCAGGCTCAAGATATTATGTGTCTTTCGTAGATGATTGTAGCAGGTGGACCATTCTGTTTTTCATGAAGCACAAGGATGAAGTGTTTAATTGCTTTAAGAAGTATATTGCTCTTGTTGAAAACCAAACAGGTAGGACTTTGAAAAGACTCAGATCAGATGGTGGAGGAGAATACTTCTCTTCTGAATTTGATGCCTTCTTGCATGAAAGAGGCATTAAAAGGGAAGTCACTACAAGGTATACACCCGAACTCAATGGTGTAGCAGAGAGGAGGAACAGAGCTATTGTTGAAGCTACAAGGTCCATGCTCAACGAAAAGGGATTGCCAAACTACCTATGGGCAGAGGCTGTCTCGACAGCCACATATCTCATAAATAGACTTCCATCTAAGTCACTAGATGGAACCACTCCATATGAAGTGTGGAATGGAAGAAGACCTAGTCTAGAGCATTGCAAAATCTTTGGATGCTTAGCCTATGCTCACATTCCTTCTCAAGTAAGAGGGAAATTGGATCCCAAGGCAGAGAAGTGCATATTTATTGGTTATGACCAAAACCAAAAAGGATATAGATTGTACAATCCAACCAATAAAGGATTTTCTGTGAGTAGAGATGTAATTTTTGATGAAAACAAATCATGGTTTGATGATGACAGGAAAGTGAAGCTGCCGTATGACTTGGATGAAGACTTTCCATCACTTCAACCAAAGGAGCCAAAGCAGATTGAAGAAAGTGATTCGGAGATTGACCTAGAAGACTTGGAAAGACTAAAGCTATGGAAGAACAAAGGTAAAGCGAAGATGCAGGATGCTACATATGGACCGGAGAGCTCACATCAACCACTTAGAAGGTCTTCAAGGGAGAAGAAGAAACCAGAAAGGTTTGGTTATGATACTTCTTTGGTCACCAAGCACTCAATCTACATTGCAAAGGATTCAACCAATGAAGAACCTACCACATTCGAAGAAGCACAAAGCAAGAAAGCTTGGAGAGATGCAATGGATGAAGAAATGGAAGCCTTGAAGGAGAATGACACTTGGGAGCTTGTACCTAACAAGCCATCTATGAAGGTAATTGGATCTCGATGGATATACAAAATCAAGAGGAATCCAGATGGAAGTATAAATAGACACAAAGCAAGGTTAGTTGCTAAAGGGTTTGCTCAGACCCATGGTATTGATTATGAGGAGACTTTCTCTCCTGTTGCAAAAATGCCTACAATAAGGGTTCTCATAAGTCTTGCTGCATCTAGAAATTGGAATCTCTATCAACTTGATGTAAAGAATGCCTTCTTGAATGGATGGATTTCTGAGGAAGTGTATATGGCACAACCTCCTGGATATGAGGATGCACATCATCCTAACTATGTATGCAAACTAAAGAAAGCTCTGTATGGATTGAAGCAAGCTCCAAGAGCTTGGAATTTCAGATTGGTGACTTATTTGCAGGACCAAGGATTCAAAGCTAGCAAGGCGGATACCTCTTTGTTCATAAAGAGGAATGGATCTGAAGTGATCTATTTATGTGTGTATGTTGATGATATTATTATCACAGGCAATGATCTTGAAGGAATCAAACAAGTAAAGGCTCAAATGAAGGAGGAGTTCAAAATAAGTGACCTCGGACCACTCACTTATTTTCTTGGATTGGAGTTGATCTACACAGATTCAGGTATATACATCACACAAAGGAAGTATGTCCATGACATGCTCGTCAAGTTCGAGATGGAAAATACCAAGTGTGCAGGTACACCTATGGAGCAAAATCATAAGCTTAGTGCTTATGAAGGAGAGCCAATTGAAGACATCACAAGCTATCAAAGCCTGGTTGGAAGTTTGAACTATGCAACACTCACAAGGGTGGATATATGCTATAGTGTTAGCATATTGAGTCAGTTTATGCATAAGCCGAGAAGACCCCATATGGAAGCCACCAAGAGAGTTCTCAAGTACCTAAAGGGGACCATGAATGAAGGTTTGTTCTATTCATATACTTCAGATATTGAGCTAAAGGTATACTCAGATGCAGATTGGGCCGGATCTAAAGATGATAGAAGAAGCACATCAGGGTATATATCATTTGCAGGTTCAAGAATCATTTCTTGGTCATCGAAGAAGCAACCAACCGTGGCACTATCTTCTACCGAAGCCGAATATAGAGGTTTGGCCAATGCAACTCAAGAAATCATGTGGTTAAAGTCTTTGTACACAGATCTTGGACTTCATTCTTCAACACCTCATATTTTTGGTGACAACACAAGCTCACTACATCTAGCAGCTAATCCGGTATACCATGCTAGAACCAAGCATATTGAAGTCCACTACCATTATGTAAGGGAGAAGCTAATGAGCAAGGATATTCAACTATCCTATGTCTCTACAGATATGCAATGTGCCGACATGTTGACTAAAGCTCTTATTGGTTCAAAGTTAAGTAGATTCAAGTTGATGATTGGCTTGCAGGAAATCAAGGACAATTGAAGACTTATTTGGAGGCCAAGCATGTTCGGCTTGAGGGGGAGCTGTTGGTGCATTTTACCCAAGCCTACATGCTTGATATGTTTGATATTATCCTCATTTGTAAGTCACATGTGTAGTCATGTGAACACCTCTTGTAAAAGAGTACATTTTATCTCTTGTAAATGGAAAAAGAAAAAAGGAAATGGATGGCTTACCTCATCCATGATGTAAAAGCAAATTCGTGGCTCTAACTACCTAAAACCACGAAATTTAGAGCTGAGGGAATCTCTCCTAACTTTGGGGATCACTTTTAGGTGGAGCCATTCGAATTCGAATTCAAAACTCCCTCCAAGAATAGCTATAAAAGGAGCAAGAAGGAAGAGGCAATTAGCAAGCCTTGTACGTGACCACTTGATGTCATTTTGTAGAGATTGAAGAGCTTACTCCATAGCTCTATCATTCTACTCCCATTGTGCAACGATTCATTGCCAATGTGGTTGTAATCATATGTGAATCTATACATTTATTATCATCTACTTCTCTGTTTTGTTCTCTGCTATACTCACTCAGAGCAGTACCTTCAGAAGGTCATATCTCGCGTTCTACGGATTCATTTTCAGTGATTTAACTTGTTGTGGATAGCTCATACTGTCTACTTTTTACCTATAAATTTTCAAGGTCATTGGATCGATACTTTTGGAGATATCTGCATTTTACTACTTACTGTTCTATCTTTGCAGAGCCCCGAGAATTGTGGGGATGTTCCAGAAATTGAAAAATCTTGTTCTCAGTGCTCAGTCCATCATTTGAAGTGTTTTAACTTCGATTGGGAATCTTGTGAAGTCTATTTGCTATGCCCAAAAGGAATTTTTCAAATTCGTACCAGGTTGAGAGCACTGCTCATTTTTTCTAGCAAGTGTATGTCCAAAAATAGCAACTTTTGGGAGCTAGTCATTTTGCAACTAGTATGTCTTGACTTAAACTTTTGGGATACATGTTCCGAAGTACTTGGCTGATATTTTGGTGGATTTAGGAAGCTTAAAGGGTCTACTAATCAACTCTGAAGTCTCAGTTGGCTGGTTTGAAGCTGGTTGTAGCAACACCTACTCATCTTTGGATTGCATCCACCATCTCTCTTCACAATAAGGGGGATTAAAACGTTATCAACCTTTCTTGTAACTCTATAGCACTTTCATCCTTAGGTATCCTCTCTTAGTCACAATGTTCCTACTGCCTTTGTGCCATCACCATTTGGTCTACGGGCTATCCTACCCCTGCTTTGTGGGCTAAAGGGGATCCCAAGGGCACTAATCCCCTTCACTTGTAAAATCTTTATTTAAATTAATTCATGCAAGGGAAACTAAACTTGCAGAGAACCTTGTCTTACATAGAGAAGTAAAAACATGTTTATACCAATGATCGTGAAACTTAACTTTACGTCTTTTGATTGTGACGACATGTTTAAACAGAATCCATTATTATCTTTTTGGAGTATCATACCGCATAGATTAAACAAAACAAATTATATATATATATATATATATATATATATATATATATATATATATATATATATATATATATATATATATATATATATATATGTGTATGTATGTATGTATGTATATATATGTGTGTGTTGTCAAGCTTTGTATAACATTGGCCTTGTCTTCTCTTAGGTACGAGACATTGATACTGTATGTTTTAATATTTTTATAGGTTTCGGCACATGCAATGCATTTTTTCTTGCATAATAATAGCTTATTTGTATCTAATGTTTTAGAATTATCTATTTAATACACCGTAATCCAAAATTGGAACAAATTCATATGCCAAGGATACTTTCGGAGCTGTAATTTTGAAAGTGTTATCCATAAGCATAATATGATTTTTAGCTCAAAATTATTTATTGTTTTTACTCTCTCTCTCTTTGACTACAACATATGAGGGGCATACCGACACTGCTTATATCAACGGTCACTCTCAGTGTCGATATAAATGTTGAAAAAAATGCAATTAAGCATATTGACGGTCACTTGATCATCGGTATGACCGTTTAAAACGGATCATCGGGATGCTTTGTGACCGTCAGTATAGGTGCCGGTATGAGCATCGATATAAGCGTCGGTATAAGCGTCAATATAAGCATCGATAATTTCCAGTAAACTATCGACGTTGTCGGAAAGTTTTCAACCTTCTAGTTGACGACCAGTGAAATTATAAAAATGATTATTGGTTAACTCTAAACCCTCTATTACATTATTTATTAAATGTTTTTCTTAAAACTTATCTCTTGAACATGTTTGTAGGTACAAAGTTATGAAGAAAACATAAGTTCATATTAGGGTTTACCCTAAACTTCTTGTATAATGTGTGTTTAGGTTAATGAAATATTGCATCATGGGTTTAAGACCCTCGGTTTACATTTATTCATATGTATTTAAGTTAGGAGTATTGATTTTTAGTTAATGTTAGGATCAAAGCTAGGTTTTCATTGGGTTCTCAGGGGTTTTGAAAGGGTTTCAATAGGTTTCTGATGGCTTTCAAGTACGTTTTCTAGGTTTTTAGTATATTTTAAGGGTTAGAATAACTGTTATTTAAATACATTAATCTATAAATTGAATAATTATATATTAAAAAATAATCTATGATATAATTAATTACTTTAATCATGTGTGTGAGTTTTAATACTAAGGTATTAGTTAATTAAAACCCTAAACTAATCTTAAATTAAATGAATTATTAAATTATGAAAAATTAGGCTAATTAGAATAAACATGATAAATTAAATGGATAATTAACTAGTGGTGTGTGTGTATGAATTTAAAGAATGGCTCATAAAAGATGTGGAATTAAAGTGTGTAAAGAGTGGATCATAAAAGATATGCACTTAAAGTGAATAAAGTTGGTTAAAAAAAAAGAATGGTGAGAATTAGTGAAAATGAAAAGAGAGGAGTAGAAATGAAGTGTAATTAAAGTAGTTAAAGGTAAATGAAAAGAGTGGTGAAAGTTAATGGGCAAAAGTGTGATTGAGGATTAAAAGCATGACCAAAAGGTGTGGTATACAAATGTATTGTATATGTATAAATATGTGTGTGAAACTCAGTCTTCTCTTAATGTTTCTTTGCAGGTATTCAATTACTCCTCTTCCTTTCTTCCTTCTGTATGTTGAAGAAAGTTTTTTTTGTCTCCTTTGTAGAGAGAAAAGGCCCACGGGCATTGTTATCATGTATGGAGAGAGAAAAAGAAGGATCAATGGCTGCTTGCATAGTCTCTGATGCGTATTAGAGAGAGAAAGTCTATTTGTTTACCCAGCCATAGAGAGAGAAAAAATTTGTTGCTATGTCACACTACTGCTACGAGAAACCTTTGCCATAGACTTATGTTTAGAGAGAGTTAGTTATGTTGTTAATCTGCGGGAGTGTAGATAGATATGTGTTGGCTACCGTGATGTGGGAATGGGTTGTCAGTTGTGAAGGATGCCACGATGAATTTCTTTCCCTGTATGATTGATGCTGTTTCAAATGTCCTCCTATGGGCCTCCGTTTTCCTAATCTGATCCTTTTGGTCTCGCTTGGTTCAAGCATAGAATTGTTGAGATTGTTTGTGTGCGGATTTTTCTGTAACTCTTAGTGTGCAGCTGAGAAAGATGACGATAAATTCTTTCCCCATATGATTGAAGCTGATTCAAGTGCTTGAAGTATGTGCTGCGAGGAAGCACGCTAAGCGAGTATACTCTGATTCCTCATGCGCATGGAAAAACCTTCAGTGCACTGTTTTTTTTTTAAATTGTGCACTGTTTTGTTGTAATTTCTCTCTCAATGTTTTTGCCGATTTAATTTATGAGAAACAAACACAGTCGTTGATGGTGCTTCACAGAGAGATATGAAGAAAAGTCGAAACTGCCGCTGTTGGCGCTACTCTCAAGAAAGGGACAGCATAGAGCTGAGAGATAGAGAGTTTATGTGTGTGTCAATAGAGAGAGATGATAGACTCTTTCGTCTCTAGAAGTGGCAACGTGCAGGTGAGGAGAGAGAGACAGAAAGAATCAGTTAGAGAGAGAACTTGCACACATTGTAGAGAAAGAGCCTCCTAGCGGCGATACTGTCTAGGACAAAGACGTATCTGTAGTCAAAGAGAGAGGTTTTGTCTTGTTTATGCAGATGAGGCAAGGTACATGGGTAGGTGTTGCAAGGCAGAAAGAGTTGTTCTGAGCTGTACGAGATCTACATGTAGTGAAGGAGAGAGAGTAGAAGCATTACTCCAATTAATAAGAGGTGAAACTAGGATATTGCCGTAGGCATGCAGATCAAGAGATAGAAAACTTTATGATAAGCAACTAGCTAAAATTGTAATATATATATATATATATATATATATATATATATATATATATATATATATATATATATATATATATATATATATATATATATATATATATATATATGTGTGTGTGTGTGTGTGTGTGTGTGTGTGTGTGTAGAGAGAAGGTCTTCATATAAAGTGAATTATTTTATATTACTCATATAAATTATTTACTTAGTTTATTATGTACCTATGCATGAATGAATTACACTATCGATGTATGTGCATTCTAAAGCTTAAGTTAACATGTGATTAAATGTATGAGTATACATAGGATGCATGATCATAAGTGTTAGATAGTGAGTGTGCAAGTGTATTAAGCTAATGCATGATTTGACGGCATGAGTAAATTAGTGTATATGTTTATATGGGTAAGCATGAATGGTATTAAGGGTGCATGTATATGAATTGCATTAGCATGAGTATGAACACATGTTAGATGCATGTGTATATTTTAAGTTAGCATGTTAGTGCTTAAGTTAATGAATGTATCTACACATAAGAGTTAATGATTTGGGTATGTTAGGATGCATAAATGTTTGTATGAGTGCATGATCATGAAGGCACACAAATAAGTTAGTATATGATTTTAATGCATGAGCTTACGTGTAAGTGTGTGCATGGATAGTATGCATGTATGTGCATATGTATATAAGTGAATAAATATGCATGAGTGGGAATGTATGCATTAGATGTGAATGCTTTAATTTATGCATGAACATATGCATGTGTATGAAAATGTTTATTTTATTTATGATTCTTGTAACATTATTTATAATCCTAATGTTTCTTTGCAGACATTGAAGTAAAGAATATTGAAAGAAGAGTTGATAAAGATTGAAGAAAAGTATCAAGCCATTTCATGATCAGAGAATAGGAGCTACTCATTCACAGCTTCACCTCATTATCTTTGTATAGAATTCACTAGGATTGATCATCTTGTTAGCAAAATTTATCAGTTAGAAAGATTTAGCATTAGTATAACTATTGTTGAGAACTTTTATTACTACATTCATAACTATTGTTGAAATCTATTCTTATCACATTGATCAATTTATTTACTATTTTCCATTGCTCTTCATTTTTGATGTCCATAGAGTATTATATGTATCCAACAATATTGCACATCAGTTGACTTTAAAATATTTTTATTCCTTTCAAAAAGTAGGTAATTAAAATTGTTTTCATCATTTATTTTCCGTATCCTTCGTACTTTTGATTCACCTGACCCTAGTCGAAAAGTAAAATATACCTAATTTACCTGAGATTGTCTCAAACACCCTATGTGTGCTGAGAGATTTAGCGGTTGACTGATCCACCAGCCGTGTGTCCGCAACTTCCCGATATTTTGGTGAACCTGACATGAAGGTTCGGCGCGACACCTTAGGTATAAAGGTATATTTTAATTTCTGTTTTGCATATGCACATAGGAAACTTGGGGAATGACGCAGAAGCATCGACATCCTTGGTAGTTGAAGCCGACTCTTAAACCTTGTATCTCTTGGCTGTTGAGGGTTCGTCATTTTGAGCTCAGCGCCTCCACGGAGATTTACAAGTAGAAGGATCCTCGTCACGCTGTCGTCGAGATTTTCTCTCCTCTCTCACTCATGAAGGCCTATAGGAAACACATTCGGTGAAGGTAGCGAGAACTCCCTAAGAAGTCCAAGATGCATCAACGATGTCAAAGGGAGTTCATATGCAAACTTTGGAAGAAATTGAGCAAATCCACGGAAGCAGTCAAAGCTGGTCAAACTTTGGAAATTAGGGTAAAAATTTCAATGTCTCCAAATCACATGAAAATTCATATACTTGTAAAGCCTATCAAACGCAGTCTATAGCCCAAATTTCACATGAAAATGGATTTTCTAGCACATTGATATGCCATGTGCATTTTGTAAAAAATGTAATTTTTCCACTTAGACCCTACAAAATTTTGTATAGGAATTTTTGTTAGCCATATGGTTCGGCATGTATAAAGGCCATATGTGGCTACATATTTGTACAAAGTTCCAAGGCTATCAGAGCTTCCTAGACACCTTAATGCCACCTTGCAAGCTTCCAAATGTAGTCAAACTTGTACAAGGAAGATTCAGATGGGAGTTTTTTTTGCATATTCCTAAAGGAGGCCTTTCAAAACATAGTCCTAAAAACTTTTATCTTCATCAAAGGATATTTGAAGGGTCAAAGAGCACAAAACCCAGTTTTCAAGGTCACTGCAGTTTTCTAGAATAAGAAAATTGAAGGCTTGAAGGGCTGCCACATGGCAAAATATGATTGAACCATGTTGTACGGTCAAGATGAGCTCATATTGAAGGGTGGAGATGCACTAAAGCATAAAGGAAGGAGGATCCACGAGTTTTTTCATCAAAGAAGACTTTTTTGACACTTAGATCAATAATGCAAAGTTTCTCCAAAAATAGTGGCTTATCTTATCCGAATTGATGTCAGCACTGATCCGACGGTCCAGATCATCCCCAGATCCAATGGTGGAAAATGAAAGCGCCAAAATTTCACTCCTTTACACTAGATTTGATAGAAAGAACAATTAGCCTTTGAATTGATTAATCAAATGGTTGTACTCAAAAGTAGTAATCCTAGAGTTGAGAGTTGATTTGTCTAGCTCCAAGGGCCTAAATTCATTCAAAAAATTGTATAAACCCCCCTCCAAACCCCTAGAGCATCATTGTTAGGCATCCATAGGGCTCTTTCTAGCTTAAGGTTTCCTTGAGACGATCACCCTCGGTTGAGCGAGTGAGGATCCAAGGTGGGCTAGTATGAGTATAGTACCTAGTTTCAAATTTAAGTTAGAACTCCAATCTAGGATAGGCTCTTGAAACAAGCATCTCTATCTTAACTCACCCTCGGTGGAGCGTGTGAGTGAGTTAGAGCTGGTTTTAATGAGTCTTAGACTTCTTTAGTTAGACATTACGAGCCTATACATACATAGGGTCAATGAAGTGGAACTTATCTTCTTACATGTGAATTCGGTTGAACTGTCATGGTTTGAAGATTGGAACCTCCTTTGATCAGTAGACTGCTTAGCTTGACGTATCAGGACGATCTTATACATGTATCTTAATTCAAATCCTTTTAATACATGTCACTTGTCACTTGTCTCTTGTCTCTTGTCTCTCAGTCTCTTAAGTATTTTTACATGTCTTCTATTTTCTTCTATGTGTGAGAAGGCTCCACAGTATTGCATTGAACCACTGAGGATGTTTCATTGAGCTTGTGTTTAAACTCTATCATCATAATTCAGTTGCATGCATATAATCCATACATACCCATAAATATTGGTTAGTTTCTGGAAGTGTATAAGAAGCTCCAATATTGGACCACTCTTCCTTTCGAAACTGATTTATGTGTAAGGATTCCATCTATTCTTGTCATGCATACATATCATCCAAAGAAGACTATGCATATGGATTTTAAGAAGCTCCTTCAATGGACCATTCTTGCTTCCAAATTTGATTCGTGTGTATGGTTCTCTTTCATTCTTATCAGTCATGTTCATAAATCTAACTTGCACTCCTACATTCCCATTCCCATAATCATTTCAACATCTCTCTCTTCTTCATACTCAACATTAATTTCACTTTCATGTCCTTAAACCTTTCAACATTCATTAGCTTCATACACCCTGTGTGTGCCACAACCGGACCCGATCCACCCGGATTGCGATCACCTTCACATTTGAACCCAACGTGAAACGCTTCGTGGCATTTGCTTCTGATCTTGTTGGGAGGTTGTGATCCATATCCTTTGTTTCATATTTTTCATCCTCATCATATCATCATCATCAGTCTTGAGTGTTGCACTAGATTTCTCACAGTATCGTGCACATCTTTGTCATGAAGTAAACGCATTTGTGAGAGATCTAGAGCATCGTGCATCACTTGCTTATTCACATAAGATGGAGGAAGGATTCAAATCCCTTGTTGTTGATAAACAAGGCCAAAGAATAGTCTCCTCTATGTTGAGAGAGAAGGGAAAATTTAATGGCATCAACATCACAAGCTACTTAGATTTTTTTGAAGAGGAAGCTATGAATTTTGGTCTTCCCGAAGATCTTTTGATATCATTCTTTGAACGAATTGTTGATAGCTCTATCATAAACCGTGTCACTCAATATGATAGTCTTACTTGGAATGATTTTAGAAAGGAGACGCTCAAAGAATTCTATCTTGAAGATTATAGCCAACATAATCGGGATGGATTCTTACGATGGGTCAATTCACCAAAGCATAGTAGCTCTATTACTCACTTACAAAATGAGTATATTAGACGCTATGAATAACTTCCTAATGAGGATAAGATAACTTTGGAACATGATCTTATGATCATTTTTCTTAAGCTTCTTCATCTTGAAACTCGTAGGGAAGTTGAACGGCAATTAGAAGAACCGGATAAGCGTTGTGGTATTACTGACAATTGGCAAAAAGTGCGTAAAGTAGTAGAGGTTGTAGCCCATAGACATCAAAGACAATCCATGCTTTATGAGCAAACTAGTCTTCCTCAAGCTAGCCTTCCACAAACTAAGGAGCAAGTTAGAGAACAATCCCATGCTACGATTTTTGACTCTACTCCTATTCCTCAAATGATGGAGCCTACTCAAGGTTTTAAAGTAGAGCCAAATAAAAGTGTAGTTGAACAATCTCAAGTGGAAATTCTCACTAAGCAAATGGAAAGTCTTATTGCTACACAATCCAATTTGGCCAAGACTATAGATGCTTTACAATCTAATTACACCAAAACTTTCCAAAATCAAATGAGCCCAATGTCTTTTCAAGAGCCTAATCAACATGTTATAGCTACCAATCGAAATCCACAAGTAGCTCCTACTCAAGTCTATCAAGTTCCTCCAATGCATAATCCTTCAATGCAAAATCCTCATCCTCATATGCAAAATCCTCAATGTATCAAAACATGTATCCTCAAGCTTCTCAAATAGTTTTTCAAAATCCTCAAAATCAAAATTTTTAGAATCATCAACCGTATAATATGGAAGCTCCTCTTGCACCTCAAGTACCACATGTTGCTCCCCAAGCTCCTCAAATACATCAATTGCCTTTTCAAAATCCTAATTATCCTGTTCAAGCAATACCTTATCAAAAAAATCTTCAATTTCAAAATTTCCCACCACAACTTAATCAAAATCCTCAAAATAAAAATGGTTTTGTGTGTGGCCCTCGTAGGTGTCCTTGGTGTGATTCGTTAGAGCACTTTTTGAGAGATTGTGAACTATTGAAGGCTGCTAAGGAGCAACCACTAGTAATACACATAGACAAGAAAATTTGTGACTATCGATCTAGGCTACCTTTGCAAGGAAATCATGGTAAGGGAGGAATGAAAAAACACTATGAAAATATAACCATAACGGATGTAGGAACTAGAGGAGTGAAACTAGAAGCTCTTGATGAGCAATAAGTAGAATCAAGTAAACCGACAAAGAAAGGTGATTTTTCCATAGAGGCTTTAGTAAGAGCACGGGATCAGATTAGGAGAATAACGGCTTTGGAATCACCGATAGAAGTTCAATCTCTTATTTCTCATATAATGTAGAAGAAAAACGAAAAAGAGATGAAGTTGAGCCTAGTGAAAGAAGAGTGACTCGAAAACAAACCTTAGAGGGAATAGAAACAATTATAGAGCAAGGAGAAACATCACAATCCAAAGATAAAAAACAAGAATCACAACCCAATGAACAAAAACAAGAGGAGAAACAAAAAGGGAAGAAGACAACGCAAAGAAAAACAGAACCAAAGCCTTTAGATAAACAAGAACAATCAAAACAAACTGAAGAACAAACACGAGAACATGAACAAAAACAAGATCTTGAGCAAAAACAAAAGAAATCAAAGAGAAAACCTAAAGCCATCTTGATCTCAGAAATTGAGAGAAAAATAGATCCTATGGAGATTTTAGATGACATTTTGCTTAAGAGTCAAGTGACTATGTCTTTAGAACAAGTTTTCTCTATTCCAACCAACATGTACAATAGTTTGTCACTTTGTTTTCCACATTCTAGATTATATTTTCTTCATAAGAGTCAATTATCCAAGTCTTTTATCCAAAAAACCCAAAACAATTATAAAAACAACAAAATCATGGAACATGATGAGAACATTGAGCATGTGATTGAAACATCTCATTGTTTTTCTGCTCTTGAGGAGTTAGAGTTATGTCTTCAACAAAATTCTAATTCCCATATTATTCTTCTTTCTTCCCTTGATGAGTATGCTCTAATCCAAGAATATGCTCTCAATGTTGACAAGTGCTCAAAATTTAACCAAACACATGATGCCTTAGTTGAAACAAAGTACAAAACTGTAGACAAAATAATCAAACCCATAGCTCAACCATTACCTCAAGGAAGTAATGAAAAAATTATTGATGTGAAAAATGATCCAATTCTTCGGGATAAGAAAAACATAGGACATACATTCACGGATGAGACAATCAACAGGTGAAAATTGGTAGAGATGATGACTTTCGTTTTCCAACAGAGAGAGATAAATTTGAGAGTTATACGGAGCCATGGAAAAACCTTTACTATGTATCCTCATGAGATTGGTTGTGTAGATCCGAAGCTAGTTGCACCCATGATAATCTTTACTATTCCACATATTCCATGGAATCTTCGCCCTATATGTTGGATGTGATGGCTGGGTACAATCAGAAGATCAAGTTGGTGCTGCTAGACCTGCTTCACACCTGCCCTCTCTTCTCTTCAGATTTGGTTTGGAGACTCCTTGAGCTTTCAAATGACACCAAGAAACTATATATGTGCTTTACAAGGTGGTTGAGAAATGATCAAATCAAAACAGATAAGTTTGAATCTTCATAAGTCCAAAAACTTGCTATTTCTGTAATGACACCTGCTCAGTCCTAAGCTCAGTGTGTCCAGCACACTTGCAATTGGTTTAATTCCTTCTGGGAGTATTAAATTAACTTAACAAGCTATCATTAGCAAGTTAAATCACTCCAAATGACAAACTATACACTGAGCATGATGTTTAGCAAACTCAGGGACACCCCCGATTTTTTAGGAATCACACAGAAATATACCAGTGATCACTTCGACAGCAATTTCTCCCAATTGGCTGAATAGATTGACTTGAAACTTTGTAGTGTTGTAGAATGCTTTGAGCTGGTTCCAATGAGCCCTGGATCATCAAATTTGGTTCAGTAGATCTTGAGATATGCTTCTTGGAAGTTGACAGAGTTGGAGGTAGTCACTCAGAGAAAACAGAGAGTAAAAACTATGAGTATATGTATTGATACTATCAAATGTACATTCCCATTGGCATGTAGAATGATGCCCAATGGTACTCAGAGGTGTAGGCTATGGTGTAGCTCACGCACACTCAATGATTGACTCAGAATTGCCTCAGGAGGAGTGAAAGATACCCGCAACTTTTGACTTGTAGCTTTTATAGAGATTGAGTAAAATTTTGAATTTCAAATCTATGTCAATCTCCTTGAATCATGTACCTAAAAGTGAATGAGATATTCTCTCAATCATTCACCTACTCAATCAATCAAATTTTCCACGACTTCCTCTGTTAGGTGTGATTACATGAGTGGTTAGAGTCATATAGACTTTTACATGAGATAAAAGTAAAAATCACTAAGACTAGGTTCACATGATTATTGACTCTTGTGAATGTATCATCCAAGGGTTCAATCTTTTATGCTTTCCAAGGGTTCAATAGTCCAAGCTTTATGTTGGGTCTTCAAAGGCACACAACAAAGCCAAGTGTTAAGGCTTGTTTGCACCAACAGCTCCCCCTCAAGCCAAACACTTGCTTGAGTCTTCATCTTTAGTCTTCAATGATATCCTGTAATCCAATCATGGATTTAAACCTGCATAGCTTGCTCCCATCCAAAGCTTTTGTAAGCAAATCTGCACATTGAATATTAGTGGATACATATGACAATTGGATTTCTTTGCTAAGTAGTTTCTCCCTCACATAGTGGTAATGAACCTCTATGTGTTTTGTCCTAGCATGATACACAGGATTAGCAGCTAAATGAAGTGAACTTGTGTTATCACCAAATATGATAGGTGGCCTTGTGTATAGGCCCAATTCTGAATAGAGTAACTTTAACCATATTTATTCTTGAGTGGCATTGGCTAGCCCTCTGTACTCTGCCTCAGTAGATGATAGAGCCACTGTGGGTTGTTTCTTGGATGACCAAGAAATTGGTTTATCACCTGCAAAACATATGTAACCAGATGTACTCCTCCTGTCATCCTTGCAACCTGCCCAATCTGCATCTGAGTATACCTTGATATCAATGTCTGATGAATATGGATAATACAAACCATGATTTTGTGTTCCCTTTAGGTACTTTACTATCTTCTTGGCTGCCTCCAAATGTGGTACTCTTGGCTTATGCATAAATTGGCTAAGTACACTAACACCATATGATATATCAATCCTGGTTAAGGTAGCATAATTAAGACTACCTACCAAACTTTGGTAACCTGTAATATCCTTGAGTTCTTCTCCTTCATGTGCACTGAGTTTGTGGTTGACCTCCATAGGAATGTTTGAGACTTTAGCTTCCTGCAAATTAAACTTCTTGACCATGTCCTGAATGTACTTCTTCTGAGTAATGTATATACCTGAATTTGTGTAGACCAATTCAAGTCCTAGGAAGTACTTCAATAATCCAAGACCATTGATCTTGAATTCCTTCATCATTTGACCTTTGATGTGTCTAATTCCTTGAACATCATTTCCTGTAATAATGATATCATCAACATAGACACACAAGTATATTACCTCTGAATTGTTCTTCTTTATAAACAATGAAGTATCTGCTTTACTCATCACAAATCCTTGATCCAAGAGATAGGTTGTCAACCTATAGTTCCATGCTCTGGGTGCCTGCTTCAATCCATACAGAGCTTTCTTCAATTTGCAAACATGATTTACCTTATTGGGATCTTCATAGCCAGGTGGTTGTGACATGTAGACCTCTTCAGATATCCATCCATTCAAGAATGCATTCTTCACATCCAATTGGTACATGTTCCAATTTTTGGATGCAGCTAAACTCACCATAATTCTGATAGTTGGCATCTTTGCCACAGGAGAAAATGTCTCCTCATAATCAATGCCTTGGGTTTGTGCAAAACCCTTGGCTACCAACCTAGCTTTGTACCTGCTTATTGTACCATCTGAGTTCCTTTTGAGTTTGTAGATCCATCTGGATCCTATGACCTTCATGGAGTCCTTCTTGGGTACCAAGTCCCAAGTATCACTCTCCTTGAGAGCCTCCATTTCTTCATCCATTGCTTCCTTCCATTCTGGTTTAGTAATAGCTTCCTCAAATGTTCCTGGTTCTTCACTTAAGATATCCTTTGCAAGATATACAGAGTGCTTGGTTACAAGTGAAGTATCATATCCATACCTAATAGGTTTCTTCTTTTCCCTTGAAGATCTCCTCATAGCTTGAGTTGAGGATTCTGGATTGTCTTCAAGTTGCTTCATCTTCATCTTCCCTTTGGATTTCCAAGCTTTGAATTCTTCAATGTTGATGGTGTCTTCATCATCTGAGCTTGTGTCCTCATTCTGACTTGGTTCTTGTCTGACAAGCTTTGGAAAGTCTTCTTCCATATCATAAGGTAAACTCACTTTCCTGCACTCATTATCATACCATGAATCATTTTCATCAAAGATGACATCTCTGCTTACCTTGAAGCCTTTGTTTGAGGGGTTATAGAACCTGTATCCTTTCTGATTCAAATCATAACCAATAAAGATACACTTTTCAGCCTTAGGGTCTAGCTTTCCCCTTACCTGTGAGGGAATATGCACATATGCAACACACCCAAAAATCTTGCAATGATCCAGAGAAGGTCTCTTACCATGCCAAGCCTCATAGGGTGTCATTCCATCAAGTGTCTTTGATGGCAACCTGTTGATTAAGTATGTGGCAGTAGATACACTCTCTGCCCAAAGATAGTTTGGTAGTTTCTTCTCATTGAGCATAGACCTAGCTGTCTCCACAATGATTCTATTTCTTCTTTCAGCTACTCCATTTTGTTCTGGAGAGTATCTTGTGGTAATCTCCCTCTTGATGCCTCTTTCGTGCAAGAAGTCTTCAAAGTCATTGGAGAAATATTCTCCACCACCATCAGACCTTAATCTCTTTAAATGTCTACCTGTTTGATTCTCTACTAATGCAAGATACCTTTTGAAGCAATTAAATACTTCATCTTTATGTTTCATGAAGTACAAGACAGTCCATCTGCTATAATCATCTATAAAAGATACATAGTACCTTGACCCAGATATGGATGGCTCCTTGCTTGGTCCCCAAACATCTGTATGCACCAATTCCAAGTAGTCTTCATGCATAAATCCTTTCTTGGTATATGGCAACCTGTGTGACTTACCAAATTGACAAGCCCCACACTTGTATATCATGTGTTTCTTGGATACATTAGGTATCCCAAGCACACATTGATCTCTGCTCATTTGCTTTATGGTTCTCTCTCCAATGTGACCCAATCTCTTGTGCCACATCTCCAATTCTGATAGGGTTTGGTCCCTATAGTTGTATAAGGCAATACTTTTAGTATCCTCAAGTTCAAAGGTAAATAATCTACCTGACTTCTCTCCCTTGGCTATCCTTCTGAATCCATGTCTTGGATCCTCCACAAATGCACCATGTTGAGTGAACCTGACCTGTAGACCTTTTTCAACAATCTCACCTACACTCATCAGATTCTTGGTGATTGTTGGAACATACAATACTCTGCTTAGCAAATTCTGATTACCATCACTTGTTTTGACATTACCTACTTTAATCACTGAGTGTTTAGTGTCATCACCTGTCTGCACTTGGTGCTTGCCTTTAGGTTCTTCCAAATCAGAGAGTAAGGCAACATTCCCAGCTACATGGTTAGAGCAACCTGAATCAATATAGAACAAATGATCATCATTGATACCTGATTTAGATGTCATGTTCATAATCAACAAGGAATCATCTTGATCCTCTGCATAATTGTTGTAATCCTTTCTGTTCCTGTATCCTCCTTGATAATTGCCATTGTGATTGTAGCCATTGTTGTAATTGTTGTTGTAATTATTGTTGTAGCCATGGTAGCCTTGAGATTGATTGAATCTGCCTCTGCCTTGGAAGTATCCTCCTCTTTGGTGACCTCTTCCTCTTTGGTTCTTGTAGTTTTTGTAGCATTCATCTGTAGTATGATTAGACAAGCCACAAATATTGCATGGAGATTGGTTATAGGGTCTCCCCCTACCTGACTTACCTCCTCTGCCCCTACCTCTAGATGATCTACCTCTCCCTGCATAGTTTGCTTGGGAGGTGGATCCTTCATTATCAACCTTCTTGCTTTTACCCTTATCTTTAGACTTCTTATCTGTATATAGGGCAGAGGGATTGTTACCTTTTGATTGCTCTCCATTCTTTGTGATCTTGGCTTCATGTGTGAAGAGTTGTCCAATCAAAGTTGTTAGATCAGGTGCTTGAATGTCCATGTACAAGTCCATTGCAGTGGTAAAGCTTTCCCACTTGTCATCTGCTTTGAGTCCATTGATCACTTGTCTGACTATTTGCTCTTCTTCAATTTCTTCTCCAACACTTGCAAGTTGATCTGCTATATCTTTGAGTTTGGTGACAAAATCTGAAACACATTGTTTTGATTGTTTCCTAAGAGTTGTAAACTCAATCCATAGCTGATTCTTTCTGGCCCTTGTGCTTGATGAGAAATATGTTGACAAGGTCTCCCAAGTCTCTTGGGAAGTCTTACAGTTCCTAACATGAGGTAGAAGGAAATCAGAGATAGAGTTTAGAAGATATGACCTTGCTAAAGCATCTTTAGCACACCATTGATTAAGTCTCTCATGCTCATCCTTTGTAGGTAGGCCTCTGGTTTTGAATGAGGGCAACTCCTCATCTCCTGATATGTATCCATACAAGCTTCTCCCTTGTAGATAAGTCTTTATTCTTAATGACCATGCCTGGTAGTTATTTCTATCCAATTTGTCAATAAAGGAAGGGAAACCATCACCCATGATTACCTTGTTTGCTCTGATACCACTGTTGGATGTGATGGCTGGGTACAATCAGAAGATCAAGTTGGTGCTGCTAGACCTGCTTCACACCTGCCCTCTCTTCTCTTCAGATTTGGTTTGGAGACTCCTTGAGCTTTCAAATGACACCAAGAAACTATATATGTGCTTTACAAGGTGGTTGAGAAATGATCAAATCAAAACAGATAAGTTTGAATCTTCATAAGTCCAAAAACTTGCTATTTCTGTAATGACACCTGCTCAGTCCTAAGCTCAGTGTGTCCAGCACACTTGCAATTGGTTTAATTCCTTCTGGGAGTATTAAGTTAACTTAACAAGCTATCATTAGCAAGTTAAATCACTCCAAATGACAAACTATACACTGAGCATGATGTTTAGCAAACTCAGGGACACCCCCGATTTTTTAGGAATCACACAGAAATATACCAGTGATCACTTCGACAGCGATTTCTCCCAATTGGCTGAATAGATTGACTTGAAACTTTGTAGTGTTGTAGAATGCTTTGAGCTGGTTCCAATGATCCCTGGATCATCAAATTTGGTTCAGTAGATCTTGAGATATGCTTCTTGGAAGTTGACAGAGTTGGAGGTAGTCACTCAGAGAAAACAGAGAGTAAAAACTATGAGTATATGTATTGATACTATCAAATGTACATTCCCATTGGCATGTAGAATGATGCCCAATGGTACTCAGAGGTGTAGGCTATGGTGTAGCTCACACACACTCAATGATTGACTCAGAATTGCCTCAGGAGGAGTGAAAGATACCCGCGACTTTTGACTTGTAGCTTTTATAGAGATTGAGTAAAATTTTGAATTTCAAATCTATGTCAATCTCCTTGAATCATGTACCTAAAAGTGAATGAGATATTCTCTCAATCATTCACCTACTCAATCAATCAAATTTTCCACGACTTCCTCTGTTAGGTGTGATTACATGAGTGGTTAGAGTCATATAGACTTTTACATGAGATAAAAGTAAAAATCACTAAGACTAGGTTCACATGATTATTGACTCTTGTGAATGTATCATCCAAGGGTTCAATCTTTTATGCTTTCCAAGGGTTCAATAGTCCAAGCTTTATGTTGGGTCTTCAAAGGCACACAACAAAGCCAAGTGTTAAGGCTTGTTTGCACCAACACTATACCAGTTCCAAAGTCTCACTTACCTGAGCTAATGAAACTACTTAAGGAGAAGATAAACATGAAAATTTTAGAGCCATCTTTTGCACCTTACTCAAATCGATGGTTCACTGTGCCTAAAAAGAATGGGAAACTACATTTTATTCAAGATCTCCAACCCGTTAATAAAGTCACCATAAGGAATGTAGGAATAGGACCCATTGTAGATGAGTTTGCTGAATCATTTTCAGGACATTCTATCTATTCAATGGGTGATTTATATTCTGGATATGACCGATTCCAATTAGCAATTGATAGTCGTGACATAACCACAATGAAAACTCCTTTAGGCTTAGTGCGAATGTGTACCTTACCTTAAGGAGCGACTAATTATGTGGCTCATATGATGAGTGCTATGAATATGGACTTACATGATTTTATCCCTCATATAACTATGCCATTCATTGATGATATTCCAATTAAAGGGAGTGAGGAACGTGTAAAGGACATTACTTTAGATTCATTTGGATGTCGTAAATTTGTTCTTGACCATATCTCTGATTGTGAAAGAATATTTCAACGATTTGAAGAGGTAGGTCTCACGTTTTCCATAGAAAAATCTGTTTTTGGTGTTAACGAGGTTCTTATTGTTGGACATTTATGTGACCATTATGGTCGAAAGCCACCACAAAAAGTTGATGCCATTAGCAAGATTTTTGAAACATGTAACAACATGAGTGAGGTACGTAGATTTCTTGGTGCTTGCATCTTTTATGTTATTTGGATCCCACACTTTGTTCATGTTGCTGATTGTCTCTATGACTTGTTGAGGAAGAAACCAAAATTTATTTGGACTGACAAACACACTCAAGCTATGCGTAAGTTGAAGAAATTATTGCTTGAAGCTCCCATCCTTAAGCGTGTAGACTATTCTGCTAACAAACCTATTATATTGACTGTTGATACTAGTCCTATTGGTATAGGTTGGGTCATAAGTCAAGATGATATCAAACGAGAACTATGGGGTATGGTAACAGCTTTGAAAATAGACAAAGAATATTTCATTGGTGCAAATGTCAAAGTTGAGACTGATTGTTTGCCTCTCATTGGAATGATAGCCAATTGTTCATCTCCTGATATAGCCATGCTTAGATAGATCTCATATATTAAGTTCATAAATCCTGAGTTAGTTCATATTTCAGGTAAGTCAAACTCAGTTGTTGATATATTATCGAGAGCTAGATTTGATGATGATGTTGAAAGTGATCTAATAAAGAATGTGATTTTAGTTGACTATGTTCCACATATATATGAGTATGAGAAATTTCATGAGTCTGAGTACGAAAATGAATGGAGAGACATAGGAAAGTATCTAAGTACACTACAACCATTACCTACCTGGACTATGAATAGATTCCAAAACATTAAGAAACGAGCTTATAACTTTTTCCTATGTAACGGTTATCTTTCGAGACATGCTAAGGTTAATCACTACGATCTAAGACCACTTACAATGTTTGCAAATTCTTGCTTGAAGATGTCATAAGTCGCTTTGGGTACATAGAGAAAGTAGTTGCCGATCGTGGAGAGTTAAATTCGAGAGAAGCTAAAGAGTTCTTTGAGCATCACGGTATTCGTTTGTCTCTCACTACTGCATATAATCCAGAGGCCAATGGTAAAATAGAGAGAGGGCATCCACCTATTGTGAAAGCCATATCTAAAGCATGTAACGGTGACATCAAAAAATGGCCTAGATTCTTACCTTTTGCACTTTGGGCAGATAGAATGACATGCACACGTACTACTGGATATATGCCTGCTGAACTCATGTACAGTAAAAAACCATTGTTTCCAATTCAGTCTCATATTTCTGCATGGTCAAATTTGCCTTGATCTAAAAACATGTCTACTGATGACTTTTTGAGCTTGCGAACTAAACAGTTAGAACAAGGTAAATTAAGACGATGATGCTTTTGAAAAATTAAGAGAATCTAGAATGAAGAACAAGCATTATTTTGATAAAACTCATCGATTGCATCCTAAGCCAATTGAAGTAGGAGATTGGGTGCTCATTTATGATAGTACATTTGACTCTCAATATGGTGCACACAAAAAGCTCAGTCAACGATGGTTTGGGCCATACATTGTATCAAAAGTCAACAACACTGGTACATATGCTCTTTGTGAATTAAATGGTGTTGCACTAAAAACTTTGATTGCACATAAAAGGATAAAGCTATTCAAGAAACGTGATAATGATGAGTACATTTTGGATGATGACATTGAAGAAGATGACAACAATGAGGCCGATTCATAAACAAGAGTATCCATGTTATAAAAATTTAAAAAAAAAGAAACTAAAAAAAAATAAAAAAACATATAAAAATATCATTAATTTTTCAAGTTCATGTTGCTTTGTTTTATTTTCATTCTATTTTTTTCCGTTCTTGTTTCATGCATGTTTTTTTTCAGTCTTTGCATTGCATTGCATATCCACATCACTTGAGTCAAAAAAGGGGCGAATGATGACATCTCTACATGTGTAAAATTGTATCTTAAGTAGTAACTTATCTACTAAGAAATTGATTATAATCTAGGATTGTGGAAAGATAGGGTATATTTTGGTGACATGACTTTCATATATAAACATGCATATGTATCCTGTATTGAAAGCATAATTGTTGAAATCCTAGCTCCTGCTATTGCATGTTTCTACATCCTTAGTCCATCTCACAACACTTGTATCGGAGTTTAAACGACTGTTCTCCATCATCAAAAATGGTTGTACCTTGTATCGGAGTTTAAACGACTGTTCTCCGTCATCAAAAATGGTTGTACCTTGTATCGGGGTTTAATTTTTCCCCGTCATAAAAAAAAAACTGCTACATATTACCAGGAAGTTTACACTTTCTTCCACCCCAAAAAAGTGATCGTAACCATAAAGTTGCTGAATCATCATCATCAAAAAAAAAAAAAATCAAAAGAGAGCAAGCCAAAGGAGGATAAAGACGCATATTAGAATAAATCACGGGCTATATAGGCAGATTTATGCATTAGTGGAGTTTAGTTAGATTTCCTTGCATGTTATTAGAGAAAGAGCATATTCATATTTATGTAGGAAAGAAGTTGATCTAAAATAAGCTAAAGATGAAAGATGTCTCTTGAAAATCCTAAATCTTTGTTTATAATCGTATTTAAGGTAGATTGCTTTATGAAAAAGGTACAAATTTTTCTTCAAGATGAGAGGAACTGATGCTTAAAACGACTCAATACATCCACTTCCACTTCATATTGATGCTTGTTTGTTTTCTTTCTTGTTGTCAATGCTGCTTGTTCATTTGCATATATGTTGGCTATTTGTTCATGCATATTCATGTTGCGTGTTTCAATTCTTTCTTTCATGCAAATTTTGCTTCATGTCACGTTGCATATGATCAATTTTTCCTTCCATGTATGTTTCCTATAAAATAATTTGATGCCTGGAACATTTTGTTTTTCACAAATACTAGAGTGGCGCTTCAGGAGGAATCGCAGGTTTAGTGGGGGCGAATGTCATCGAGATTTTCTCTTCTCTCTCACTCATGAAGGCCTACAGGAAACACATTCGGTGAAGGTAGCCAAAATTCCCTGAGAAGTCCAAGATGCATCAAGGATGTCAAAGGGAGTTCACATGCAAACTTTGGAAGAAATCGAGCAAATCCAAGGTAGCAATCAAAGCTGGTCAAACTTTGGAAATTAGGGCAAAAATTTCAATGTCTCCAAATCACATGAAAATTCATATACTTGTAAAGGCTATCAAAGGCAGTCTATAGCCCGAATTTCACATGAAAATGGATTTTCTAGCACATTGATATGCCATGTGCATTTGTAAAAAATGTAATTTTTCCACTTAGACCCTACAAAATTTTGTATAGGAATTTTTGTTAGCCATATGGTTTGGCATGTATAAAGACCATATGTGGTTACATATTTGTACAAAGTTTCAAGGCTATCAGAGCTTCCTAGGCACCTTAATGCCACCTTGCAAGCTTCCACATGTAGTCAAACTTATACAAGGAAGATTCAGATGGGAGTTTTTTTTGCATATTCCTAAAGGAGGCCTTTCAAAACATAGTCTTACAAACTTTTATCTTCATCAAAGGATATTTGAAGGGTCAAAGAGCACAAAACCTAGTTTTCAAGGTCACTGCAGTTTTCTAGAATAAGAAAATGGAAGGCTTGAAGGGCTGCCACATGGAAAAATATGATTGAACCATGTTGTACGGTCAAGATGAGCTCATATTCAAGGGTGGAGATGCACTAAAGCATAAAGGAAGGAGGATCCACGAGTTTTTCATCAAAGAAGACGTTTTTGACAGTTAAAGATCAATAATGGAAAGTTTCTCCAAAAATAGTGGCTTATCTTATCCGAATTGATGTCAGCACTGATCTGACGGTCCAAGTCATCCCCACATCCAATGGTGGAAAATAAAGGCGCCTAAATTTCACTCCTTTACACTAGATTTGATAGAAAGAACAATTCCAAGCCATTGATTTGATTAATCAAATGGTTGTAATCAAAAGTAGTGATCCTAGAGTTGAGAGTTGATTTCTCTAGATCCAAGGGCCTAAATTCATTCAAAAAACTATATAAACCCCCCTCCAAACCCCTAGAGCATCATTGTTAGGCATCCATAGGGCTCTTGCTAGCTTAAGGTTTCCTTGAGACGATCACCCTCGGTTGAGCGAGTGAGGATCCAAGGTGGGCTAGTATGAGTATAGTACCTAGTTTCAAATTTAAGTTAGAAATCCAATCTAGGATAGGCTCTTGAAACCAGCATCTCTATGTTGACTCACCCTTGGTGGAGCGTGTGAGTGAGTTAGAGCTGGTTTTAATGAGTCTTAAACTTCTTTAGTTAGACATTACGAGCCTATACATAAATAGGGTCAATGAAGTGGAACTCATCTTCTTACGTGTGACATTCGGTTGAACTGGTTTTAAGATCAGAATCGCCTTTGATTAGTAGACTGCTTAGATTGACGTATCACGACGATCTTATACATGTATCTTAATTCAAATCCTTTTAATTCATGTCACTTGTCACTTGTATCTTGTCTCTTGTCTCTCAGTCTCTTAAGTATTTTTACATGTCTTCTATTTTCTTCTATGTGTGAGAAGGCTCCGCAGTATTGCGTTGAACCACTGAGGATGTTTCATTGAGCTTGTGTTTAAACTCTATCATCATAATTCACTTGCATGCATATAATCCGTACATACCCATACACATTGATTAGTTTTTGAAAGTGTATAAGAAGCTCCAATACTGGACCATTCTTCCTTTCGAAACTGATTTGTGTAAGGATTCCATCTATTCTCGTCATGCATACATATCATCCAAAGAAGACTATGCATATGGATTAGAATTAGGAAGTGTTTAAGAAGCTCCTTCAATGGACCATTCTTCCTTCCAAATTTGATTCGTGTGTATGGTTCTC
Organism: Ceratopteris richardii; assembly: GCA_020310875.1. Lineage (NCBI taxonomy): Eukaryota > Viridiplantae > Streptophyta > Polypodiopsida > Polypodiales > Pteridaceae > Ceratopteris > Ceratopteris richardii. The sequence continues at coordinate 123,631,744 of CM035416.1, read as the reverse complement.
TTTCATTCTTATCAGTCATGCTCATAAATATAACTTGCACTCCTACATTCCCATTCCCATAATCATTTCAACATCTCTCTCTTCTTCATACTCAACATTAATTTCATTTTCATGTCCTTAAACCTTCCAACCTTCATTAGCTTCATACACCCTGTGTGTGCCACGATCGGACCCGATCCACCCGGATTGCGATCACCTCCACAACACCACGTTTGTCCTTCAACTTTTGTGAAAGCATTGATTGCATATGCATACTTAGAATTGATGTATTAGCTTAATTTGATCAATCGTAATGTAAAGAATTCGCACTAAGCACATTCAGAAAGAGCCTCTTCATCGAGGTTGATCAGGTATATTTTCTTTATTTCTATTTGCAAAATAGTAGGTATATTTTCTTTATTTCTATTTGCAAAGTAGTAGGAAAATTTTCTATATTTTTGTTTGCAAAGTAGTAGGAATATTTTCTTTATTTCTGTTTGCAAAGTATCTTTTACCACGGCGTCGCATCAAGAACAAGAAATAGACGTACTATTACGTGAACTACATACTTATATTTCATATCTTTCAGTAAAGTTAGATTTATCTAATATGGCTGACCACTTTGAAGAACAACATATTTGGACAATCATAGATGCAATTAAAATGGATAGGGGGGAATTTAATGGGACAAATGCAACTGCCTATCTTAAATATTATGAACAATTGACAAAACAATATGGATTACCTAAAGATAATAAAAAAGACACATTTATACGTATTGCTCATGGTTTTACTAGAGAGAGAATCCAATTGAGAGTAGTTCAACCAAACATGACTTGGGTGAATTTCAAAACTCAGCTTCTTACTGAATTTTCGCATGAAGATTACAGTAAGAATAATAGAGCTACATTCATGCGATGGGTAGGAACAACGAAACTAGATCAACATATAATTAGGGGTTAAGTGAGTTTGATGTGAAATTTAACCAAATGCCTCAAGCAGACCAAACAACTCTTGAACCGGATAAATTACGAAGTTTCCTAAGCATGTTAGACCCTTCGCTTAGAGGTGAACTAGAACCAATGCTTGAGGATGGAGCGACTGCGAGTGGGCTTACTGGAAATTGGGATAACGTTCAAGCGGTTGTCCATAGGTTAGTCCAAAGACAGGAGCGTAATTAGATGCAAACTCCAAGAGTAAATGAAAGAGATGCACTAGGAAAGTTAGAAAATGACCCCATTTCTCATAACCCTAGTAAGGATGACTCAAAAATTTCTCTATTAAAAACATCAGCAGAATCACTTGCCAAACATATGGAGACTTTGGCAACTGATATAGCTACTATAAAGAGTACGCAAGAAATTAGATTGAGAGATCAGGAGAAACCAAAAGAATTAGAACAAAATCCTAGGATTCAGATGCCAGCTAGAAGAACATTTAACCAAGCCTGCAGATGTCTCTAGTGTGATGATTTAGATCATCCACACTGGACATGTAACTTATTCAAAGAGGCCAAGGATAGGAATTGGGTCACGAAATTTGATCGAAAGATCTCTGACTATTTAACAAAAAGGCCTTTGGCATCAAATTATGGAAAAGGGGGTATTAAAACCTTCTTTGAAGCCTCCACAAGCCAAAATACATATGCTTTAAGGCTTGAAAGTGATGACTCTAATTGTGACTTTTGGAATCAAGTTTATGATACTACTAGTAGGGGGAAGTTATCGTTGAGAACTTATATGCTACGAGCTCAGATATTAGAGCAAAGACATGTTGGAATGAGCCAGTAGATATGTTCTCAGTTTATGTTCATGAAATTAATGTGGATGAGAAAAGGAAACGTGATGAAGAGGGGCAGTCTAAACGAACAACTAGGGCTAGAAAAGAGGGTGAACCTACTGAGTCAATTAATGAGCCACCTAGGACAGAGTCTAGTCAAGATATAAAACAATAGGAACAAGATAAGAAACCTCAGAATAAGGGAAAAGTGAAGAAAGTAGTAGAAATTTTAGAAAAGAAAACTGCAAATGAAGATAGAAGTTAGGATAAACCTAATGAAATGCAACCCATACGTGAAGAGGCTAGCAAGGAAGAAAAACCGAAAAAAAAAAAAACCGCGGACTTTCCGATTGATCTCCCAAATCGAGAAACAAATAGCCATTCGGAAGGTTATGGATGAAAAAAATTATGAAAGCAAAGGTAACCATGACATTAGAGGAATGGTTAGCATTTTCACGAACTGATGTGAAGGAAGATTTCATGAGTATCATCAAAAGACGAAGAGAACCTATAGAGTATAGGACGGAGGATATTGAAATGGAAGAAACGAAAGAACAGGATGAACCGAAAGTGAGTGTTGTACAAATTAATGAATCTGAGTATCGAGAATCTTCTGATCATAGAAATTATTTGGGCCCCGTAATTGGACATTTGGAAAAATAAAATGATGACCCAAATTAGGCATTATACTCAGAAACATTGGGCTAAGGGTACCACAAAAACTATGGTTAAGATAGGTAATAATAATAAACGGCAAGTAGCATTAATAGATTCAAGATCAGAAATCAATGTAGTCTCGAGGGAGTTATATAACGAAGGAAAATGGCCTATTGATAAAGATCATGGGTGGAAAATGAAGGCAGCCAACAATGCTTCTGGCTATTTACTAGGAGCTTTTGCAAATGTTCCCATTACTATGGGAGATGTTAGAGAGGAACATAATTTCTTCGTTCATCATGGCTGCTCGTACCCAATTATTTTGGGACAGCCATTCATTTGTGAACAAAGAGTGGAGACAAAAGTATTAGACGATGGAAGTGCTTTTGCGAGAATTCGTTCTCGTGATGGCCTTAAATCCGCCCAATTTATGATGCTCTGTATTAACCATCCTCGTAATCGTAGGTCTTTAAGAAAAACTCCTTTTGAGACACTTAGATCAAGAGTTCAGATAGATGCCACTGTTGAGCAAGCCAACGGTGGTTCTTGGATTGATGTCTAGCACCCATCTGTAAATATTCTAAAACGTTTTTCATTATATTTTCCTTCCTTGTATTTACAATCCATTCATGATAAAGAAATTCCTAAAAAACTTATAAAACATTATGAAAAATTTTATAACTCTTAAGAATTTAATTGCAGGTAAAAGAGTTAAATTAGTCAAACAAAGAGAAATTTATGACTTATTATATGATGAAGAAAATGATGAATGAAATAAAAATGATGTTTAAATTTTCTTTTAAATATGTTTTTTCTTTTACATGTATGAAAATAAAAATTTATTTATGAAAACTAATTTTTTTTGTGAGTCTACATGTTGTTGATTGATAGTAGGAGTTGAAGATGCTTTATGATCAAATAAAGTAAAGATTGTTTTATGATAAAGATGAAGATGAGGAGATTGAAGATAGTACATGAAGCCTAAAATCCAAGCAACCGAAGCAATATTTGGATGACAGGCGACGTTGAAGATGAATGAAAGAAATCAGGTGAAATAGTTCTAATTTATGACTTATTTCTTAATTTTTTATAAACTTTCTTGCATTCATGATTAGATTGGTACATTCTTCTGATATGTAAGGGGAACTATTAAAATTATGAAACAAAGAATTCAAAACTGAATTAGGAATGTGTGTGAAGAGAAGATAGGAATTAGAGACTCTATGGCTGTCATAAGGCTAGAAGTGGGAAAACTTGACTTTCGACTCCTAGTAGAAGTAAGCATATTTTATATAGGTAGGCTACCTTAACTTCAAAACCATTTAGCTTATGAGATCCTAGTTCCCATTATAGCATTCCTCTAGAACCTCTGCTCTGAATAGGGGTTAAGCCTTTCCCCTCTAACAAAAAAGTTGCGAAGAAAGAAAAGATGCATAAAGCAGTACATTAATGGTTGCTGCTTCTGGTTTGTATTGTGGACAATGTGAGGCGGATGTATGCTATAGAGGAATTAGTTAGATGCATCTTATGACAAGTGGTTAGGGAATGAGGGATAGAACACTTATATAAAATATATATTACTTATGAACAGGGTTAATAGAAGAGCAAGTACCAAGACTATTTGAATGACTTCTATAGGAATTTCTAAAACTTGTGTTTCAAATTCATGCATTGAATGAAAAAGTTTGTAATTCCAGCTTATGTAATTTTAAAAGTTTTCTTCACTATCAGAAGTTGTACTAATGAGAACGAACATATTTCAAATACTATTTCAAAATAATTTGAAAAACATTTTTCAAAAAAGAATTTGATATTGCCTTCTATGATCTGTAGGTTTGGCCCATCGAGGACGATGTGCAGGTTTGGTGGAGGCGAATGTCGGAAAGTTTTCAACCTTCCAGTTGACGACCAGGGAAATTAAAAAAATGATTATTGGTTAACTCTAAACCCTCTATTACATTATTTATTAAATGTTTTTCTTAAAACTTATCTCTTAAACATGTTTGCAATTACAAAGTTATGAAGAAAACATAAGTTCATATTAGGGTTTACCCTAAACTGCTTGTATAATGTGTGTTTAGGTTAATGAAATATTGAATCATGGGTTTAAGACCCTCGGTTTACATTTATTCATATGTATTTAAGTTAGGAGTATTAGTTTTTAGTTAATGTTAGGATTAAAGCTAGGTTTTCAATGGGTTCTCAGGGGTTCAAAGGGTTTCAATAGGTTTCTGATGGGTTTCAAGTAGGTTTTCTAGGTTTTTAGTATATTTTAAGGGTCAGAATAACTGTTATTTAAATACATAAATCTATAAATTAAATATTTATATATTAAAAATTAAACTATGATATAATTAATTACTTTAATCATGTGTGTGAATTTTAATACTAAGGTATTATTTAATTAAAACGCTAAACTAAGCTTAAATTAAATGAATTATTAAATTATGAAAAATTAGGCTAATTAAAATAAAAATGATAAATTAAATGGATAATTAACTAGTGGTGTGTGTGTGTATGAATTTAAAGAATGGCTCATAAAAGATGTGGAATTAAAGTGTGTAAATAGCGGATCATAAAAGATATGCACTTAAAGTGAATAAAGTTGGTTAAAAAAAAAGAATGGTGAGAATTAGTGAAAATGAAAAGAGAGGAGTAGAAATGAAGTGTAATTAAAGTAGTTAAAGGTAAATGAAAAGAGTGGTGAAAGTTAATGGGCAAAAGTGTGATTGAGGATTAAAAGCATGACCAAAAGGTGTGGTATACAAATGTATTGTATATGTATAAATATGTGTGTGAAACTCTGTTTTCTCCTAATGTTTCTTTGTAGTCAATTACTCCTCTTCCTTACTTCCTTCTATATGTTGAAGAAAGTTTTTTTTTGTCTCCTTTGTAGAGAGAAAAGGCCCACAAGCATTGTTACTGTGTATTGAGAGAGAAAAAGAAGGATCGATGGCTACTGGCATAGTCTCTGATGTGTATTAGAGAGAAAAAGTCTATTTGTTTACCCGGCCGTAGAGAGAGAAATTTTTTTTTGCTATGTCACACTACTGTTGCGAGAAACCTTTGCCATAGAGTTATGTTCAGAGAGAGTTAGTTATGTTGTTAATGTGCGGGAGTGCAGATGCGTATGTGTTGGCTACCGTGATGTGGGAATGGGTTGTCAGTTGTGAAGGATGCGATGATGAATTTCTTTCCCTGTATGATCGATGCTGTTTCAAATGTCCTCCTATGGGCCTCCGTTTTCCTAATCTGATCCTATTGGTCTCGCTTGGTTCAAGCATAGAATTGTTGAGACTGTTTGTGTGCCGATTTTTTTGTAACTCTTAGTGCGCAGCTGAGAAAGATGATGATAAATTCTTTCCCCATATGATTGAAGTTGATTCAAGTGCTTGAAGTACGTGCTACGAGGCAACACGCTAAGCCAATATACTCTGATTCCTCATCCGCATGGAAAAACCTTCAGTGCAGTGTTTTGTTTTTAAATTGTGCACTGTTTTGTTGCGATTTCTCCCTCAATGCTTTTGCCGATTTAATTTATGAGAAGCAAACACACTCGATGGCACTTCACACAGAGATATGGAGAAAAGTGGAAGCTGCCACTGTTGGCGCTGCTCTCAAGAAAGGGACAGCGTAGAACTAAGAGATAGAGAGTTTATGTGTGTGTCAATAGAGAGAGATGATAGAATCTTTCATCTCTGAAAGTGGCAACGTGCAAGAGAGGAGAGATAGACAGAAAGAATCAATTAGAGAGAGAACTTGCGCACTGTCACATGGAGTATCCTATATGAATAGTATTTAGAGGTATGACCCTCCTCTTATTCATATAGAGTATGATGCTCACATGAGTGCCAAGTGGCACTCATGAGAGGAACCTTGACCATGACCCATTTTGGGTGTAGAGAGAGAGAGGGTAATGATTGAACTCATCACGCGGCTGGGCGGCAATTCATCTTTCGATCTCCGTGCGCACATCTCTGAGTGATCGATCGGCGTGAAGGAGCGTTCCCAAAATTGGGGAGCTCATCGGAGCAGGCATCCGCTTGACATTGGTATCGGAGCCAGACGGCGAACGGGACAACCATCATCAAGAACCGACGGCCCACAGGCGGCCCACGATCAGAGAAGGCCCACAGGCGCAGAGAGTCACGCAGGAGCCCGCAGGCGTCCGCCAGCCCACGAGGGGGAGCTTTGCTCCTCCCTCCCCACTCCAAGGTGGAAGAGAGCATCTCATGCTCTTGGATTTATAGGGATTTCCTCCGCCTGCAGCGCCCCTATGTGGGATAATTTGCTTCATCGAAGGTGAACTCTGAGTTTTTTCGAAAATGGTAGCAATGAGCTTTGGATAGGAGAAGATTTCGATTTTTTTCCCCAAACTTTGGAGCTACAAATCTATGATCTAGATCAAGATTTTGTAAGAATCATGAGGGATATATGTATTATGGGCTGTGGTTATGGCATGGGGGGTGTTGGATAGGTGAAAGAAGATTTCATTCCTCAGTTTTGAGCTCTTTAAACTCATCTATTCATGAAGATGAAGCTTTTCACTTCCCACCGGTGACATACCTCACTTCTCCGGACCATTTCTTCTTCATACCATATCGGATTTTCAAAATCTTGGTCACGTTTCGAAGCTACGCTTTCAAGCTTCGCTCAGAGATCATTGGTGTTGGATTTGGAAGAGATTTGCCCTACCAAAATCTCTCTGCAGCGCTTCAGCAGGAACTAGGCGGCCACTCCCGGGCCTAGTTTTTCTTCATCCGGACTCCAAATCCATTTTTTTTTCACTTGGAATTGTCTCAAATTTTTGAAGTGCAGGTGCTGGGCAACACTTTGTGGACTGGCGAGGATTGGAAAATTTCTGAAATTGTTCAGTTGCATTCAGTTTGCCCGTTTGAGGCTTTTCCTACGCACTTTTGGTGTTATTTTGGATGGTTTATGGTGTCTAGAACCTCCCCGGACCAAGCGGACATTTCCAATTTTTTTTTGGGACTGGCGAGGACTCAAAATCAGCGGCTTGAAGCATCAAGGACCACTTGGATTTAGCTTCCGCAACTCTACTTTGTATCAGGGAAGTGTTCTTGTGTTATATCTCTCTTCTTCTTGCATATTTAAACTCTACTTCCATTCATTTTCATACTCTCTAGTTAGCAAACGGGGGAAGGGTACTTAAACATGGAAAATAAAGGCAAACAAGTAGTTGAGACCACTTCTCCACCTAGAGAGCAACTAGAGGATCACGATGCTAGGATGGAAGAAGTAGAGTTAGGACAAGAAATAGAAGAGAATATAGAAGAAAAAGAGCCTTCACAGCAAGAGTATACTTATGAAGAGCTTATAGATGAATTTGTCACTCATGACCAATTCATTGATTTGAAAGAGCAAACCCTCAAGTTAGAGAAAGATTTGGGTAGCATTACATCTCTTATACAACAACTTAAGTCTCAAATGATCTCCCTTGAGACTAGTGTCACCTCTTTCCTAGCTAGGAAGGAAAGAGAGACTCCTACCATTCCTCTAGAGATTACTAGGAAAGAGACTTCTCTTCCTAGTAAGTATAAAGGAGAGAGCTCTAGGGAAGCTCCCCTCCTGAAAGACTTGAAACCACCAACCTTCACGGGGGATGACCGAGACAGGAATAAGGATGCAATCTACACTTTTTTACAAAAGTGGCAAGATTTGCATCAATTGAAGGGCACCCCACCTGAGTATCGTGTGCTAGAGGCGAGTCTCTCCCTCGGCCCGCGTGCTTATAAGTGGTGGATGAGTCTTAAGGAGGCGAACTCTATCCCTAGTGACTGGACTCAGTTTGAAACTCTTTTCCTAAAAGAGTTTCTTCCTGAAAATGAAGAGGAGAGGAATTGGGATGAGTGGGATAGGATTACTCAAAGAGGCAGGCCTCTTTCAGTCTATCTATCCCACTATAGAGAGATCACTTTGAAGCTTAAGGGTCTAGATGATTTTCAAAAGACCAGAGGGTTTGTTAGGGGCTTCGATAAAGCCATAAAGAGGGAAGTCAGGAGGAATGCGCCTAAGACGTTTGAGGAGGCGATCAAATATGCACAGATATATGAGGACCATAACCGTCCTCAGTATACTCCTATGGAGACGGATCAGCCCCTTAAACCTCTTAGCACCACTAAATTTAAGAAAAAGTTGCCTTTTGGGAAAAACAAGGTTTTTATTAAAAAACAAAGATCACAAGGGCCTAAGCTATCCACAGACCAGTTTGAGAAGGCCAAAAGAGAGAACCTGTGTTTTAGGTGCCTATCCCCTAGCCACTCGCAGTGGAACTGTCCACTCAAGAAGGGGGAAGAAAAGAAGAAAGGACCAGAGTCTAGTACGGCTCCTGAAAGGGGCAAAAAGGCGGTCCACCTAGTGCAGACCCTTCCCATTCATGGCAGCTCTAGCTGCAAGGGAGTGGAGGTGATGCACAAGGATATAGAGCACACGTGTTGTTTGACTCAGTCATTGTGGTCACCGCAGTTTGGACCACATGACTTGGTCAAACTACATGGTAGTGTATACGGGACCAGGGTGCGAGTCATGATAGATGACTCTGCCACTCATAATTTCATTAACTATGCTTTGGTCAAGAAATTGAAGATTCCCCAGCAGCCTAGTGCACATAAATACATTGTATCTATGATGCAAGGGCAAGATAAAAGAATCTGGGATACTATGGTATCCAATTTGGAAGTCAAGATGCAGGATTATACAGATCATATGGACTTCCAAATTATGAATATGGAGAGGACAGATCTAGTCTTAGGAAGAGAGTGGCTATGGGGGTTGGGAGATACACTTAAACGCAGCTATCAAAATAACACACTCGAGTTTGAAAAGAATGGAAGTACAGTTTATATTCAGGGAGAGAGAGATGTACCTAGTGCACCTCTCATCTCATCATTAGAGTTGTATAGTCTCTGTTGTTCACAGCATGTACAGGATATGTTTTTATTGTATAGTCATGATATGGAGCATTGTATAGACAGCTCATCTGATGTATATTTTCATGCTTTGAATGTAAATATGAACAGGACTTTCTACTATTCTTTTTTGCAAGAGTGTGTAGTTAAAAGTTTTAAGGATCTTATGTTTGAATACAGAAATGTTTTTCCCACTGACTTACCTAGAGGGCTACCACCTGAGAGAGGGGACATTGACCATGCCATAGAAGTTGTTACTAACACTAACCCTATTTGTAGACCACCTTATAGGCTTAGTGTTTCTCAGCATGAGGAGGTTGAGAAGCAATTGCAGGACTATTTAGATAAAGGCTTCATCAAACCTAGTAACTCACCATGGGCATTGCCAATGCTCCTAGTTAAAAAGAAAGATGGCTCTACGAGACTATGTATAGATTATAGAGCACTTAATAAGGTAACTATCAAAAATAGATTTCCAATGCCTAGGTTGGAAGATCTATTTGATCAATTACATCAAGCTCGGTATTTTACCAAGCTTGACCTTAGATCAGGATATCATCAGATCACGATTAGGGCAGAGGATGTCCCTAAGACTGCATTTAGGACTAGATATGGGCATTATGAGTTTTTGGTGATGCCTTTTGGTCTCACCAATGCTCCTGCCACTTTCATGAAACTCATGAACAATGTTTTACGGCCTTATCTAGGACACTTTGTAGTAGACTTTTTAGATGACATTCTGATCTATAGTACATCAGAAGAGAAGCACTTGGAACACTTGAGAAAAGTATTTCAAGTGCTAAGGGAAAATTCGCTCTTTGCTAAGGAGTCAAAGTGTGAATTTTTCAAAACAGAGGTTAAGTACCTTGGGCATATAGTCTCCCAAGATGGAATCCAGATGGATCCTGAAAAAATAAGGGCTATTATGGAGTGGCCACATCCACGGAACCTGGAGGAGCTGCAGATCTTCCTAGGTTTATCAGGTTTCTATCGAAGATTCATTAAGAATTATGCCAAAATTGTTGTCCCAATGACGGAACAGCTTAAAGGGAAAGGGAAAACCTTTCATTGGGGAGACGAACAGAAGCAAAGTATGGAAAAGTTGAAGGTAGCAATTGCTACAGCTCCACTTTTACATAGAGCAGATCCCAATAAACCATTTGTGGTTGAGACTGACGCGAGTGATTTTGCTATAGGAGCGGTTTTAGTACAGGATGGTCGACCATTAGCTTTTGAGAGCAAGAAACTAGAACCGGCTCAAAAGAATTACTCCGTCTATGAGAAGGAGTTGTATGCAATAGTCCATGCTTTGAAGAAGTGGCGTCATTATTTATATGGTGCCAAAGTTACGATAGTGTTTGATCAATTGAGCATTAAGTGGCTCTCTAATCAAACAGACCTTAAAGGTCGTAAGGCCCGATGGGCAGAGACCCTTCAAGAGTTTGACTATGAGCTTAGGTATAGGAAGGGAAAGTATAATGTAGTGGCTGATTCACTTAGCCGCATGCCTATGCTCAATGGACTGAGTTTTACTCAGATCACTAGTGAGCTACTTGAGTCTCTCAGAGGGAAATGTAGGCTTGATCCTGCATATTCCGAGATTTGGGAAGCCATAGAGAATGGGGATCGTGATATACGGGTTTCCAATGAGGATGGAGTATCGACGGGTACTCAAGAAGGATTCAAGTGGAAGAATTACAGTGTCCATGATGGATATCTGTTATATAAAGGTAAGGTGTGTGTCCCTAGAGATACTGAGATGAGACGGCATATTTTATATGAGTGTCATGACACACCTAGTGCGGGACACCCAGGAGTTAACAAGACTTATGATCTTGTTAAGAGGCAGTTTTATTGGCCTGGACTTCATAAGGACGTCCTAGAATATGTGCTTAAGTGCAATAAATGCCAGGTCAACAAAGCCGAGAGATTAAGGATTGGAGGGCTACTCCACCCATTGGATATTCCCAATGGGAAGTGGGAGAGTATCTCCATGGACTTTATAGTCGGTTTACCTAAGACACAGAGAGGGCACGACTCGGTCTGGGTAATTGTGGATAGGTTAACCAAAATGGCTAGGTTTATTCCAACACATACTACAGTGAAGACACCTGAGTTGGCTAGACTCTTTGTAGAGAATCTATACCGGTTATATGGTCTTCCTTTAGACATAGTTTCTGATCGGGATAGGAAGTTTACTAGCCACTTTTGGAGAGCGGTCTTCAAAAGGTTGGATACAAAGCTTAGCATGAGTACGGCCGAGCATCCACAGTCGGATGGGCAAACAGAAAGGGTTAACCAAATCCTAGAGGATATGCTTCGAGCATATGTGAATGAAAGGCAAACTAATTGGGAGGAGTACTTACCTATAGTAGAGTTTGCATATAATAGTGCCAAGCACTCTTCCACTGGGCATAGTCCATTTATGCTTATGTATGGGTTTCAGCCAAGGGCTCCTTATGCAATTGGCTTGCAGAATGAAAAAGTTCAAGCTGCAAAGGACTTCATGGAAGAAATGAATGATATGCTTAGACTTGCTAAGGACAGCATTAGGAGAGCTCAGGATAGGGCTAGAGCCTATGCTGACCCTCAAAGAAGAGATATCAACTTTGAGGTAGGAGAACAAGTCTATCTTAGAGTTCCATCTAGGTCTGAAACCATGAAGACGGGACCTTGTCCAAAATTATCTCCTAGGTATTGTGGACCTTTCCAAATACTTAAGAGAATAGGAAAGATGGCTTACCAGCTCCAACTTCCAGAGAATAGTCAAATCCATCCAGTTTTTCATGTTAGCCGGCTTAAGAAAAGGCTGGGTGAATCTGACAACCTCATTCCAGATAGTGAGGTAGTAGAGCCTATTTCTGTTCAATCTATTCCACATGAGCCAGAGAGCATACTACGCACTCGAGAGAAACGGACGAGGAGTCACTTGTATAAAGAGTGTCTAGTAAAGTGGAAAGATAGTTCAGAAGATAGTGCCACATGGGAGCGGGTTAGCACCCTACAGAGACGGTTTCCCAGCTTTAGTTTACCTTTCCAAGAGTTTTCTTAAGGGGAAGGATATGGGGAAACAACACGGAGACAGGACCATGTATTTCTATACATGGGGATATAGTGGGAGTGGTGGTTCTATTATTTCTCTCTTTCTTTTAGACCTTCCAATACCATTTTGAGGACAAAATGGAAGTAAGGGGAAGGAAATGTCACATGGAGTATCCTATATGAATAGTATTTAGAGGTATGACCCTCCTCTTATTCATATAGAGTATGATGCTCACATGAGTGCCAAGTGGCACTCATGAGAGGAACCTTGACCATGACCCATTTTGGGTGTAGAGAGAGAGAGGGTAATGATTGAACTCATCACGCGGTGTCGGGAAGAAGGAGGTCGTGGCGGGAAGCCGGCGCGTGGGGTTGGATCAGGCCCCGCTCTGGTGCGCCGTCCCCGCTGTCCTGCGAGCGGCGTCTGCGCGCTGGGCGCCTCGCCTGTGCTCTCTGGAGCGTGCGCGATCCTCGTACGCGTGGGACTCACGGAAGTGTCGAGACGTGCGTGTGTACACGACCATAAGCGTCGGGACAGAAACGAATCAGAGGCACAGGCGAGGCGCCCAGCGCGCAGACGCCGCTCGCAGGACAGCGGGGACGGCGCACCAGAGCGGGGCCTGATCCAACCCCACGCGCCGGCTTCCCGCCACGACCTCCTTCTTCCCGACACCTGAACCCGACGTGAAGCGAGGCGGTTGCCCGGTGATCCTCGACACGCCACCCACTCCTTGAGAAGATAGACGGGAACCTCAGCATCGGACAGAGACTCCAGGTACTAGCATTTCAAGTTCTGTGAATTTTTGCATTGTTTCACACACACATTGAACAGAAAGGTTGTCTTGTTGTCTGAGCTTGAGCATTCACTATCTGCACTAGTTTAGTCCATATATCTGTGCACAAGAAACTAAAATGAACAAAATGTTTGAGGAACAATTTACGAAATACGAAATGCGAATTAAGGAAATAGAATTTAACATGAATGAATCCATAAAATCAAAGTTTAGTATTGTGATGACCCTAATGCAAACGATAAATGCGATATCTGATACTATTCAGGTGATGGGTATAAGCATTAAAGATCTAAAAAATGAAATGGATTTTGAGATTTCTGAATTGAAAAATAAGGTTGAATTGTTGACTAACCAAGTTAAGAATCTACAAGCACTGAAATGCGAGAATGAACATGAGGTAAATGTCCAAGGCATATCTGCACACAAACAGTCTTTAGGTCTTAGAAGATTCACACCTAGAGCAATACCTAGGAAATCAAGTCGGGTTGAGAAGAGACCTATATGTTGCTTTTGGTGCGACCAGTATGGACATATGTTTTGGGATTGTCTGGCATATGAAAGTGCATGCAAACATAAACTAGTCAGGGAACATAAAGGTAAAATTTGTAAGTTTCAAGATGAATCCCCTTTGCATTTGAATGTAGGAAAAGGTGGGATGAAAGAGTATTTCGAGAAGACCAAATCTAGACCAAAACCATTTCAGAAGATGTGGAGACCAAAAACTCATGAAGATAATAGACTTGATGAGCAAAAGAGTATGCTATCTATTGAGGGTCAAGAGAAATCTAGTGAAGAAACCAAAGGTAGACAAATAAAGGTCGAGAAGCAAAATATTGAACAGATACTAAGAGAACAAATGGAAATTGATCATAAAAGAGAGTCTGAAAGAGAAAAATCAAAGAAAGAACATGATGTATATGTTTCGTTTGATCCAAAAATTTTAACTAATGAGAATCTATTCGATCGAGAGAAGAGGATGGCAGTCGATAGTTGTAGAGGGTAGCAACACATGGAGAGAGAAATCTAGTGAGCAACGTCCAAACTGAATAATAACATCAGATGCATTTACAGACCCTTAGCACTGCAATTTAATGATGATCTAAGAAATTTGATGAAATCCGTTGACCATGTGCTAGATGAAGGCCGTTTGATATTAGGGAAACCCCTATATTAAAGCTAGAGTCTCTACACGATTGTGTCAATTCCTTAGGAAGATATGGATTTCAATAAAACAAAGAAAAGAGAGCCTTCTAATCCAAGGACCGGTAGGGGAATCGATAAAGAGCAAAGCTAAAGGGGATAAATTGTTCATTACACAAATATACAAGAATAATGTTTTAAATGGAGAAATTATCTAGAGAATAAATGAAGAACAATGCAACATTTCATCTCGTATCCTATTAATCCTTCGTTCAACAACATATCTATGTATCTAGGAGTGCATTTTGCATATGCATGAAGAAGATTGCGATTGGGACCATGAGTGAGTGTGACTTTATCTTTCACAATGCGTGTAAGGGCATGCAATTAAATATGTGAACAAATGAATTTATGCATTTATGTATCCATATGAACTCGCCTAAGTGTAGATCGATGCATAAAGTGATTAAAATGCAAGTAAGGATGCAAGTGAGATTCGCTTATGGATGAAAATAGCCAAAGAAATTCTATGCATAAAGAAGGTGTTTCTATGCACATAAATACCTTCTTTTATATAAGAATTTTTTTGGGTACATGTGTGTGTCATATGACTACCATAAGCGTGTTTTTTCATGAGTTCTAAATGTACTAACATGATAAAACCCCCACCCCGTGGATCTTGCTCGTGGATTGTCTCCTCCAGGCTCATGCAGGTTTCTGATTATATGAAGAGAAGTGAAAGCATTGAAGACTGAAGATAAAGAGTGCCCCACCCTGTGGATCTCCTTGTGGATCGTCTCCTCCAGGTTCATGCAGGTTTATGAAGTATAGAAAGTGATTGAAGATTGAAGAAAAGAGTATCCCCACCCTGTGGATCTCCTTGTGGATCGTCTCTCCAGGTTATTGCGTGATCAGAGATTATTGTGGATTTTGAAGTAAAGAGCTGCAAAGTGAGGATTTGAAGAAAAGCTTGGACCGAAGAAAAGTGAAGAAAAGATTAAATCGCAAAGACCAGAAGATAGAGATCGAGGGTGACTTCCTGCACTGTAGCGGGAAGCCTACATCATATCCAGCCGATCCGCACTGTAGCGGCGGCATTTATTTGTATTTATCTGTCCCGCACTGTAGCGGGTTTTTGTATCGCGGACCCGCACTGTAGCGAGCATCACTGTATCATTCAGATTATTGTATCATCGAGTTTATATACACACCGACCCAGTGATTTCGAGAATCAGTGTTGTATCTGATTTGTCTCTTTCTCGACGCCTACGGTCGTGTACGCACGCACATCTCGACACTTCCGAGGGGAGAGGGTCCCACACGTACGAGGATCGCGCACGCTCCAGAGAGCACAGGCGAGGCGCCCAGCGCGCAGACGCCGCTCGCAGGACAGCGGGAACGGCGCACCAGAGCGGGGCCTGATCCAACCCCAGGCGCCGGCTTCCCGCCACGACCTCCTTCTTCCCGACAGCGGCTGGGCGGCAATTCATCTTTTGATCTCCGTGCGCACATCTCTGAGTGATCGATCGGCGTGAAGGAGCGTTCCCAAAATTGGGGAGCTCATCGGAGCAGGCGTCCGCTTGACACGCACGCTATAGAGAAAAATCCTCTTAGCGACGACGCTATCTGGGATAGAGACGTATCTGTAGTCGGAGAGAGAGGTTTTGTCTTGTTCATGCAGATGAGGCAAGGTACGTGGGTAGGTGTTGCAAGGCTGAAAGAGTTGTTCTGAGCTGTACGAGATCTGCATGTAGTGAAGGAGAGAGAGTAGAAGCATCACTCCAATTAATAAGAGGTGAAACTAGGATATTGCCGTAGGCATGCAAATCAGGAGATAGAAAACGTTATGATAAGCAACTAGCTAAAATTGTAATATATATATATATATATATATATATATATATATATATATATATATATATATATATATATATATGTGTGTGTGTGTGTGTGTGTGTGTGTGTGCGCGCGTGTGTGTAGAGGGAAGGTCTTCATATAACGTGAGTTATTTTATATTACTCATATAAATTATTTACTTAGTTTATTATGTACCTATGCATGAAGGAATTACACTATTGATGTATGTGCATTCTAAAGCTTAAGTTAACATGTGATTAAATGTATGAGTATACAGAGGATGCATGAGCATAAGAGTGTTAGATAGTGAGTGTGCAAGTGTATTAAGCATGATTTAGAGTAATGCATGATTTGAAGGCATGAGTAAATTAGTTTATATGTTTATATGGGTAAGCATGAATGGTATTAAGAGTGCATGTATATGAATTGCATTAGCATGAGTATGAACACATGTTAGATGCATGTGTATATTTTAAGTTAGCATGTTAGTGCTTAAGTTAATGAATGTATCTACACATAAGAGTTAATGGTTTGGGTGTGTTAGGATGCATAAATGTTTGTATGAGTGCGTGATCATGAAGGCACACAAATAAGTTAGTATATGATTTTAATGCATGAGCTTACGTGTAAGTGTGTGCATGGATAGTATGCATGTATGTGCATATGTATATAAGTGAATAAATATCCATGAGTGGGAATGTATGCATTAGATGTGAATGCTTTAATGTATGCATGTGTATGAAAATGTTTATTTTATTTATGATTCTTGTAACATTATTTATGGTCCTAATGCTTCTTTGCAGACATTGAAGTAAAGAATACTGAAAGAAGAGTTGATAAAGATTGAAGAAAAGTATCAAGCCATTTCATGATCAGAGAATAGGAGCTCCTCATTCACAGCTTCACCTCATTATCTTTGTATAGAATTCACTAGGATTCATCATCTTGTTAGCAAAATTTATCATGTAGAAAGATTTAGCATTAGTATAACTATTGTTGAAAACTTTTATTACTACATTCATAACTATCCATTCTTATCACATTGATCAATTTATTTACTATTTTCCATTGCTCTTCATTTTGGATGTCCATAGAGTATTATATGTATCCAACAATATTGCACATCAGTTGACTTTAACATATTTTTATTCCTTTCAAAAAGTAGGTTATTAAAATTGTTTTCATCATCTATTTTCTGTATGCTTTGTATGTTTAATTCACCTGACCCTAATCAAAAAGTAAAATATACCTAATTTACATGAGATTGTCTCAAACACCCTGTGTGTGCCGAGAGATTTAGCGGTTGACTTATCCACCAGCCGTGTGTCCGCAACTTCCCGACAATGCTTATATCCACACTTATACCAATGTCTATATCAAGGCCATGTTTTAAACATACCACGAACCCGAGAGCAAAAATCAACATTTTGTGTGTGTTTTACATTGAGTACTACTTGCTTCTGTGGAACTTGTGCACGCGAACCAAATTGTGACTTGCATTGTCTTGTGCACACACACACAAACAATCTCTCTCTCTTTAGGTCTCGCATCTTGGTAAGTGGTGTGCGTACTCTTACCCTTTGTCTTTCTCTATGCTTTATGTTTTATAATTTATCTTCTCTTTGATTTTGTAGAAGTTTTTTGGCATCGATTCTTTGGAATTTGACGATAGAAGACATACATTACGCTTTGATGACAACGATCCAAAAGAGGGACATACTTGTAAGTGATTGTTTTATTCTCTATTGATAGGGAGAGAAAGAGAGAGATAGAGAGAGATAGAGAGAGAAAGAGAGAGAGATAAAGAGAGATGAATGAGAGGAAGATAGGGAAAGAAATAAAGAGAGATGAAAGAGAGAAAAATAGAGAGAGAGAAAGAGAGATGAAAAAGAGAAAGATAGAGAGAGAGAGATATAGAAATACATACACACACAAACATACATACATGCATATACACACATGCATACACATACATATGCATACATACATACACACATATACACACATGCATGCATACATACATACACACATGTACACACATGCATACATACACACACACATACATACACACACACATGTACACACATGCATACATACATACACACATATACACACATGCATACATACATACACATATACACACACACATAAATACACACACATATACACACATGCATACATACACACACATATATACACAAACATATACGCACACATGTTGATGACATGATTGCTCCTACTTCATCTACATTTGTATCTGCATGAGTGCATCTCCATTTTGTATCTAGGAGGCACTCCATTTCTAGTCTATTTCTATTTTATGTTGTAGTTACTTTGTATTTGGATTCCTTGTCATGTGCTTCTACCAGTTGTAGTTATTCTCCTTCCAGGAGAATTATCCCACATGAGATGTACTTTGGAGAGCCCCTCCCAAATCTATATAAGGAGGGCCTCTCCCCTCATTTGTACTTGGTTAGAAGCTTGAGGAGCCTACTCCATGCTCTTGTCAAGCTCATTTCTAATCCACATGAGTTTACCCATTTCATGGTCTACTCATTTTGTGTCTCTCACATTCTTTGTTTTGTGAGAGTACTTTACTTTTCATTTTGCTTTTGCGTGTGTACTCTCTACATGGTATCATAGTGCTAGGTGGAGGTCTTGGTGGTGCGTTTGGTGGTCATTTTGGTGGTGGTGGTGCTTTATTTTGGTGGTGTGCTCTCTTCATTGAGAGAAGACTTTTGCCATCAATATTTTGGGATTCATTTTGCCCATTTGCCTACCCTCCCACCCCTTCTTTCTCCTCATTTTGCACCCCCTTTACCCCCATGGACCCACCCTCTTTGTGGATTGCATGTGCCATCTTGTAAGTTTGAAGTTATTTATGCAAGAATCGATAGTTATTCTCATCGTTGATAGTGTTCATAAACACTATTTTGATTGTTGTCTATGATATCTTTTGGATAGAATCGCATTTCTCTATGTTCTTCGAGTTCTTCCTCTGTACATTAAACATGCATGCATAGGTCTCTGCACCTTCTCCTGCTCAGCATGTCAATCGATATCTCCACACAACAAAACCATAGAGAACTTAGCACATAACGATGATTATTGTTTGCAAGTAATCATCGAATGTCAATGGATGTGACTATTCCATGTCCTGTGTTCATTCCTTCAGCTTGACAATCATTTTTGGTAATCGGTGCCTCCATACAGCCTTTGTACAAAAGCGACTAAGACCAAGACAAAGCACGGTTGTGCCAACTCTAACAAAAGAGAGAGCTTGCATCGTGAGTGACTCCATTCACAGTGCTCGCATCAACTTTCTCCTCCCACATAAGAGGATTGACAAGAAAAAGAGCCAAAGAATAGTTTTGTGGGCTCATTGATAGTGCATCACGCCCAGTTCTCTCAGCGACGCAAACCTCTGCACATTCGTTAGGACAATGGCAGGATAATTGGAGGTGCGCCATATTCAGTGAGAGGAGAGAGAGACAGAGAAAGATAGACAGAGGAGCGAGAGATAGAGAGAAGCTAAAAGTACGTGTGGTGCACACCCGTGTCGAGCTTCTTCACCTGTGCAAAGTAGAGGGAGCGCCCTGTGAAGAGATGGATAAGTATGTTTTTGAAGATGAAGAGGTGTTGCAAAATCCTTGATCTACACCAGCCAAATGAACTCCAGGAGTAGATGGTGGGCCCTTTTAGCTTGCCAATGGATGTATTAGACACCCTATGTACCTTGGAAGATCACTCTCAAAAAGATAGATCAAAAGAGATAAGTTGGAGTTAGCTCAGAGGTGAAAACTTGCTATTCTTGGTTCATACACCTGTCGAGTGTTTTACATAATTCTCTGAGCACAGCAGCAATTAGCTTAATTCCTCTTGGGGAAGTCTAGTTAGCTTAAAGAGCTAACTTTCAAGAGTAATCTCATAAAAAATAACAAAGCACACACTGAGAAGGAGTTTTAACAAGTAATCCAAATGTAGACATCCAATGATTATGAAAATTTTTATGGCTATACTAGACAGTAAGCTGAATCCAACAAGCTTTAAATCACTGAATTTGGATAAGTAACCACTGAGAAACACCTCTGACAAGGTGAGTGAAAAAGTCGGGTACCTGACAGAGAGGTGAGGATGAACAGACCCTGTTGACTTCAAATGAACATAACTGAAGATTGCAACATCCAAATGACATGAACATTTATGAGCATATAGTAGAGTTATAGAGCTAACTTTACCAAGTTAAATCACTGAAAATGATGCACCAAGCTCAGAGAAAACATCTCTGCATGCTGACTGAGAAAACTGAGAGTAATGGCAGTGAGTAGTACACTTCACAAGAACATGGAAAGATGAACTCAAATAATCATGAAAATGAAAGTATATTGCTTGTACAATACAATGACTTACTGATACATATGTGTGCCTTGTAATCACACCTTGATATGGCATAAAGCTCAGCTCTTGGAGGTCTTCACATAGGTCTCACTTACCACGACTAAAACTACCATCTATTTATAGTTGAGTTTGGGAGGCTAACTTCCCTCAATCACTCTCCAATCAATCAATGATTGATTTGATTCTCTACCTACCACAAATCACGAATTTGTGGCTCCTCTTTCCATTCTTGATCATGTGGACTCAACCACTTAAGATTCTCTTACTTTTACATTAAGTAAACTCTTCAAAAGTTACAAGAGGTAGTTCACAAGTGAACTTTACATAGTCTTCTTTTTAAAGCTTCTTCTAAGACTTTGTGAGACTCAAGCCAATACTTAGGCTTGTCATAGACTTGCTCCAACAGCTCCCCCTCAAGCCAAGTATGCTTGAGGTCTTCAATCTTCCAAGATTACCTGCAAACCAATCATAGCCTTGAATTTGCAAAGCTTTGTACCATCCAATGCTTTGGTTAGAGTATCTGCACATTGTTGATGAGTGGACACATATGATATTTGAATCTCTTTGCTTAGAACCTTCTCTCGTACATAGTGATAATGAACTTCAATATGTTTAGTCCTTGCATGAAAAATAGGATTAGCAGCCAAATGAATAGAACTCATATTGTCACCAAAAATAGTTGGAGTTCCAAACTCCAATCCAAGATCTTTGAATAATGTCTTCATCCACATAGCTTCTTGTGTAGCTATGGCAAGACCTCTATATTCAGCTTCAGTAGAAGAGAGAGCAACTGTGGGTTGCTTCTTGGATGACCATGAAATAAGCTTTGAACCTGCAAAGGTAAGATAACCTAAAGTGCTCCTTCTATCTTCCTTGGAGCCAGCCCAATCTGCATTAGAAAATAGCTTCAAACCTAAATCAGATACATAAGGATAATAAAGTCCTTCATTTATGGTTCCTTTGAGATACTTGAGAATCCTTTTGGCAGCATCCATATGTGGTTTCCTTGGTGTTTGCATAAATTGGCTTAGCACACTCACACTGTAACATATATCTACTCTTGTCAATGTGGCATAATTGAGACTACCCACTAGACTTTGATATGATGTGATGTCCTCTATGAGTTCACCTTCATGTGAGCTCAATTTGTGATTGACCTCCATTGGAGTACCTGCAATCTTACAATCTTGCATCTTGAATTTTGCCAACATGTCCTTAATGTACTTTCTTTGAGTGAAAAACAAACCATGATCTTTGTAGACAACTTCCAAACCTAGGAAGTAGGTAAGTGAACCCAAATCACTTATCTTGAACTCTTCTCTCATCTGATCTTTGATCTTCTTCATACCATCTGCATCATTTCCTGTCAATATAATATCATCTACATATACACATAGGTAGATGATCTCAGAATTACTGTTTTTAATAAAGAGTGAAGGATCTGCCTTGCTTGGTTGAAAGCCTTTGTCCTGCAAGAATGAAACAAGCCTGAAATTCCAAGCTCTTGGAGCTTGCTTGAGACCATATAATGCTTCGTTAAGTTTACACACATAATCAGGATAAACTTGATTCTCAAAACCAGGTGGTTGTGCCATATATACCTCTTCTGTTATCCAACCATTCAAGAATGCATTCTTTACATCTAGTTGAAGTATCTTCCAATTCTTGGAAGAGGCAATACTAAGCAAAACCCTAATAGTAGGCATCTTTGCCACAGGAGAGAAAGTCTCCTCATAATCAATTCCCTGAGTTTGTGCAAAGCCTTTTGCTACAAGCCTTGCCTTATACCTATTAATTGAACCATCAGAATTCTTCTTGAGTTTATAGACCCATCTTGAGCCTATTACCTTCATGGATGAAGTCTTGGGCACCAAATCCCAAGTGTTGTTTTCCTCAAGTGCTTCAATCTCTTCCTTCATTGCATGCGTCCATTCTGTTTTTGCTTTGGCCTCTTCAAATGATGATGGCTCCTCTTGGTTTATGTCCTGTGCTATGTAGATAGAATGTTTAGTTACTAATGAGGTGTCAAACCCATACCTTTCTGGTTTTTTCTTTTCCCTCATAGATCTTCTTAGGCCATGATGTGATGATTCTGCTTCATGTCCAAGTTCCTGCAATTTTGCTTTACCTTTAGACTTGCATGCTTTGATCTTTTCCATGTGAGATTCTTCATCATCCTCTGAGGTGTCTTGTTCTTCAATCTTTGATTGTTCTCTACCAAGCTTTGGAAAATCTTCTTCAAGATCATATGGTAAATTGATCTTCCTGCATGAATCTTCATACCATGAATTGTTCTCATCAAAAACTACATCTCTGCTTACCAAGAATCCTTTGTTGGTAGGGTTGTATAACCTGTAGCCCTTTTGATTGTTGTCATATCCAATAAATACACACCTTTCTGCCTTTGGATCCATCTTGCCTCTAACCTGTGAAGGAACATGAGCAAAAGCAATACATCCAAAAATTTTACAATGATCTAAGCTTGGTCTTCTTCCATTCCAAGCCTCATATGGAGTCATCCCATCAAGGGATTTTGAAGGCAACCTATTAATCAAGTAAGTGGCTGTAGAAACAGCCTCAGCCCATAAGTAATTAGGTAAATGCTTTTCATTTAACATAGACCTTGCAGCTTCAACAATTGTCCTATTCCTCCTTTCTGCCACTCCATTTTGCTCAGGAGTGTACCTTGTAGTTACCTCTCTTTTGATTCCTCTTTCTTGAAGAAAAGAATCAAACTCATGGGAGAAGTATTCTCCCCCTCCATCTGACCTTAGCCTTTTTAGTGATTTACCTGTTTGATTCTCCACAAGAGCCAAATATCTTTTGAAACATGAAAAAACTTCATCTTTGTGTTTCATAAAGAATAGGATAGTCCATCTGCTGCAATCATCAATAAAGGAAACATAAAACCTTGATCCAGATATTGAAGCTTCCTTGCTAGGTCCCCATACATCTGTATGAACCAACTCCAAGAGATCTCCATGCATATATGATGGAGAGGATTAATATCCAAAAGAACAAGTTGATCTTGAATTTAGACCACCTCTATATCAAGATCAACTTTAGACTTCACCAAATTTAGACAACATTCATCAACCTTGTCAGAAAATTGATTACTCTGAAAAATTCAACTTCTCAGAAAAGTCTGCTACAGATTAATCACTCATTGACTAATCAATCCTATAAAGTTTTTGATAAAACTTTGTACAATACTTCGCCTAGAGATTGCGCAACCTTTCCAAGTTAAATTTCTCAAAATGACTGAGTACACACTGAGAAATGTGTAAAACACTTTACCTATGTCTGAAATAGCTTCTCTGTAATGGCGACTTTGACACCTGCAACTTCTTAGCTACAGTTCTCCCAATTTCTAACCTGTTTGATCAAGATCTTTTAGCCATAGATGGTTTACCTTCCAACTTAGATTTTGAGCCCTCACTTGTGTAAAACTTTACACCATACACTGAGTAATGCTCATTTCTCTAAACATGAAATCTGCGCCAGTTTTGTCGACTCTCAGAACATCATTACATATGAATGTTCCTAAACTAAATTTTCTCAACCTGATTGCAATTAGCCTCTCAAATTCTAGCCATAGATATATTAGCTATGGACTTAGATACATGCAGAAGGATTTCTCAAAAGATTAAACACAGAAGGAGCACACAGCAAAACATCGGGTGCAAGTTTTTTCTTGATTTCTCAGAAAGTTACAATTGAGTGAAGTTGATGATTCAACTCACTTCTCATGTGTCTAATGACACTCTCTACTACTCATTTCTCTCTTCCTATTCTCTATTCTCATTCTATTCTATTTGCCCCGACTTTTCATCAAACATTTATAGGCAAATATATACGAGCTTATGACTAATCAAAGTATGAGTCAGCTATATCTAAACTAATGTACATATGTGTACATATCTTTGGGTTTCTGAATATGTCCTTCCTTCAACCTTCTGAACTTGTTCTCTTTTTGATTCCTTGACTTCATTTCTTCATAAACCTTCAATTGATGATTGTCATTCACCAACAGCTCCCCCTCAATCATTAATTGAGGTTTTTCTCTATCTTCTTGATTCCTGCCATATCCTTGAATCTTTGTAGCTTTGATCCATCTAGACTTTTTGTCATCATATCTGCAAGTTGATCTTTTGTAGGTGTATGCATAACTTCAATTTCCTTATCAATGACCTTCTCTCTCAGAGAATGATATTGTATCTCAATATGCTTAGTTCTAGCATGAAACACAAGATTAGCTGCCAAGTATAGAGAACTCATATTGTCTCCACAAACAATAGGAGTACTTTGAATCACATCAAACACCTTCATAAGTGTCTTTAGCCATATTACCTCCTTTGCAGCTTCCACCATACCTTTGTATTCTGCTTCTGTAGATGACAAAGCAACTGTATGTTGCTTCTTAGAACACCATGAAATCAATTTGTCTCCTACATAGCACAAATATCCATGTGTTGATCTTCTATCATCCACATTACCTGCCCAATCTGCATCACTATATATTTTCACTCTTGTATCAGAAGTAAATCCATAGTACAACCCTTCTCTGAGTGTACCCTTGATGTACCTAAGTACTCTTTGTCTTGCAATCCAATGTTCCTTTCTAGGACAATGCATGAATTGTGAAAGCACACCAACTGCATATGACAAATCAGGCCTTGTTAATGTAGCATAAATCAAGCTACCAACCAAACTTTGATAGAGTTTCATATCTCTGAACTCTTCTCCTCCAAATCTAGACAATTTATGGTTTACTTCCAAAGGTGTAGGTGCAACCCTGCAATCTTCCATTTTAAACTTGGTTAGCAAGTTTTTAAGATACCTTTCTTGGGTCACATATACTCCATGTTGAGTATAAGAAATCTCCATTCCCAAGAAGAATGATAAGTTCCCCAAATCACTGATTTTGAACTCTTTCTCCATCTGCTTCTTGATCATTTGTATTCCTTTATCATCTGTTCCTGTAAGTATTATGTCATCAACATAAATACAGACATAAATGAATCCATCTTCACTTGCTTTGACTAGCAAGCTACTATCTGCCTTTGATGCTTGAAATCCAAGATCATTCAAGAACTTTACAAGCCTATAATTCCATGCCCTTGGGGCCTGCTTTAATCCATACAAAGCTCTCTTGAGCTTTGTAGCTCAGTGATGAGTAGCACCTCCTTTAATGTCAATCCGGGAAGACGTGAGGATGGTATGAAGACCTCGAGCAAGTGGCGGCACAAATGCGTGAGTGAGAAGCACACAAACATGCACACACATACACACACACGTGCACACACGGCAAGACAAAGAGTGAGAATCAATGGAGTTCTTAGATTACTTTCAAGAAGCTCTTACAAGTTTGTTTCAATTACAATCTAACCCCAAAAATGAGCTCTCTAGCTCTTTTTATAGTTTTTGACTAGCTTTGGCCCTGTTCAGACCTAGTGTCCGGCCTAGTTAAAAATTAGGTTCCAGGGCTTATTTGAGGGCTCAAACGAGATCTAAAAAATACGAAAATTGGCAGGTAGATACTTCTAAAGCTCCTCAAGCTCAAGGACTCCTTAGCTTGCACAAAATAGAGCTACAAAAATATGAAATGGTATTTACAATGGTGTTTAGTGATGAGAATCACTTTTAATTGGTGTAAGGGTTTTGAAAAACTAAAGGGTTGCCTTAGTGCTAGATCTGTGTGAATGCTCATACGTGCTTCTTCCTGAAGAAAATTATTGGCCTATTTGCCAGATCTTCGTTGACTCCCTTGTCTGCTTGTGCCTTCTCTCCCTTCTGACTCTCTTCTCTGACTGCCATGCCTCGTTAGTCCTTCAGTTCCTTGTCTGCTGCTAACACCCCCCCCTCTCTCACGTCTATCGTCCCTGACAGACCCTTGTTGTGTGGGTTTTTGGATGTAGTACTCAACGACATCCTGCGCTAAGTGATGTTCAACAATTCTCAATCCTTTGGCTAAATCTGTGAGTAGAGCATCCCAATCTACCGGCCCGGGAACCTCTGGATATGGTATACGTAGCTTTTCGCAATGGAGAGCTTGTTCCACTGCAAACAACTGCAAGAGATGGGATGGTCTGGGAATGAATATCTCGGAGTGATATTCCCAGAATCCCGTGACAAACATCTCTTCAAATGTTTGTTTGAAGCAGGCCGGTAGATATTTGATGCGAGCGTGCCATGCATACACAACATTAATCGATGGGGTTGTGCTCATGTCGTATACAAGGTCCTGATTACCTTCATTAAATCCTAGTGCTGAGAGATGCGGTTCCTTGACATTTTTGAAGGTCCTGAAGGTGACCAACATAAGTTCGAAAATCTTCAGGCACATCTGAGTCATGACATCAGGTACATTCTTGAACCGGACCCCCCAATGTCGAATCATCGAAATCATATATCCAATCGTAGGTGGGCCCTTAGGGGGTGCGAAGTACACATAATTGAGCCACTTCTCACAGCCTTTAATCGTCAGCACTGTTTGTGTGTACTCCGGCCATGATCTCCTTCGAAATACAGGGCAATAACATGGGTTATATTTGATGTACAATGGCATGTTGTTCCATGTTCTTACCATTTCAGGGTAGGTTTCAAGCAGCCAAATTCTCCAAGTCGGTTGGCAAATATGTCCCTGCTTGGCACTCTCTGGGATATGTTCAGGTGCAAACTGTGTGGCCGAGGTTGGTTCCCTTGAGGTGTGGTGCTTGATTTCCGCATTATAATCCGCCATTAGAACGCAAAAAGGAACATACAGGTCGTCCGATGGGCCGATCCACCTATGGTGTGAGAGATTCTTAAAATAATCGGATTTTATTACAACCTCCTCCAATTGTGACATCAATGCGATTTGGATTGCCACCCTGTCATCATGTGTCGTGGCTACTTTCTCTAACTTTTGCATCCATTCACGTGCCTCAATTTCAATTGTGTCCATGCCCTGTTCTGTTCGCTGACCCCCGGGTGTTGGCATCGGGACATAGGGATCCTCGAATGTTTCTTCTACTTCAATTGGCACAAGATCGTCAGGCTCGAGCTCTACCAGAGGGGAGGGCTGACGCTCGTATTGCATGACCTTGCTACGTAATTCCTCAAGTTCTGCCCGGAGTTTAGTGACCTCTTCAGATGTATCTTCTGCGGTTGTGATCTTGCTGGGTGATGTCTGTCGGGTGGCCAACTGCCTTAGCAAATCATCTCTCTCTTTTTCTAAGGCGGCATGGGCCTCCATTAGATCTGCATGAGTTTCTAACACCACTTTCATATTCTCAGAGGGAATTGCCTTGAATCGCTCTGGGTCAATCTCCTGTGGGGAACCCTCCATGGCCGCCTCCAAGTTTTCTTCGTTCTGTTTCTGTAATCGTTTATTCTCCTCTAGCGCTACAGACATATGCTTGCGTAGGAGGCCCAAGTTCCGTCGAAGCTTCAGGTTTTCCGTGATCTGAGAATGTAGCAGCTCGTCCATGTGTCGTCGTTCTTCATCATCTGCTTGGGGTGGGTTGGCTACTAATTGTGCATATTGTTCTTGTAATGTCACGTGCTGCTGTTGTAGTAGCTGCTTCTGCTCTTCAAGATCCATACATCGTGCTTGGAGATCTGCGTGGCTTCGGAAGAGCCTTGTATGTTGGTTGTCAAGGTGTTGGTAGTGTTGCTGAAGTTGGGACATGCATTGATACATATTATTAAATACATTATTAAGAGGAATGGTGGGAGAAATGGTGTTGAATGCAAAGGGGAAGGGAAAGGGAATGGGAATTGTGGATGCAGTACTGGAGAAGGGTGAGGGGGGAGGTGGGGGAATGGGAGATTGTGGGTAAATGGGGGGTGGGAGAGGTGCAGACGTGGGTGACACCTCCATGGATTCAAAAGTGGAGGCCGTGATGGGAGTGACTGTGAACATGGGGATTGTGGTTGCGGTGAGAGTTGTGAACGTGTATAGAGGTGTGTGTAATTGTGAACTCCCAGCAAGTGTGATCGGAGTAGTGGTGTTTACTGTGGCTGTGGTTAGACTTATGTTTTCAGTGGACATAGAGTATGTGGGTTGCCTGATGGTTTGTGCGTCGGTGTGTGTAGTGGGTTCGGAGGTGGTGACAGTAGAGGTTACAGTGGTAGAGGGAGGTGAATGGGGCGGATGTGGGGGAGAAGGTGGCAAGGGAGGTGATGGAGGTGCACTCGATGTGTGGGCTTCCTCGGTGTCGTGAACAGTGTGTGCTGTGCCAGTGGTTGTGGGGGTGTCTTGTGGTCCTGATCCTAATACATTCATTCGTTTTCCCGTTCGTGGGGGGCATCTGCCATATCTTTTCTCTGTCCTTTGTGATTGCACTAGTGCAGTATGCACCGTTTCAGGTACTCCCAAAGCGTCCGATATCATTTCCAAGGTGGCACGGTATTGCTCGTCCACACCTTCCTCCTCCAGAATCTGGTTCATGAGGGCTTTACCCGCAGCTAATGATAGTCTGTGTTGTTCTTGAACTCGGTTCATCGTGTCGTAGAGCTTCTTTAATGCGTTAGTATAAGCTGGGGCACCTTCCAGTACTTGTAGGGCTTCCTGATCATACTCTTGTTCTTCTTCTTCTGATTGTCCACCCTGTGCCTCCTCATGTGCTTCTTCTTCATCGTCCACATTGACTACGTCCAGTTGATGTTGGAGCAAACCAATCACAAATTGGTGATTATACAGATCTTGGAGAATGCTTATGATCAGAATGAAGCAATGGAAGACATTTGCAAAATGAAGAAGAAGTCAGAATGTTGTTTTGTACACATATGTACATTAGCATAGTCATAGATGACTTAGAACTTTTGTTCAGTAAGAATTATGTACAAATTATCTATAAATACCTTGAGAAAAGTCGGGGCATGTATGAGAGCATATGTGACAATAGTTACAAGTCAAGAATTAGGGAGATAGAAGAAATGAGATAGTGAAAAGTGAATTTGTTTTTGCTCTCATCACTCAGTTGTAATTTTCTGAGTTAATGAAGAAATATTGCGCCCGATCTTTTCGTGTCTGCTCCTTCTGTGTTTGATCATTAGCAAAATCCTTTTGAGGATATCTAAGTTGTTAGTTAATGAGCCTGTGACCTGAATTTCAGAGTCCAATTGTAAACAGGCTAGGAGAATTGTGAATAGGAACATTCATATGTGTTGAATGTCTACAGTTCTCTGAAACAGGCGCAAATTTCGTGTTTAATCTTTTGGTCAGTGCTCACTCCATAGTTTAAAGTTTTGTGCAAGCAAGCACTTAATCTTTAAGTTGGAAGGTGATCTACTCGTGGCTAAAAGCATTTGGCAAAACGGGTTAGATACTGTGAGAATCAAAGTTAAGAAGTTAGGGGTGTCTGAATCGACTTCTCAGAAGTACAGTTTCTGACATAGGTAACTTGAGAAGTTGATTTCTCAAGCCACACTTAATCTTTTGGAGTAATTCAACTTGGAATAGTTGCGCAATCTCTAGGAGATGATTCGTACAAAGTTTCATCAAAAACTTTACACGTTTGATAAGTCAATATAAGGAAATAGTGCAGCAGACTTTTCTGTGTATCACCTTCTTCACAGATTTGTTCATCTTTTGATAATTAGAAGTTGATCCTCTAAATGTGTGAAAGGTTTTGACTTATTCTTGGTATAGAGGTGCTCTAATCACAAGAATAAGTTGTTCTTTTGGAGATTAATATTCTCCATCAGTGGTATCAGAGCAGGAGACATCAATTTTGAAGAAAAGGAGGATCCCGACTGCTGCAGATTCAAGAGATTCAACACTTGAAGGATTAAGAAGTGAAAGCTTGGAGTCAAAGCTCGAGGAGAAGACAAATTGACATCAAGAAAGGCAAAAGGAGCTCAATTCGAAGTAAAGGTACATACATTGTTTGTAAAGCTTGAAGATTTCAATACACAGGTGGATACAAGATGGGAGAAAGCTTGCAGATTGATAAGCTAGATAGGGAGAACTATCCAGCATGGTCCATGAGGATGGAAGCACACCTCATGAGCAAAGATCTTATATCATTTATTACAGGAGATGAAGAAAAAACCAGAGTTTGCAGATCCAAGTATTCCTACTAGAGAAGAACTTGCAATGTTGAAGACTTGGATGAGAAAGGATGCTCAAGCAAGGAGTATCATCTACATGGCTGTAAATGATTACCTTCTACCTCACATCAGAGGTTTAGAAAGTGCTACAGATGTTTGGAATGCCTTGGAAGAGCATTTCCAAAATACTACTAAGTCAAGGAAGTCCTCACTATGGGCTGAGTTCACAACTTTCAAGAAGAAGAGTTCACAATCAATTTCAGATTATGTGGCAAGGATGAAAGATATTGCAGATAGCTTGGGAGCAGTGGATGAAGATATTGAAGAGGAAAAGTTGGTAAGACAAATACTTACAGGTCTAAGAGGTGATGAGAAGTGGAAGCCTTTTATCTTGTCCATAGAATTGTCACTTGATCACTTTACTCCTGATCTTAATCAATTGCTAGGACACATGCTAACCTTTGAGCAGGATCTTAAAGGAGACAATGATAGAAGTACAAGTCAAGCTATGTACTCCAAAGACAAGAAAAAGAATGGCAAGGGAAAGCAATCAAATGATGATGAAGGGAATTCAAATCAAGCCAACTTCACAAAAGGGAAGACAAATTTCAGAGGTAAAGGAAGAGGAGGTAAGAACAAAGATAATGCTAAAGCTTGTTGGATTTGTGGCAGAACAAATCATTTGGCAAATGATTGTTGGTATAACAATCAAAGTGGAGGATACAACAATCAGAATTATAGTCAAAGAGGTAGAGGAGGCAGAAACCAAAGAGGCAACTTCAGAGGAAGAGGAGGTAGGACATCATATGGAAGAGGAGGTGGAAGAAACTTCCAATCTCAGTCCTACAACAATAATTATTACAATTATGCATCAGATCAGAAGGATGACATGACTCTTATCTTGAATGCAACTCATGAATCAATGGGAGAAGATCAAAGAGTGTTTTATATTGACTCAGGGTGCAGCAACCATCTGAGTGGGAACCTATCCTTGATGACTGATATGGAAGCAAGGGTGAATGGACATACAGTTCAAACAGGTGACAATACCAAACATAAAGTGGAGAGCATTGGATCAGTGAAGACAAAGAGTGGAAGTACACTTCTGAGTAAGGTACTTTATGTTCCTACTATTCCTAAAAATTTGATAAGTGTAGGGCAAATTGTGGAGAAAGGATATGAAGTAAGATTCACAAATGATGGTGTCTATGTACAAGATCCAAATCAGGGATATAGAACCATAATTGCAGGTAAAAAGGAAGGAAGATTGTTTACTCTCAAAGTCCAAGGTAATGTGGGACATGCATTGTTTACCTATGGAGGTCAAAAGGTATCTGAATTAGACCTATGGCATAAAAGGCTAGGTCATTTCAATGAGAGAGCTATAAAGGAAATGTCAAAGAATCAGGTGGTGCTTGGTTTGCCAAACATTGAAGGGCAACATATGGTGTACAAGTGTGAAGCTTGTCAATTAGGTAAAGCACATAAAAGTTCTTATAACAAATCAGGGTACAAGTATTCAAACATGCTTGAATTGGTTCATACAGATGTATGGGGTCCCTCAAGGGACTATAGCATAAATGGATCCAGATATTATGTGTTGTTTGTTGATGATGCAACCAGGTGGATTACTTTGTATGTAATCAAGGACAAATCAGAAGTCTTCAAGACATTCAAACATTTCCATGCTTATGCAGAAAGGATCACAGGACAAAAGCTAAAGAGGTTAAGATCAGATGGAGGGGGAGAGTATTTCTCAAAAGAGTTTGATGATTATTTGTGGAATGCAGGTATCAAAAGAGAAGTGACTTGCAGGTACTCCCCTCAACAAAATGGAGTAGCAGAAAGGAGGAATAGGACTCTTGTAGAGTTTGCAAGAGCCATGATGAAGGAAAAGAATTGTCCAAATTACTTATGGGCAGAGGCCATTAATACTGCAACATACCTTGTGAATAGGTTGCCTTGTAAAGCTTTGGATGGAGGAACCCCTTATGAAGCATGGTGGGGTAAGAAACCTAGTCTTGATCATTGTAAAGTATTTGGATGTATTGCATATGCTTATGTTCCTTCACAATTAAGACATAAGCTAGAACCAAAAGCAGAGAAGTATGTGTTTATTGGATATGATGATAGACAGATGGGGTACAGGTTGTGGAGTCCATCCACAAAGCAATTTCTTGTTACTAAAGATGTAACATTTGATGAGCAAAACACATGGTATACAGGATCACCAAATGAGTATGCAGGTGTTGAAGAAGTTCAAAGGAAAGGAAAGGCAAAGGTAAAAGTTTGTGAAGAAATTGTTGATGAAATTGACTCTAGATGTAGAGTGCAGGATCATGTAGAAGAAGGGCCAAGATTTGATCCAGAATCAAATGAGGCTGAAACTTCAAGAAGTGCAGAAATCAGAAGATCTACAAGAGAAAGGAAAGAGCCTATAAGGTATAGTTATGATACATCTTTCCTAACAACAAGAGATTATGCTTACATTGTGAAAACAGAAGAAGACCCAATTACTTTTGAAGAAGCCAAAGGTAAACAGAATTGGGAGAAGGCAATGCAAGAAGAGTATGATGCTCTACTTGAGAATGAAACTTGGGAGTTAGTACCAAGACCAAAGAATCAGAAGGTCATTGGATGCAAGTGGGTATACAAAACAAAGAGGTTTGCAGATGGTAAGGTGTCTAGATATAAAGCTAGACTAGTGGTTAAAGGTTATGCCCAAACTTATGGGGTAGATTATGATGAGACCTTTAGTCCTGTTGCTAAGATGTCTACAATTAGGACATTGATTGCTATTGCTGCTTGCAAAGGATGGAAATTATCACAATTGGATGTGAAGAATGCATTTCTTAATGGTTACATTGCAGATGAAGTATATATGGAGCAACCAGAAGGTTTCATGGAGTCAATTGGATCAGATTATGTGTGTAAGCTCAAGAGAGCTTTATATGGGTTGAAGCAAGCCCCAAGAGCTTGGAATTACAGATTGGTCAAGTTCTTGAATGAATGTGGATTTCAAGCATCAAAGGCAGATAGTAGCTTGCTAGTGAAGGCAAGTGAAAATGGATATATATACATGTGCATTTATGTTGATGATATTATTGTTACAGGAACAGATGCTCAAGGAATCAATGAACTCAAGAAGCAAATAGAGAAGGAGTTTAAGATAAGTGACTTGGGAAACTTATCTTATTTTCTAGGAATGCAGATTTTGTATACTCAACATGGAGTATATGTTTCACAAGAGAGATACTTGAAGAATCTTTTGATCAAGTTTAACATGGAAGATTGCAAGACCTCAACCACACCATTGGAGGTAAATCATAAATTAAGCAGGTATGGAGGTGAAGAGTTCAATGACATGAAGAAATATCAGAGTTTGGTAGGTAGTCTAATCTATGCTACCTTGACAAGGCCAGATCTATCATATGCAGTAGGTGTGTTGTCACAATTTATGCATTGTCCAAAGAAGACTCATTGGATTGCAGCCCAAAGGGTACTCAGATATATCAAAGGAACCCTAAGTGAAGGTTTGTACTATGGTTTCACTTCTGACACAAGAATCAAAGTGTTTAGTGATGCAGATTGGGCAGGTGACTCAGATGATAGAAGGTCTACTCATGGATATCTATGTTATGTTGGAGACAAGTTAGTGTCTTGGTGTTCAAAGAAGCAACACACAGTTGCTTTATCATCCACAGAGGCTGAGTATAAGGGAATGGTAGAAGCTGCAAAGGAAGTTATATGGTTGAAGACCTTGATGAAAAGTTTTGAGACTGATCATAGTACTCCAATAATTTTTGGAGACAATATGAGTTCTTTGTATTTGGCAGCTAACCCTGTTTTTCATGCCAGGACTAAGCATATAGAGATACAGTATCATTTCTTGAGGGAAAAGGTACTTGATAAAGAGATTGAAGTGATGTACACTCCAACAAAAGAACAAGTGGCAGATATGATGACAAAGAGCTTGGATGGACCTAAGCTACAGAGATTTAAGGAGATGGCAGGAGTGAAGAAGAATGGAATAATCACAATTAGTGATTGAGGGGGAGCTGTTGGAGCAAACCAATCACAAATTGGTGATTATACAGATCTTGGAGAATGCTTATGATCAGAATGAAGCAATGGAAGACATTTGCAAAATGAAGAAGAAGTCAGAATGTTGTTTTGTACACATATGTACATTAGCATAGTCATAGATGACTTAGAACTTTTGTTCAGTAAGAATTATGTACAAATTATCTATAAATACCTTGAGAAAAGTCGGGGCATGTATGAGAGCATATGTGACAATAGTTACAAGTCAAGAATTAGGGAGATAGAAGAAATGAGATAGTGAAAAGTGAATTTGTTTTTGCTCTCATCACTCAGTTGTAATTTTCTGAGTTAATGAAGAAATATTGCGCCCGATCTTTTCGTGTCTGCTCCTTCTGTGTTTGATCATTAGCAAAATCCTTTTGAGGATATCTAAGTTGTTAGTTAATGAGCCTGTGACCTGAATTTCAGAGTCCAATTGTAAACAGGCTAGGAGAATTGTGAATAGGAACATTCATATGTGTTGAATGTCTACAGTTCTCTGAAACAGGCGCAAATTTCGTGTTTAATCTTTTGGTCAGTGCTCACTCCATAGTTTAAAGTTTTGTGCAAGCAAGCACTTAATCTTTAAGTTGGAAGGTGATCTACTCGTGGCTAAAAGCATTTGGCAAAACGGGTTAGATACTGTGAGAATCAAAGTTAAGAAGTTAGGGGTGTCTGAATCGACTTCTCAGAAGTACAGTTTCTGACATAGGTAACTTGAGAAGTTGATTTCTCAAGCCACACTTAATCTTTTGGAGTAATTCAACTTGGAATAGTTGCGCAATCTCTAGGAGATGATTCGTACAAAGTTTCATCAAAAACTTTACACGTTTGATAAGTCAATATAAGGAAATAGTGCAGCAGACTTTTCTGTGTATCACCTTCTTCACAGATTTGTTCATCTTTTGATAATTAGAAGTTGATCCTCTAAATGTGTGAAAGGTTTTGACTTATTCTTGGTATAGAGGTGCTCTAATCACAAGAATAAGTTGTTCTTTTGGAGATTAATATTCTCCATCAGTTGACTGGGCTAGGCTTGGTCTGGGGCAGTTTGCTGTCCACCAGCTTGCTCTCCTTCAACTTCCGCGTTTACGGCTTCGATGATTCTAGCAACTTCTTCGTCCGTTAGATCCTCCAAAGTGAATCCATGCGGGAATTCCAGATCAGTCGGTACTGGTGGAAACACAAGATTAGGGCCATCTGTGCTGTGCCTGGGTAACCTGATAGTAAATGGTTGTACTCGTCGGGGAAGTCTTGGGGTTGTTTCAGGCGTTAGGGTTGCACCGCGAGCTTGTGCACAAGGCATCTGGACAGCGCCTCTCATCTTCTTTGAGGGAGGCCCTACAGCTGACAATCTGCGTTGAAACTCTTGTGCTCTGGTCCAAATGAGAGCCCTCTGCACCGGTACATCATATGCGAGACATCTGTATACAATTCTTGTAAGCGCACAGCAACCATACAGTACAGACTTTTGCTTCTTATACCATCTCTGATGAGCCATATGAATCTGGTCGATAATCCAGTGGGGCATATTGATGGTCAAATCAAAAGCATCCGCTAGGTAGAGGCTAAACCAGATCTTTTTGGGAGGCATTGTGAACCTTTCCTGCGCGGGGAATGCGAAATGTTGCATGACCATGCGTAAGTGAATGGCGATCGTAGGTGTCATCGCAACCATGTCCTTCAACTTCGTCAGATTCCTGTTCTTCATATTGTTTGGAACCATAGTCTCTTTCTCTGTTGGAATGTGCATACCTTTCATGTTGAGTGCTTCTCTTACCAAGTTGATAGTCAAGCGGAAATGCTTCAGCTCGTTGCCCCTTGTGAGTGATGGGAGCACAAAGGAGCTGTATCCTTTCTTGTCTTTGCTTGGAGTGTGGGTACTAATTAAGTATGAGCACCTTAGAAAATCTGGCTTTGGTAGTTGGAACTTGAAGTAATCATAAAGCCCAGCCTTCTTCCATATCGACTTCAGTCCTTCATTATTTTGTAGCTTTTCAAACTCCCTGGTAAAGAAATGGTATCTGCCCCAGCGTCCATTGAATTCTACCTCGGACTCCCACATGTATGTGCCTTCACCCAGAGGTCCAGCAACGTCATTGAACCAGTGTGAGGTTTTGCCCACCAGCATTGTGTGACCCTGTGGAGGATTTAGAATCGGTATGGCATGTAATGCCCTTAATGCCACTGGTCTTTCCTTTAATTCCTCCTCGACCGGAAGGCTTTCGATGTCCACCACTTGGGGGCTGGTGCCTGCCTGGGAGCTAGTTCCTACTGTATCGGCCATGTTACTTCTTGCTGTCTGTCTTTGTGAGAATATACAAACATGTGTTAACATTGTACAGGACAAGAGAGAACCATTGTTGTTCCCATTACAATGTTAACATGAGGGTCAGGAGCGAATAATGGGTTAGTAAGTGCTCGGTGCGAGTGTGTGTGTGGTTAGGAGTTCCGTAGATCTAAGAGTTAAGTGGAATGATGTAGTGTGATAGTGATGTGGTTAGTAGGTTGTCATGGATTTACAAATGGGGTCTGGGGGTTTGTTACAAGTCTTAGGCTGCCAAATGCAGTGGATGGGCTTTGCTCTTGGTTTCGTAGAGACTCTCGAGAGCTTTACCGGTGTGTCGGCTCGAAAATGAGGCCTTTTAGGGACCCATTTACAAGTGATTATGTTAGTGCTCATGGGTCTTAGTGTGTTCCTGAGTGTTGAAAACGAGTGGATGCCGGCTGTGCGAGTGAATGGGTCACGCTGTATAGAATGTGGTCTTGGTGTAGCTATTTGAGCCTGCAAACAAGCCTTAGGCACCCAAATTTGTCTTGATTGTGGGCTGGCCTTCATCGACTTCTGGGGCACCCAAATAGACTTCACGTTAGCAGAAGAATTTCTGAAAGACTTCTTATTAGTATCGTGTTGTTGGTGACTAATAAGAGGCTTTGCCTGTGTGGTTGGCTTGAGTGCAACCGGGTGTTCGCCTTTTCGCACCCACATTTGGTTTACTTGCTGAGACATTTTGCCGTGCAGGTACTTTTGATTTCCGGCATAGGTAGTACTCTGTTTCTTCTGCCTTTGATCCACCTTTGGTTGCTGCCTCCTTCTGGCCTTTGGAAAAGAAGGGAGTTCCGTTGCATCCCTGACTCCTTTTTTGAGAATATCATTCCTCTGCAACACATAGTTTTGGATAAGAACAACATGGTCAACTTCATGTGCACCCCTGGAGGGACCAGGAGTCTGTGCCTTTCCTAGTTCCTTGAGTGCTCCATTATCTAACTCTACTGTAATTCGACTATGATTGACCCATACCTGAAGAAGTCCACTTCTTAGGTTTAAGTTGACTGCTTGGTCATAGATCCAGTCTTGACCCAAGACAAGAGGTTTCGTGAGGTCCTCATCTTGACACACTAGTACTTTAACTGTCATTGTCTCATCATGAATATAGAGGGGAAGTTCCACCTCGCCCATGCAAGGGGTTTCCATGCCTCCCAATCCTATGAGATATGCTTCCACAGGATTGACAGTTAACTGCAACTCTTGACAGTAAGACAATTTAACAGCACTAGTGGCTGCACTTGAGTCAATCAAGGCTCTTACGGTCCTTGCACTCTTTCCTTGTCCTATATCCAGGGTTATGAACGGACGTCGATCAGTTATCCTATGTGAGCTTGTTCCTGCGACTTCACACATGGCCATAGGATATCTTTGATCTACATATGCCTCTTGCCTAGGGTGCTCTCTACCTTGTCTCTGTAACTTCATCCTTCTGATGCGTTCTAAAGCTTCTGCTTGAGCTTCTTCTCAAATTCGCTTTTCTTCCTCTTTGCGTTTCTTAGCAGTGTTGAGTCGGCTAAGCATTTCCTCCGTGAGGGGTTCCTGATACAACTTGACTCTGCAACCGCTAATATAATTTGGGAGAACATCACCCTCTAATGTGGCTAGTTGTACTGCTCCACTCGTGGAAATCCTATTGATGATCATAGGTCCGTAACCTCTCTTTTCTAGTTTCCTTGCGTGTTGCTTCAGTGTGTAGACTAAAACTAGATCTCCTGCTTTCAAACCCTTATCCTTCACATGGGCATCGAAGTATGCCTTCTGTCTCTTCTTAGCTGCATATATCCCTGCAGCTGCTCTCAGTCTTGTTTCTCCTAATCGTTCAAGGTCAAAGATCCTAGAGGAGAGCTCATGACCTGTCCATTCGTGCTCTTGTGCTACTTTCAACGTAGGTATTAAGTCCAAGGGTAGCACTACGTTTTGGCCCAATACCATTTGAAAGGGGGTGGCTTGGAGTACCATTTTGTAGGCGACTCAGTGTGCCCAAACAGCATGGTGCAGCTGTTTGTCCCAATCAGAGCGTTTAGTGTTCACTAATTTTGTCAGTACATTGCATAAGATCTTATTAGTGCTCTCAGCTTGTCCATTAGCTTGAGGGTGATAGGGGGCAGACTTCTTATGTATTACCAAGAATTCTTGGAGTAGATTTTCAATCACTTCGTTCAAGAAGTGAGTGCCTCTATCACTGACTAGCTCTATAGGTAGCCCGTATCTAGTGAACACATTCTCAAATAAAAACTTAGCTGTTGTTTGAGCATCGTTCTTCGTTGTGGCTTTTACCTCTACCCACTTTGTTAGATAGTCTGTCGCAACAATGATATATTCTGCATGGGAACCCTTAGCTGGGGGATTAATAGGACCTACGAAGTCTATTCCCCACTTAGAGAATGCACGTCCACCCATCATAGGTTTCAGTGGCATCTCATCTTTACGTATAGGATACTGAGTTCTCTGACAGACATCACACCGTTTCACATAGGTATGTGCATCCATGTGAAGGGTAGGCCACCAGAAGCCCGCAAATAGTATTGCCTTGATCACCCGATCCGGTCCAAAGTGTCCTCCTGCTACACCTTGGTGAGCAGTTTCCAAGATCTTAAGATATTCACTTTCATGGACACATAGCCTTAGGTACCCATCTTTACCACGCTTATATTGATTATCACCAATGAGTGAGTAATCCTGGGCTTCTTGTTCTAAACTCCTTTTTCTAGCCAGAGTCATGTCTGGAGGGAATGTGTTTGTCCTCAAGAATGATACTAGAGGTTCACTCCAATCTGGCACAATGGATACTTGATAAAGAGTGGCGTGTTCCACTGGTGGTTTAATGCAACAGATTGGGCATTCCTTGCACAACTTTTAGACATCCGCTTCCATAGTCGGCCAATGTACTCCGAGTCTCTTTAGAGTCTGTAAAGTTCTTTGCTTTGAGTAGTGTTGCTCTAACGCACCTACATGTGCTAATTGCAACCATTTAGCGTACTCATCCTCTTCTACGCAACAAGCCAAGATCCCTTGATCTGTGTGCTTGTACATACTTCCAGCCATGATGTGGTACTTTTGGGCTTTTACAACCTCTTTATTCTGTGTGTTTACCACTGGATGATTAGGCCCGTATGTCAATACTGGTACCAATGGCTTGGCCCACTGCGGCACCACTTCCAAGTTAAACAAGTAAGCATCAGGAAGATCGTCCGATACTCCTTGTGGGGCTTCTCCCGATGTGAGCCTAGAGAGATGATCAGCTCTCAAATGAGTCCTACCTTTCCTTACCACAACCTCAAAATCATATTCCATTAGCAAGAGGAACCATCTCACTAATCTTCCTGTATTGCATGGCTTCTTTACGAGGTATAGCAATGCTTGATGATCAGTAAAAAATTTAAACTTATTTGCAAGCAAATAGTGTCTAAATTTCTTAACTGCATATACCATGCCTAAGCCTTCTCTCTCCGTAGTGGTGTAATTTCGTTCAGCTGCATTCAACTGTCTACTGGCATAGGCAATTGGAAGATCCATATTACCTTCACCAGTAGGTTGAGCAAGTACACACCCAATGGCATAATTGGATGCATCCACGTGAACATGGAATGGCTTATTCCAATCTGGTGTGGTCAAAATTGGTGCTGAACATAATCTTCGTTTAAGATCCTGGAAGGAATTCTCACATTCATCCGTCCACTCAAAGTTACTCAGGAGTCCGTACATGGGCTTTGCAATGACAGCATACATGTGTATAAATCGTCGGTAATAACCACAATGCCCCATGAAAGCTTGTACTTCCTTGACATTCTTTGGCCTAGGTAGCTCTGCTATGGCTCTCACTTTCTCTTCATCAGTGGATATGCCATTCTTTGGCACTATGTGTCCTAGAATCTTGCCTTGCCTGACCATGAAAACACATTTTTCTGGGTTCAAGCAGACTTGATATTCTCTACATTTGTCAAAGATTTGTCTGAGCTCAGGGATATGGGTTTGTATAATGTTGGAATGAGCACAAAGATCATCAACATAGACCTCTAAGGTTTTCCTCAGGAACTCTTTAAATACATGGCACATCAGCCTTTGGAAGGTAGCTGGTGCATTGGTAAGCCCAAATGGCATTACTCTAAAGGCAAAAATGCCCCATTCTGTGGCAAAGGCCGTCTTATGCTGATCCTCTGGAGCTATGGCTACTTGATTGTAGCCCGAAAATCCATCAAGGAAGCTGTAGACTTCCTTACCTGCTACTCGTTCTAAGAGATGTTCTGTGATGGGAAGCGGATAGTTATCTCGAATTGTGGCTGCATTAACCTTCTTCAAATTAATGCACACACGCAGCTTTCCATTTTTCTTGGGCACCACTACGATGGGGGATACCCACTCAATGTGCTCAATTTCATAGATAAATCCAGCTTCAACCAGTCTATCTATCTCTTCTTTGATCTTAGCAGCGTAATTGTCGTTATATGTGTAGGGCTTTTGCTTAGAGGGTTTAGCATCTGAAGTCATGGGGATGGTGTGTGAGCATATGTCAAGGTGTTAGAGGGCCGCCGAACCAGGACGGATGAACCCGGACAGGTGCCGTAAAAAGTGGATTCGCGGAAATATTGTAGCAGACTTCTATTTAAAGCGCACAAAGGAAAGCGGTAAAGGCCGGCAGTTTTTTGGGAAGAGTCTCTGCTTCTGTTGGGCATTGTAGTGAGTGGGTTGATTACGTCTCGAGTCGAGGTGTTTGGAGATTACAAGTATAGCCTTATGTGTGTATGTATTCTGTTTAGTCGGTTTACTGAGCCCGTTTGGGAAACTGCGAGCATCCTGTTTGAGACCATGTATGAGGTGTTGATGACAATATTGAGTTCTGTTCTGTTCTAGTCGCATCTAACTATCCTACTATTCTTCCTGTCATGCCGAGTTCTATTCGGTAGTCTTGTGTTATGAATCTGTTTGGTGATAAGTTATATGCGGTTCTGAATCTTTTCTTCACGGAATAATGTGGTTTATCATCCTTCGAGAGACTGTGTAAGGTTGAAGTGAACCATTTGCATTTTTGCATTTTCGGTTAAGTGACCAGATTCGATACAATAGTCTGCGTTCACTGAGAATTCTGATCTCAGGAAGAACTTGTATCGGTAAAGGTCTGTACGCGAACAGAAGCATTGGTAAGTTTGTGATGAATCAACTGTGTTAGGAACTTGTTGCTTGAGTGGTATACGATAAGTTTGCGTAACCTCGGTTATAGCTGTCTGTTGAATTATTGTTCGATATACCTATCCGTCACACGGAAACAGCATATTGAGTAGTATCCGATTAATGAAGTTGAGTATTCTACGAGTTATAAGTCAGAACAGGACTTCTGCTCTGTTACTATAACAGATTCAGTCCAGAAGTCATAAATTTCCGCATGCTGAATAAGTTGTCAGTAGTCAGAATCAATCACTGAGCTAAGACGTGATGGAGTATTTATGAGTGTGTGAGAAGTTGGGAAAATAGTACAGGGCCTCTGTCTAACAGACCCCTACCACTCCCAAGAACCCACGTGACTAAGAGAACGATCTCGATTAGAAGATTTGGAACCAAGTGAACGTGAAGCATTTGAATAGAACGAAAGGTAACGCTTAATCGGTATCAGTTTAAACCATAACACATTTTACATTTAACATTTGGCGCCGTCTGTGGGAATGTGGCAACTGTTTAACAATCTCTGCGGTAAAGTAGTATTTGATTACAAGTTACTTGTGAAAAAGTGGCATTAGATTGCTAAGCGGTTTGTAAGAAGCAAACATCCAGTAACATTTGATTTACTGACAGTAGGAACAGACCCAGATTGTTGCAAACTGCTCAGATAATATCACTGGGCAATGATACATGCCGGTTACTCAGTCTGGTGAAACGTATCCTAGGACCCAGACGACGGGAACAAGAAAAGTACAAGAAATAACTATAGGAGAAGAAGGTATAACGCGACCAGACTCAGTGGTCGAGCAAGTTAAGGACGTTAGAATTGATTCCGGTCATATTCCGGTGGAACGATCAGCGCCTTTGGTACATACAGGTGTCACCTCGACCCAGCCTAATCAAAGTACAGTAGTTCCAGAATCTATCAAGACGCCACTAGAGATTAGACAAACTCTAGGAAAAGAAATCAGTAAAAGCGAGAAAACACTACAGTCTGATAGACTGTTAGCTCATTCCGGTGATAGAAACACCAACTGGCGGTCAAGGATTAGCATTTGTTGCAGAATCCTCAGGCAGACCCGCGTGTCTGGAAGAAAGATTTCGAATATTGGACATCCAGAAAGAAGGAGAGCTATTCGAAGCAGAGATCCGAAGTATCCTACGCAAAAACAGCACACCGGAAGGCACGCCGTCCGATGATCCATATTCTGATAGTTCAACTAATCAACCTCAAGATACAGGACCAGAGATACCCACGATGAACGAACAACAACAACAACAACAGTTAGGTCAACCAAGGCTGCCTCCAACAGGAGTAACCTACACGAAATTTGGTGGATTCCCAGGAGATGACCCAGATGCTCACGTACGCACTTTCGAGATCAGTTATGCAGTCCTCAACCATCCACCGGATCAGGCATACAAAGCCATTGTTTTTCAATCTACGTTGGTCAATGAAGCGGCTAGATGGCTTACGGAATACGACATTAATCATTTCGGTACCTATGATGCAGTACGAGATGCCTTTCTACAACGATTTAGACTAAAGAAGAACCCTGCTGAAATCTTTGAGTATCTACAAAGCAGCCGACAGAAGGCAAATCAGAATGTCCAGGAATACGCTACTCTCTTCAGAACACATTTACGGCAGATACCACAGGCACATGCTAATCTACCTGATGACATCATCACTCAATGGTTTATCAACAGCTTAAACCCACAATTGAAGCAGATCATGATTATTAGATGTGTCGGAGCAATGACATTGGATGCAGTCATCGCCATGGCTTTGCAACTGGAATCCAAGGTTGGTGGATTTTCAGAAGACTTGGAATGGTTAAGGACAAACAAAAATATGATTGAAGATATAACCAGGCAAGTATACTGCACCACGTGCAAAAATTCAGGGCATACAAGTGCTAACTGTGCGCTAAATCAAACATTCTGCGCTATTTGCAACACTGCCGGACACTCCACCGGAAATTGTGTCTATAATGCTGGAATACAGGGAACAACAACAGTCAATGCTGTTATTCAAGAACATGGACAGGCAGCGAATCACTATGTACCTCCGCAACTGAGAAACAATCAACCACAGGGATATCGGAACTACCGAGGACAAAGGAACAACAATTATAATGCCAACCGATGGCAGAATGGACCACCACCGGAAAACCCCAACTTACCACCGCCACGTTGTCATTTTTGTGGTGAATTCGGACACATTAGAAGATATTGCAAAGACGCAGCTGAGTATGATCAAAGGAAGAAGGAGAGGC
This sequence comes from Ceratopteris richardii, assembly GCA_020310875.1. Lineage (NCBI taxonomy): Eukaryota > Viridiplantae > Streptophyta > Polypodiopsida > Polypodiales > Pteridaceae > Ceratopteris > Ceratopteris richardii. The sequence goes on along the minus strand of CM035416.1, from coordinate 123,587,286 downwards.
AAAACCCAATGGCCAACATGGTACAAATTACTCCGGTAGAAACGCAAACTGCTACAGTCCAGACCCGATCAGGTAAACAACTGCAACCAGCAGCAGAAGTATTTGAACCAAGGATACGAGAACAACATAGGATGTATAACAAGGCTAGTCACTGGACCGCTACAGAACCACCAGTGTTCCCAGAACCCATTCCGGTAACTCAGACCTCGTCAGCAAAGGGAGGAATGCAACAAAAAGAAGCAGCAGTAGAACAACCGTCAGCAGAAGACATAACAGCAGATACTTCAGCAACAGCAGAAACTTCAAGTTTAAAAGAGCAGGATAACCAATCTCAACAGGCCTGGGAAATTTTATCCAAGGCATCTATCACCCTACCTCTCGGCCAACTTTTGACGTTAGTACCTAGAATCCGGCAACAGTTTCAACAACATTTTACCCCGGCACCCTCTTGCATTCCAGCAACCGCCGCAGTTCAACCAGAATCTGATTCTACGGTTGATCATGCAGTGCCCTTGATTACAGTATGGTATAAGAATCAGAAGGTCACGCACGTATTAATTGACGGAGGCTCCGGCGTAAACATTGCAACCGCAGCATTATGTAAAAAGCTAGGCTGGACCGAAATCGAACCAGTTCAATTCTTCGTCAGAATGGCTGATCAATCTAGAGTCCATCCCGTAGGACTTGTACGGAATGTACCCATTACTCTACAAGGTACGACTTTCAAAATGACTTTTGTTATACTAGATCTACCCGAATCCACCTTGGATTACAACCTTCTTTTCGGGCGACCTTGGCTGAAGCATGCAAAGGTAATACAGGACTGGTCTGCGCAAGAGCTCACATTCAAGGATGCTAATCGTAAATATGTGGTAAAACTAGATTCTATACAACCCTGCGAACTTCACGCCAGACCTTATCTTGCTGAACCAGTCCATATGTTAGATGGACTATCAGATGATGAAGAAGAGCAATTTCTGAAGAATAACGCCGATTTAATGTCTCTAGGAACTGTTGATCTACAGTCTGTCATTAATAACTGGAACACTTCAGTTTGTGCAGTAGTAGCTATCACCGAACAGTCTGACCAAGCAGATACTGAATTACAACCATTATTCAAGCCAATAGAGGATACAGCGAACCCACAACAATTTTATGTCCCTGAAGACCAGTTGATCACGTACAATCTGGGAGACAAGGACAATCCTCGACCTGTAAAAATAAAGCAAAACTTACCGGAAATTTTTCAGGCTAATTTGATTCAGCTCCTTCGCGAATTCTCATACGTCTTTGCATGGGATTACAAAGATATGAAAGGATTAGATCCGCGCATATATCAGCACAGAGTCATGCTGAAGCCTGAAGTTAAACCAACTAGGCAGCCTAGCTATCGGATGAATCCTAATTATGCCTCTCAGGTAAAAGACGAACTTGACAAATTATTAAAAGTAGGATTCATCGTACCAATAGAACATGCTGAATGGATTTCACCAATTGTGATTGTGCCAAAGAAAAATAAGCAACTACGAATCTGTGTAGATTATCGGAAATTGAACGCAGCAACAATACCAGATCCTTTCCCGATCCCTTTTTTGGATACCATGCTTGATAGGGTAGCAGGCCACGAAATGTATTCATTCTTAGATGGATACAGTGGGTACAATCAGGTTAGAATGGCTGAAGAAGATATACCTAAAACTGCTTTCATTACCAATTGGGGTGTCTTCGCCTGCACCGTAATGTGGTTCGGATTAAGAAATGCACCAAGCACATTTCAGCGATGTATGCAGGAGATATTTTCTCCTTATCTTACTTCATTCATGCAAGTATATCTTGACGACTTCTCAATCTTTGGGAAGATGATAGCACATTTAAGTCATTTACGATGTTGTTTTCAGAAATGTAGAGAATATAGACTCTGTCTTAACCCAAACAAATCCGTGTTTGCGGTTTCATGTGGCAAACTACTTGGGCATATTGTATCTGCTCAAGGTATCCGAGTAGATCCAGATAAAATTTCAGCAATTTTAGAAGCCCCGGTACCCGCAACTCCAAAAGAAGTAATGCGTTTCATGGGTCAAATACGATGGCATGGCAGACACTTACGATGGCTTGCTCACCTAGCAGTACCATTAAACAGGCTAATCACAAAAACTCCCCGACAGTTTGAATGGACTGAAGAATGCCAAACTACATTTGATCGGCTCAAGTATCTCTTGACACAAGCTCCAATTTTACAACCACCGGACTGGGACAATCCGTTCCATGTTTTTGTCGATGCTTCAGATATTGCAATTGGCAATATTCTGGTGCAGCAAACAGATAAGTGGTTTCGCCCTGTTTATTACGCCAGTAGAAGGCTTGCACCGGCAGAAAAGAATTACTCCACTACTGAAAGATAATGCCTAGGATTGATTTACTCAATCAAAAAGTTCAGACATTATTTATTAGGCCGAAAATTTACCTTTCATGTGGATCATGCTGCCCTTGTTTATCTAGTAAGACAGCAGCATTTAGGTGGACGATTAGCACGATGGGTGCTACTTTTACAAGAATTCGACTATGACGTCATTCACCGACCCGGAAATGCACATGCCCTAGCAGATTTCTTATCTCGCCTAGATTCCGGTGAAGCTCCGGTGGGCATAGATGATACGACTCCTGCGATTTATAATGCTGAACCACTATCCAATGAGACGACCCACCCACAAGCACCATCTACATACTATGATCAGATTCTAACTTTTCTCACCGAAGGATGCTTCCCATCTGAGACGACCAAGGCAGTTCGAAGGAAATTGGCAGTCTTTAGCCGTCGATTCCGGCTAATAGCAGGAGAACTATATTATACAGATCATACCGGAATCTTACTTCGCTGTATTCCACCTCATGAGGTTAATTCAGTTATCACTTTGGCGCACTCAATTCCTTCTGGTGGCCATTTTGCAGTAGACTTAACTCACCGGAAAATTCTGCAAGGAGGTCTCTGGTGGCCAACGATGTACAGAGATGTCGCACAGTTTGTTAAACAATGTGATACTTGTCAAAGAAATGGTCAGCCTTTGCAAAGGCATCTTTTTCCTCTGCAACCTATCTTACCACTCGAACCATTTCAGAAATGGGGATTAGATTTTATCGGTCCAATCACACCCCCAACAATCTTCAGTAACAACAGATACATACTAACCTGTACAGACTATGCAACAAGATGGGCAGAAGCATGGGCTTTACGATCTGCTACAGCGGTTACGGTAGCAAAATGTCTACTCACGGATGTCTTCCCACGATTTGGTTTACCCCTGGAAATTGTCTTAGATCAAGGCACTCACTTTGTGAACAATCTAATGAAGGCCCTTACACAATCATTCCAGGTCACACATAACTTTAGCTCTCCTTATTATCCACGTGCCAATGGATTGGCCGAAAGTACAAACAAATCACTTTTGAATATCCTCCGGAAATTGATCATGGAAGCACCGGAAAGATGGGATCAACTACTACCTGCAGTATTATGGGCATACCGAACTACATATAAGGTAACAACAGGCATGACACCTTTCAAATTAGCTTATGGCTTAGAAGCAATAGCACCCATGGAAATAGTCATCCCAAGTCTGCGTGTAGCAATCACTCAGAAGATGTTACCGGAATATTCACTGACAGCACGAATGGACGCACTCAGAGAGCTTGATGTGCACCGATGGCTCAGTTTTTTAACTATGCGCGAAGTACAACTAAGGCAAGCCAAGACACACGATCGATATTTGAAGACTCCAATCTTTTCGGTAGGCCAGCTTGTACTCTTCTATAACGCAAAATCGGATAGAGCAGCAGGAAAATTCAAACTACGATGGTTCGGCCCTTTCAAGATCTCAGAACAAATCGGTCCCGCAACTTTTCGGTTGACTACGTTGACCGGAAATCCACTTCCAAAGGTAATCAATGGGTCGAAGCTGCGGCCGTATTATCCCACTACTAGTACGCATTAAATTATCCGGCGGCGAGCCGCGTTTTGTATAAATTTTTGCGTTTTTCTTTTTTTCTTTTTCTCTTTTTAGTCGTGTTTTGTACGAATCTTTATGTTACCAGCCGCCTCTCCCTACCTGTCACTCAAGCACACACACCCGCATGCAAACAGTACCTTTCCCGCACCGCACAATGATACCCACCCCCCTTCCCCCCCACCGTGTTCTCCTTATTTAACCCTCTCTGTTGCGCTACAACACTATTGTGTTCTAGAGACTATACGTATTATCCTTGTCTTCTGTGTTACCTGTAAGTGTGCTTGTGAACACCATGGAAGCACTAGCCAACTACGCTGCTTTCCGTGATAGTATCCCGACAGACGTCGGCGAATACCTGCGCTGCAGAGGATTGGCCAACTTCGCTGAGTTGCCCTGGCACTCAGTGGAAGCCCATCCCTTCTCCGCGCAAATCATCCACGCCATCACCCAATTCCCCATCACCGAACGACAGTGGGTCTTCCCTTCCCTCCCATATAGAACCATCATCACCTTCCAAGCCTTCTCTGCAGCCTACCGCCTCACCCCACAAGGACGCGAAAATGGCCCTAGCATCCCTATCGCTCGCATGACCGCACTCTTTCCCCGCTCCTCATTAAACGAATATGCCATTCTCTGCCGCCCAGAACCCGAACGATCCGCCCTACAGTTCCTCGTAGCAATCCTCAACCTGCAAAAACAAACCTACGACATCTCTCGCCCCTTCTATTCCGCCCTAGAGTTAGCCACCCGCGAACCCGTAAACTTTGCCTCCTACTTCTTCCAACGAATCCATAAGGAATCCGTCGCTATAGTAAAACAACTCCAGAAAGGCAGCTCTCCGCGCTCTCGCCTTCCCCACATCATCTCCTTCCTCTTCCCAACCATTCTCGCCGCACAACCCCCACCCACAGGCCCAGTACTTAGGCACGAAGAATCAGCACAACCACTTGAGGAAACTGAAGAAGACGACGAAGAGATCAATCAACTCTTCCGCACGAAGCGAATCCGGATCAGCTCTTCAGAAAGTGAAGTCCAAGGATCCGCCGGAAAGAAACACGACGCCGAAGAAGATAAGCAAGAAGAAACTTACCACGACACCACCACTTCAATACACAACGACACTTTGACAGAGCAACAAGACCAGCAAAACCAAGCAGATACAGAGATACTGTCCACCGAAAAGGAATTAGAGCATCAATAGAATGAACCAGAAACCGCCACAAAAGCACTCGATGAACTGATCGCGGCCATCAATCATACAAAAGCCGAACAACAGACCGTTGCAAAGGTAACTACGACTGACTCTGTTCTGCCTACCCCACCTATCAACCCCGACCTCCCACCGGAACCATCTCGCCAACCCGGTTCTGAACCTACACCCTCTTCCTCTTCCTCCCCTAACTACTCTCCGCCAAATTCCCAGAATCTCCTCACCGATACCTCCTCTCAGCCTCATCAACAACCACCACCACCCAACGTATTTTCGGAACTAGCATCCATAGGGCAGTTCCTCATGCAGTTATCACACCAGCTGCCCATACAGTTTAAGGAAGCCACGGACAACCTGAAGGCCGAATATCAATACAAGGTCGACGTTCTGGAAGCTGACATCAACCCCCTCCAGGAAGAAATCGAAGCCTCAAAGATTGAGAACCATCAGCTCCAGACGCAGTAGCAGAGCTCCAAGCCAAATTCTCGGCAGAACAGACCCTAGTAGAGCAACGAGATGCAGCCCTTGAGCAACTTGCAGCCAAAGATCAACTCCTACACGCCGCGCATGAAGAAATCCGAGCCCTAAAGGCCACAATCCACGAAAAAGAAGATATCAACGTCTCCCTCGAAAAATTGATTGCAGAGACAAAGACTCAATTACAGGAGTCCATCCAGAAGAATCAGGATCAACAGAAAGAAACCGAACAAATCCAAGAACAGTTACGACGAGCCGAAGAATGCGCAAATGAGGTTAACACTATCCTCAAACGACAATTAATACGGGAAGGCCAATATCTCAAGGATATCGACAAGATACGCAAAGACCGAGATGCATTCAAGAAAACTCTGGATTTCCAAACTCAGCAGTTTGAAAGACTAGACAACCAAGTACGCAACCAGAAGGAGTATATTACAGAGCTGAAGACCAAACTGGACGAAATGAAGACTTCCAAGGACGCCGCACTAGCCAACGATTTCTATCTACAGGAAGCTTTTGTGCAGACCCAGGCCGAGAACGTTCTCACCGAAGCAATCACACTTAGCTCTGCTAGAATAGATGCGCAGCTTCTAGAGCCTGACACGCTAAAACAACTATTAGAAACTCTTAAGAAAAAGATAGCTCGAACATTTAGATCGGCTAGGAGTATGTATCTCGAAGGTCTCATCGACGAATAAGTATATTCGCCCATCCAAATTCATAATGTATGAATATGATAATCAAATTTTGGTTTTTTGACATTTTCGCACATGAAAAGTCTTGTTCAGTCTAGCACCAATCGACAGTGTAACATGCGGCATAATGATTTTTACTCGGATACAAATATTATCAAGGGAGGGAAGAGTCATGTCCTACTGACATACAATCAGTATAGCAAATGGCCGTTCAAGCACCAATGTTTATAAAATACGTATACAGAGCATAGCTTTCTTCATTAGTATTCTTCGAGATTCAGCCCCAGTTAGCAACTTCCACCATATTCTTCTCAGCAATCCTTAACCAAGCATGTCGGAATCTGACATTCTCCGCTGGCAATTCAGAAAGCGCGCCCATACGCAGACCCATGTGGTAACAACAATAGATACTACCCTACAAGATGAAGCAGATGACGCAGTAACTTCTGCATCAGAAAAGACTCAGCATAAATTCTCCACCGAATTTAAAATCGAGCTCGACATCAAATCGCAAAAGAATGAAGACTGGCTACAAAAGATAGGGCTCCTCCAGTTTGCCCAATTACCGTGGAAACAATGGATTGCTAATGACGATGCAGAGGACCAATTACATAGCATGCGACAAACCAGCGGCTTCATTCTCAATCAGGTACGATTTTCGCCCCAGCTCGTCTCAGCCGTATTTAAACTACCACTCTATGATGGCACCCGATATCTTAAATGTTCAAATGAGGACCTGAGGAAGGAATTTGGCGACTGTGAAGGCCCCCGACGGTATTACATGTTGAAAAATGCCACCTATCACCGACGAGAACAATTTAAATGGTATTTAGAAAAGCTTTGTTTACTAGTAAAATTCGACTTAATGTCGAAAGAAAAATTTTCCCCCCTATTACATGCCGAAGAAGGAGGTCCGGTTAGTTGGACACATTGGCTCTATGACCACCTCTATGCACAAATTATTGTCGGGGATAAGAGAAGATCCCACACCAACAGCAGACTAGCATCCTATTTAGCTGCTATATTTAATTTTGTCCAATCTGTAAAGGATAAGCAGCTACACTGGTCCCCCCCTTTTTATCCCGGTGAACATGATCGAATAGATTCAGAACACCACACAGAGTCTGAGGAAGAAGCTCAACCCTCCACCTCGTCTGCACCTTTATTTTACACAGGTAACAGCGCACAGAACCAAACAGTAGGGACGCCATTTCGGCTGTCCATTAAACGAAGAATGGCAGACAACTTGCCAACTGCCAGTTCAGAGCAAGCACCGGACGACCCCCAACCCGATTTTGTCATAAGGATGCAAAACCAACTCCAAGAGGTTTCTCAATATTTACGGCAACAAGAACAAGCGATTACACAGATGCAAAAAGAATTGGATGACAAAGAAGCTTTAATACAGGTGTTACAGAGAAATAACCAGCATCTAATGGCAGAATTGATCACCGCAAAAAAGTGTGTCCAAGACTTTAATCAGTGGCAGCAAACTATCCAAACACAAATTCAAACCGAAATGTCAAGTTTTTCTACCCTGAATGCTCACCTGCAAGCCGAAAATGAAATTTTGCAGTCAAGGATACAAGTGTTGCAGGAGTTTGAAAGGCAGATATTAAAAGATGAGGGCGTAGAACTAAATGCCACATTGATGACAAATGAGGACATAGATTTATTAAAACAACAGTTGGATAGCCGTGTTCAAAATAGCTGGACACTTTTTCGTAGGAGGTGGCTGGCTATACTTGTTCCGCCACTAGAACAAGTGCGGTCAGAAAGGATTGCGGAGTCAAACCCTGGCATGGACCGACAGGCAGTACATAAAGGATGTGGCAGATAGTAATGCACCTGCGGGTTCGAGTCCACCGTGCGTGCCAGTGTTAGAGGGCCGCCGAACCAGGACAGATGAACCCGGACAGGTGCCGTAAAAAGTGGATTCGCGGAAATATTGTAGCAGACTTCTATTTAAAGCGCACAAAGGAAAGCGGTAAAGCCCGGCAGTTTTTTGGGAAGAGTCTCTGCTTCTGTTGGGCATTGTAGTGAGTGGGTTGATTACGTCTCAAGCCGAGGTGTTTGGAGATTACAAGTATAGCCTTATGTGTGTATGTATTCTGTTTAGTCGGTTTACTGAGCCCGTTTGGGAAACTGCGAGCATCCTGTTTGAGACCATGTATGAGGTGTTGATGAGAATATTGAGTTCTGTTCTGTTCTAGTTGCATCTAACTATCCTACTATTCTTCCTGTCGTGCCGAGTTCTATTCGGTAGTCTTGTGTTATGAATCTGTTTGGTGATAAGTTATATGCGGTTCTGAATCTTTTCTTCACAGTATAGTGTGGTTTATCATCCTTCGAGAGACTGTGTAAGGTTGAAGTGAACCATTTGCATTTTTGCATTTTCGGTTAAGTGACCAGATTCGATACAATAGTCTGCGTTCACTGAGAATTCCGATCTCAGGAAGAACTTGTATCGGTAAAGGTCTGTACGCGAACAGAAGCATTGGTAAGTTTGTGATGAATCAACTGTGTTAGGAACTTGTTGCTTGAGTGGTATACGATAAGTTTGCGTAACCTCGGTTATAGCTGTCTGTTGAATTATTGTTCGGTATACCTATCCGTCACACGGAAACAGCATATTGAGTAGTATCCGATTAATGAAGTTGAGTATTCTACGAGTTATAAGTCAGAACAGGACTTCTGCTCTGTTACTATAACAGATTCAGTCCAGAAGTCATAAATTTCCGCATGCTGAATAAGTTGTCACTAGTCAGAATCAATCACTGAGCTAAGACGTGATGGAGTATTTATGAGTGTGTGAGAAGTTGGGAAAATAGTACAGGGCCTCTGTCTAAAAGACCCCTACCACTCCCAAGAACCCACGTGACTAAGAGAACGATCTCGATTAGAAGATTTGGAACCAAGTGAACGTGAAGCATTTGAATAGAACGAAAGGTAACGCTTAATCGGTATCAGTTTAAACCATAACACATTTTACATTTAACAGGGTCAACACCTTTCAAATCCTTGTAACTCCAAGCGAATACATCTCTGTATTCTCTTAGCAAGGCAATTAACGCATGCTCTTCTTCCTCTGTTAGGTCATGGCCTATGTACGTGCATCTCTCCTCTCCTTCTTCTAGGGCCACTACTATTTTCTTGGTGGTTTCTTTGTTATCATAGGCCTCTCCTACTTGTGCCTCTCGTTTAGGCATTCTTATCATAACCCTCCTGTCGTCTATCTCATACTTCTTAAAATTTTCCGAGACCTCAAACAAAGATTCTTCCTCTTCTGGTGAGGCTTCTCTCTTCTGTCGTTTCTTTCCGTCTTCCTTCTGGGTCACATGTGTTGCTAATCTTACATCATTTGTAAGCTCTCCATGCCTCTGGGGTTGAAATTCTACTTCATGGAAGTATTCCTCATCTGATGCAAATGGTGGGTCCATAATGATTGACTCTAGATCGGAGTCGCTTGCATCCTCAAATGCATCAGGGCTAGGTTCGCATTCTTCTAGAACTGCCTCTCCCATGATTGGCTCTATGGAGAAGACTGAAAATATCATAGCCATCCTCATCACAGTGAGGTGTCCATTGTTCTTCATTGATGGCTACGTCCATGGTTGCTAAAATTTCTGCCCAGCCATGGGGTTCCAATTCCTCATCAGGAAAGACTACAGGTGCATAGGCTGGGTCTTGAATAGGTCTATGAATTTCGTTTGCACCTATTTCTCTGGCCTTTTCTCTCTTCTCTTCCTCTACTGCTACTTTGCACATCCATAAGTGGGTGTCTTCATGCATCCATGAGGATCCTGAGCTTATGGAATGCACGGATTCCGTATCATCTTTGGCTCTATGGATGGGATTCCATTGGATGGGAGGGACATCTCTATGAGAGTAATCTTTGAGATTCACTTTGGTCGTAACACCTAAGTGCTGCAGGTACAAAGAATTGGTTCCCCAATCCTGTACCACTTGCAACTGTCGCATAAATGGTCTTCCCAAAATCATCTCATAGGCATGATTTTTGCTGAAGTCACATATGGCAAATGTATGCTCAAACTCGACACCACAAGTGGTAAGAGTTATTCCTTCTAGCAATCCTAAGGGTCTCTCTATGTGACCATCGGCCATTTGCAACTTCATCCTCGTGGGCCTGAGTTCCGGCTTGCCCCAACGCTTCCATAGGGATGTGGTGGCAATTGCAACTCCTACATCAGAGTCCAAAATTGCCTTGGTAGTGTACTCCTGGTAGGTGATGGGAAGATAGGTGTTCCCTTCTTCACCTTCACACATATCTCCTATCTTATCCAAGGGAATTTCTGGCACCGTCCTATGGGATCCTACCTGGGAACGAGGTTTGGCTATTTTTGGTACTTGTTTGGCGACATGTTTCCATAATTCAGGTCTAACCTTGAGTAGCTCTTCTAGCTTGAGATTGCTCTACACGTTAGTGTTCTTCACTACCTCTGTGTTCCTAGGTATGACTGAGTCGTCGTTCCTTACCATGACTGTGGGTGCTCTCATACACGTGGACTTTGCTTCACATGGGCCTGTGAAGTAGGGTAGCTCTTGTATGGAATTAGACTCAAAGTCCAATCTCTCGTGAGACTGAGTACTCTCATGTTCCCCGTAAATAGATGGGATGTCTTGTGGGAATTGTTCGTGTGCATCATCCACAAGTTCAAAGGGAGGGGCGATGTAAGGAATTGAACTCACAACCTCTTGGTTAGGAATGTGATAGGCTAACCACTTGCCCCAAAATCCATGGTTGAGGATTACTTCCTAATCCTCTCTCTTAGGGTGTGGTTCAACCATCTCCTACCAGGATTATGTTACATTCTTCCCCCCTTGGTCGATCATTGTCCTCAATGATCTACTCTTGTATCCCTCTAGCCTCGGTGATCAATCCCTTGAACTCCCTAGGTGCCCTTGAATTGATGTTCCTCAACCTCGCACAGTTTCTTGAACCTTGTTCGCAACCTTGGTCTCTTGAACCCTTGCTCTCAACCTTGGTGTCTTGAACCTTCTTGTTCGCAACCTTGGTGTCTCGAGCCCTTGTTCTCAACCTCAGTCTTGAACCTTGTTCTCACCCATGCTTGGTATCTTGAACACAATCAAGTGCCACCCAAGGATTCCCAAAGAATTCACACTTCCAAGGTACCTCATTGGAAAGTTCGTTCCGAGAGCTTTCCAACGGTATATTACATGCCTCAATCAGACATACGGATTGAGAGATACACCCCAATCATTGTAAGGTCCATCCTTGAAACCAACGCGCGCGCCTTCCACAATTCCTACCCTTTCACATAGAGGATGCCCAAGTGCCGTTTTTAGAGGCCATTGGATCATTCCACCTTGCCCAAGCCTACTTCCTAGGCTCTGATACCAATGTAAGGAATTGAACTCACAACCTCTTGGTTAGGAATGTGATAGGCTAACCACTTGCCCCAAAAGCCATGGTTGAGGATTACTTCCTAATCCTCTCTCTTAGGGTGTGGTTCAACCATCTCCTACCAGGATTATGTTACAGGCGACTTCACTTTCGTTATCCCATTTGTCTTCTTGAATCTCTCGTAGGAAGTCTGGTGCAAACCAATTCATAGAAGAAGAAGTGTCTGTCTCCGTAGAATTAGGCACATAAGCAACCTGGGAAGGAGGGCTTATTCTATCGTTGGCTCTCTCCTCGTTCTCATAGATGGCGCGAGCACAAGCTTCCTGAGGAGGATTACTTGTTCTATTACTTTTCCGAACAGGCTCATACGCTCCCTGAGAAGGAATGTAGGCAACCTGTGGAGGTACGTAAGCTTTCGAGGGAGGCTCATCTGCCTTTTGGGGGGAAAGATAAGCTTCTTGAGGAGGGACATGGGCTTCCTGAAGAGGCTGGCTTATCCGTTCTCTTGCCCTTTCCTTTCTTTGAGGGGCCGGTTCCTTTTCTGATTGTGCAATTAGCCTCTCTATTCTTTCTAGCAGTCCATCAAAGTGTAACTGCATCTTAGCTGAGCTAGAGATGTTAAAGAGGCGGCTAGCTTCGAACATGGCTTGAGCCAATTCCACCATTTTAGCACAAATTTTAGTTCGTTCAAGCTCTAGCTCGGCTCTAGGGTAGCATTTTTCATGATCAGTTACATTTGGCCCTTCTTGGATTCTGGCCTGATATGCTTTAAGCATCATATTAAGGTCTTCGGGAGTGGGATCTGCTAGGACTGATCCTACTCTAGGGGGTGGTGGGTTTAGGTGAGGCGGGTTGGAAGGTGGCTAGTTGGATGGCGATGGGAATGGTGGTGGTGGGGTAGTGTGAGAGGGAGTTTGAGATGTGAGTTCAGTTATCCTGGCTTTGGTTTCTCTTATGCTTTCCTCAAGTTCACTCATCTTCTTTGCCCATTGCCTTTTCATTCTTTCCCGACTATCTTTCCAAGCTCTAGTCCTTTTCTTGGTTATGCTCTCAGTTTCACTAGCCTCTGGGCCCTTTTCCTGGCTTGCCCCTTGGTTTTGCTGCAATGCGTGAGCTCTAGTGACTACTTGTACTGGTGCAGTGGAAGTGACACTCCCTGTGGAATCTACCATTAACGCAATAACGTTGATAGGAGTGATTTTTGGCATATTATTGGGGTTCTTCGGGCAATCTCGTAAGAGATGCTCTTTTCCACAATCTTGGCAAAAGCCTTGGATCGTCACGGACTGAGTTTGTGTAGGTGGAGGTAAGGGGCAATCACGAATGAGGTGATCTCCCTGACATCTGTAGCACGGTCCTATAGGGAATGGGGGTCTTACCTGCCTTGGTTGAGGTCTAGGGTTGGGGTTTGCATACATGACATTCGTGTAATCTGACTCCCAACTTAGTTCATTTGGCTCTTCACTATAGTAGGACTCACCATGTTCAGGAGACTGCATGTAGTAGGCCTGGGGACTATCAACATGTGTAGAATCAAAGCTATGGTCACTGGGATCACTTTCTGAGATCAATGGGGTTACTGGTACTATGGCCCTATTCAGGTTTTCTTCTGCAGTTGTATACTTTACAGGGATTACATTAGCGGGGTTTGGAGGCTGTTGAGCTAGCACCGGTTGGGGTCTCTATTGGGCCTGATATTGTGGTTGGTAGGTTTGTTGGGGTCTAGCATATTGTGGTGGTGGATTTTGGTTCTGGTATCTCCCTTGTTAGTAGGGCTGAAGGTAGGTTTGTTTGACCGCTTGCTTGTTGTAAGGACAGTCTTGTGCTGTGTGATTTGTGTGTCTTCGTTCTATGGTGCAATATTGGCTATTTGGATTGATCGGGGGTTGCGCCATAATGGGACACACGTTTGCCATATGTTCACCACCGCATGTATAGCACCTCCTCGCTGGGGTAAACCTCGAAATTTGTTTGCTAGAGACGCCTAGTTTTTGGGCCACTTTCTCTGCGAGTTCCTCGATTGATGTAGATTGTGTGGAAGAGATGTTAGAGGCACTATCCGAATCTTTGTATATCTTGGAAAGCTCTAACTCCTCCCCTAGGTTATCCTCAATGTCAATACACATGCGTACACACTCTTCTATGGTCCTAGGGTCCTTCAAGTACACATAAGATCTCAATTTGGTACTTAGCAATCCATCCAAGAATAAAGCCACTTGCTTGGCTGGTGTGGGTAACTCCGAAACGGGGCATCTTTCAAGATATTGCCTAAATCTTCTTCCTGCAAGTCTCACGGTTTCTTGAGGGGTTTGCTTGAAGCTGTGAATCAGCGAGGAGGTATTATGCCTTATGCCACTCTTAGAGAATTCAATAATGAAAGCCTCTAAGAGTTGGTCTATGCTTCTGAACTGCCTCTCATTTAGTGGCTGAAACCATGTCAGGGCAGTGTTTCTAAGGGTCAGACCAAAGGCATTGTATTGCGTGAATAGATCCTCCACTTGTTCAGCTCTCAAGACTTGCCTAAACTCAGCCACATGATCGTATGGATCTCCAGTGCCATCGAAGTAGTTCTTCATGGACTTAACTAGCTGAGTCGGTCTCAAAGTCCTTGTGTGCTCTCTAGGTCGTGGTAGAGGGAACTCATCCACATTTCTTTGATTCCTGTGAGCTCTGAGTATCTCAGGTTCTACTCTATTTGTTTCCGTCCTCGTTCTTTCTCTACCCACTGGGTTAGCAAAGCTTACTTCTGGCCTATCCCTACTTCTGTCTCTTTGTATTCCATGAGCTTGGGATGTTCCAGCACTAGGGTGACCATAGGATACATTCGATCTTGGTTGGGGGAAAACGAATTCACCCTTCCAAGTGTAAGCATGCCTATCATTTTCCGTAACCACAAAGATCCGTTCTGAAGCGTGATCTAAGTAGGTCACTCTGCCTGGGCTATCAGGATCCATAAACTCATAGATCATGATAGTTCCTATATCAGTTGGTTGATTAGATTTATACCTCCAAAAGGCTTCGTCAGTTTCTCGATTGAGGAGCAACTCTATGCTCTTATTATCCTGGGGAATCCACTCTGGTGTTATAATCCTAGTGAGAACCGATTTGCCTCGAGGGGTTCTAGGTTCTACACCCATGTTTCCTTGTTCCAAGTCACCTAGGTCCGCCTCTGAGATTACATTCCCAAATTCATCTGTCCTGTCTAGGTGACTGGTGACTACGTATATGGTTCCTTCTTTGTCTAGATATGCACCATTTTCAAACTTGACTGCTGGGTGCTCTAGTCCTATGGATTGATCAGGATTCTTAATCTGTACCACAGATCTTCCTAAGCCGTCCTCATAGATGCTGGCACCTAATCGGTTGGTCCTAAGGTATTCCAGCTGTGTTTTGTAAGGGCCTTCTACCCTGTACAAGTAAGGCACTCCTGAACTTCCCGTAGGTCTGTCCATGCCTTGAGACATCTCTGACTCACTGGTCTCAGAGCTAGGGTAGTACGAGTGGTGGCTCAACTGCTGGGCCCAAGACCTAGCAGTGTGGTTAACACTAGCCTTTGAAGACCTAAGGCTTTGTCTCTCCCTTACTAGATGTCGTCCTGATCTAAGGTTCATATGCCTATCTAAGGAGCCCAATTCTTTGCCCAGAGTATAACCTCGTTGCTGGTTACTTTATATTAGTCGCTTGGTTCTTTTTAGTTATTCCTCGTGTTTAAGGTCTTGTCTGATATTACGTCGTCAGGAATACTTGAATGTTCTTCGTGCTTTCAGGTTGATCGTTCCACGTTAGGTTCTTTTCCTTTATGTTATCGACAGTACAAAGATTAGGTTTTTAGCTTGAACTTGAGTTTTTAGGTAGTCTTCAACTTGATACTTGCCTATCGTCGCCCTGACTTACTCCTACCTCTTGTCGTTCTTAGCCTAAGCTATGAATTGACAGAGGGGGTTAAAAGTTTCCAACCTTTTGTTTCCTGCTTGGTTGCCCTTGAGTGCCCAGGAAGTGTGTTCCCAAGCTTGCACTTACACTTGCTTAGAACACCTTTCGAAGCTCTCAATAGATCTGTAAGAGCTCCAAAGTTAGCCTTTAAGATTTAAATTCCATAGACAGAACCGATGATTTTCAGTCCTGTAGCACAAACACAAACTTGCATAGTGATTTTTAAGAAAACAATTCTAGAGACCCCTGACTTTGATCCCCCTGGGTATGATTAACTTTCAAAATTTCCTCTCTGAAAATCTACGCATTATCTTTATAAAAAATAGTTGAGGGCGTGTAGTATATGCCACAAGCTTCCCAACAAGCCCTAGAGCTCAAAAAATTGATTTCGTATGAAGAAGTTATGACTGTACAGGGTTTAGAGGGTTAAGACAGGATTTAATCTGGCTGACAGATCCTAGGATTTTCTCCCAAAACACAAGTGTAGGAACCTCCAATAATGCTAATGGATTGACTATTTTGCCCCAAAATTATCCCAAAGTTTGAACAAAAGCAAACCCTAATTTTTGGCCGAAAAGCCTGTCAATCGCGATCGACAGGTCTGTCAATCGCGATTGACAGAGCTGTCCGTCGGGGCTGTCAGTCGCGATTGACAGTGTCAATCGCGATCGACAGAGTCGATCGTGGCTGTCAATCGCGATCGACGGTATCAATAGCGATCGACACGTTTTCCGGATTTTTCGCCGAAATTTCAGTCAATCGGGGGTCTATCAGTCGCGATGGACACGTGGCTACGCGTAAAAGTCAATCAGTCGTTGAATTTCAGTCGGTCGCGATCGACGGTGTCAATCACGACTGAGAGAGGTGTCGGTCGTGGCTGTTGATCGCGATCGACGGTATCAATCATGATTGATAGGGTCCTACGTGGTAGTCTGTCGGTCGTGAAGTCTGTCGATCGCGATCGACAGGGTCTGTCGGTCGCGATTGACAGAGTCTATCGGTCGCGATTGACAGAGGCTGTCGATCGCGATTGACAGAAGATCACGGAATTTTTCTACTGTTTTATGTGATTTGGGAAGTGCTCATCATGCTTGTGCTAGTGGTGAACTTTGTTTTACCAAATGATCGAATTTTCTGTCGATCGCGATCGACAGAGGCTGGCGACTGCAAGACAGATTCGACGAGTTTCGTACCTGCGCAGGGAGCTGGGGATGGTGATTCAGTAGGGTCCTGCAAAAAGCTCAAGAAACATGCAAGAAAACACACACGCAATATCGCTCTCTCGCTCTCTCTCACAAGTGAAATGAGGGAAATGAGGTGGGGAAGGTGATATGATCAAAAAACAGAAAGTTTCGCGATGATGGAGATGGAGGTGGGAGATGGTGATGATGATGATGGAGATGAAGATGTTGAAGGAAAAACAAGAAAATAGGTGAAAGTGAAGAAAATACCTACAACTCCAACGCGTCAACTCTACGTCTTACCATCACACGCTCGTCCTCAAAATTCGATCCCCGGCAACAGCGCCAAAATTTGGTGTAGCTCAGTGATGAGTAGCACCTCCTTTAATGTCAATCCGGGAAGACGTGAGGATGGTATGAAGACCTCGAGCAAGTGGCGGCACAAATGCGTGAGTGAGAAGCACACAAACATGCACACACATACACACACACGCGCACACACGGCAAGACAAAGAGTGAGAATCAATGGAGTTCTTAGATTACTTTCAAGAAGCTCTTACAAGTTTGTTTCAATTACAATCTAACCCCAAAAATGAGCTCTCTAGCTCTTTTTATAGTTTTTGACTAGCTTTGGCCCTGTTCAGACCTAGTGTCCGGCCTAGTTAAAAATTAGGTTCCAGGGCTTATTTGAGGGCTCAAACAAGATCTAAAAAATACGAAAATTGGCAGGTAGATACTTCTAAAGCTCCTCAAGCTCAAGGACTCCTTGGCTTGCACAAAATGGAGCTACAAAAATATGAAATGGTATTTACAATGGTGTTTAGTGATGAGAATCACTTTTAATTGGTGTAAGGGTTTTGAAAAACTAAAGGGTTGCCTTAGTGCTAGATCTGCGTGAATGCTCATACGTGCTTTGTCCTGAAGAAAATTATTGGCCTATTTGCCAGATCTTCGTTGACTCCCTTGTCTGCTTGTGCCTTCTCTCCCTTCTGACTCTCTTCTCTGACTGCCATGCCTCGTTAGTCCTTGAGTTCCTTGTTTGCTGCTAACAAGCTTACACACATAATTTGGATTCACTTGATCTTTGAATCCATCTGGTTGCTTCATGTAAACTTCATCTGAAATGTAACCATTCAAAAAAGCATTTTTAACATCTAATTGAGATAACTTCCAACCTTTGCAAGCAGCAATTGCTATAAGGGTTCTGATTGTTGTCATCTTTGCCACAGGACTATAAGTCTCATCATAGTCCACTCCATATGTCTATGCATACCCTTTCACAACAAGTCTAGCTTTGTACCTAGACACACTTCCATCTGCAAATCTTTTTGTTTTGTAAACCCACTTACATCCAATAATTTTCTGGCTATTAGGTTTAGGAACCAGATCCCAAGTCTGATTCTCTATCAATGCATCATACTCCTCTTGCATAGCTTCTTCCCAATTTCTCTTGCCTTTGGCTTCATCATATGTAGATGGATCTTCATCTGCTTTTATCAAATAAGCATAATCTTTAGTAGTCAAGAATGAGGTGTCATAGCTATACCTTGTAGGTTGCCATTTGTGCCTAGATGACCTCCTAACTTCTGCACTTCTTGAAGTCTCTGGTTCATCACATTCTGGATCAAACCTTGGCCTCTCTTCAACTTCAACCTGTACTTCATTATTCTCATTTTCATCAAGTAATTGAATCTTTGCTTTACCTTTCTTTTGATCCACTACTTCTTCAACATCTGCATGTTCATTATATTTACCTGCATACCAAGTACCTTGCTCATCAAATGTAACATCCTTGGATACAAGGAATTGCTTTGTGGATGGACTCCACAACCTGTATCCCATTTGTTTATCATCATAACCAATGAATACATACTTTTCTGCCTTAGGCTCAACTTATGCCTCAATTGAGATGGCACATTTGCATATGCCAAGCATCCAAATATTCTGCAATGATCCAAGGTAGGTTTCTTACCCCACCAAGCTTCATATGGTGTCATACCTTGCAAAGCTTTACAAGGCAATCTATTGACCAAATATGTAGCTGTATTTACAGCCTCTGCCCACAAATAATTTGGGCAATTCTTCTCTTTCATCATGGACCTTGCAAACTCAACAAGAGTCATGTTTCTACTTTCTGCTACCCCATTTTGTTGAGGAGAGTATCTGCAAGTAACTTCTCTCTTTATACCTGCATTCCACAAGTAATCATTGAATTCATTTGAAAAATACTCTCCCCCTCCATCTGACCTTAGTCTCTTCAATTTTTGACATGTAATCCTTTCTGCATATGCATGATAATGTTTAAATGTAAACACTTCTGATTTTTCTTTAATCACATAAATTGTGATCCATCTGGTAGCATCATCAACATATATGACATAATATCTTGAACCATTTATACTAAAGTCCTTTGAAGGACCCCACACATCTGTATGCACCAATTCAAGTCTTTCCGAATACATAAACCCATGCTTGGAATAGGATTGCTTATGAGCCTTACCTAATTGACATGCCTCACATCTGTATGTCATGTGTTGACCTGCAATGTTAGGTAACCCAAGCACTGAATCACTAATAATCATTTCTTTAATACCTCTTTCATTGAAGTGTCCAAGTCTTTTATGCCAAAGATCCAATTCAGACACCTTTTGCTCTCCATATGTGAACATAGCATGTCCAACATTTCCTTGTACCTTCAATGTGAAGAGCCTTCCTTCTTTCTTTCCTGTAACAACATGTTTATACCCTTGACTAGGGTCTTCAACATAGAATCCATCATTAGTGAATCTTACCTCATATCCTTTCTCCACAATTTGACCTACACTGATCAAATTCTTTGGAATTGTGGGAACATAAAGAACCTTACTCAGAAGAGTGCTCCCATCTTTAGCTTTGATTGAACCAATTGACTTTATCTTATGCTTTGTATTATCACCTGTCTGAACTGTATGATTAATTGCATTATGATCTAAATCAGTCATCAAAGCAATATTTCCACTTAAATGATTACTACATCCTGAATCAATATAGAACACTCTTATGTCCTCATGTGAGGTCTCATATGTTGCATTCATAATGAGAGTTGAGTCCTCCTTCTGATCTGATGCATAGTTGTAGTAGGTGTTATTATAGGATTGATTTTGGAAGCTTCTTCCTCCACCTCTTCCAAAAGAATTCCTACCACCTCTACCTCTGAAATTTCCTCTCTGAAATCTACCACCTCTTGCTCTTTGATTAAAGTTCTGATAATTACTATTATTCTGATTATTGTGCCAACAATCATGAGATAGATGATTGGTCTTACCACATATCCAACAAGCTCTTGCATTATCTTTGTTGTTTCTGCCTCTTCCTCTACTTCTGCCATTTCCTTTTCCTCTTATGAAATTTGCTTGGTTTGAAGTACCTTCTTCTTCACCTGATTGTTGCTTCCCTTTGTTAGCTTTCTTCTTGTCTTTAGAGTACATTGCATGACCTGCACTCTTATCAACATCTCCTTTGATATCATTCTCAAAAGTTAGCATATGACCTAACAATTGATTCAAATCAGGAGTAAAGTGATCTAATGAAAGTTGTGTAGACAAAATAAAAGCCTTTCACTTCTCATCTCCTCTTAGCCCTGTGAGAATTTGTCTTACCAATTTATCTTCTTCAATGTCTTCATCCACTACACCTAGAAAATCTGCAATGTCCTTCATCTTTGTCACATAATCAGAGATTGATTGTGAGGCCTTCTTCTTGAAGGTAGTAAAGTTTGCCCATAGTGAAGCCTTCCTTGATTTGGTTGTGTTTTGGAAATGCTCCTCCAAAGCATTCCAAATGTCACATGCACTTTCAAGTCCTCTAATGTGAGGAAGCAAATAGTCATTGACTGCCATGTAGATTATGCTCCTTGCTTGAGCATCCTTCTTCATCCAATTCTTCAAGTCTGCAAGCTCCTCTCTAGTTGGAACACTAGAGTCTCTAAATTCTGGATTTTCTTCATCTCCTGTGATGTATCCCATCAGGTCTTTGCTCATAAGATGAGCTTCCATCCTCATTGACCATGCAGGATAGTTTTCTCTATCCAACTTCTCAATTTGGAGACTATCTCCCATTATTTCTTTACCTGTATTGCCAACTCTTTAATCTTTATAAGAAATAAATGTACCTTGACTTTGAATCTCGCTCCTTCTGATACTTTTGATAACTTCAATGTGTCTACCTTCAAATTTTCTTCAACCTTTATCCTTTTGCACCTTCAAGATGTAAAGATTTGTATTTCTGCAGTAGTCGGAGTCTTCTTCACTTCAATTTTGACACATCCTGCTCTGATACCACTGATGGAGAGGATTAATCTCCAAAAGAACAAGTTGATCTTGAATTTAGACCACCTCTATATCAAGATCAACTTTAGACTTCACCAAATTTAGACAACATTCATCAACCTTGTCAGAAAATTTATTACTCTGAAAAATTCAACTTCTCAAAAAAGTCTGCTACAGATTAATCACTCATTGACTAATCAATCCTATAAAGTTTTTGATAAAACTTTGTACAATACTTTGCCTAGAGATTGCACAACCTTTCCAAGTTAAATTTCTCAAAATGATCGAGTACACACTGAGAAATGTGTAAAACACTTTACCTATGTCTGAAATAGCTTCTCTGTAATGGCGACTTTGACACCTGCAACTTCTTAGCTACAGTTCTCCCAATGTCGAACCCGTTTGATCAAGATCTTTTAGCCATAGATGGCTTACCTTCCAACTTAGATTTTGAGCCCTCACTTGTGTAAAACTTTACACCATACACTGAGTAATGTTCATTTCTCTGAACATGAAATCTGCGCCAGTTTTGTCGACTCTCAGAACATCATTACATATGAATGTTCCTAAACTAAATTCTCTCAACCTGATTGCAATTAGCCTCTCAAATTCTAGCCATAGATAGATTAGCTATGGACTTAGATACATGCAGAAGGATTTCTCAAAAGATTAAACACAGAAGGAGCAGACAGCAAAACATCGAGTGCAAGTTTTTTCTTGATTTCTCAGAAAGTTACAATTGAGTGAAGTTGATGATTCAACTCACTTCTCATGTGTCTAATGACACTCTCTACTACTCATTTCTCTCTTCCTATTCTCTATTCTCATTCTATTCTATTTGCCCCGACTTTTCAACAAACATTTATAGGCAAATATATACAAGCTTATGACTAATCAAAGTATGAGTCAGCTATATCTAAACTAATGTACATATGTGTACATATCTTTGGGTTTCTGAATATGTCCTTCCTTCAACCTTCTGAACTTGTTCTCTTTTTGATTCCTTGACTTCATTTCTTCATAAATCTTCAATTGATGATTGTCATGCACCAACAATATAACCTTTCTTCATGAATGGTAACCTGTGAGACTTTCCAAATTGACATGCACTGTACTTATAAATCATATGTTGTTTTGACAAATTAGGAAGTCCAAGTACACTTTGGTCCCTGCAGATTTGCTTTAATGACCTTTCACCAATATGTGCTAACCTTTTGTGCCATACTTCCAATTCTGTGAGTGTCTGACTACCATAATTAAAGAGAGCAATGTTTCTAGTGTCCTGTAATTCAAATGTGAACAATCTACCTGTCTTTTCACCTTTTGCAATTCTTCTGAATCCTTGACTTGGATCTTCAACAAATGCTCCTGCTTTTGTGAACCTGAATTGCAACCCTTTCTCTACTATCTGCCCAACACTTATCAAATTCTTTGTAATGGTAGGGACATAGAGTACCTTACTAAGTAGGTTGATGTTTCCATCAGGTGCTTTGACATTGCCTATTTTCTCCACAGGATGTTTTGTATCATCTCTTGTTTGTACCTCATGCTTATTCCTTGGATCTTCTAAATCTGATAGGAGTGCCACATTTCCTGCCACATGATTTGAACAACCTCAATCTATGTAGAAAACATGCTCATCAGATTTACCTTGTGGCATAGCCATGTTCATGATCAATAATGAATCCTCTTTGTTTGAGTCTTCTGTGTAGTTATTGTAGTCTCTCCTTCCTTTGTAGCCTCCTTGATAGTTTGAATGATTGTAGTTGTTGTAGTTGCCATGGTAGTTGTTGAACCTTCCTCTTGAGTAGCCATAACTTCCTCTATTGTATCCTCTGCCTCTTTGATTCCTCGAATTCCTAAAGCAATTTTCAGTTGTATGATTAGTTAATCCACAAATAGAACATGAGTTGGAGTCTTGGGATCTCCCCCTGCCTTGTCTACCTCCTCTTCCTCTACCTCTGCCATGTCTTCCTCTACCTGCAGAGTTAGCTTGATATGTACCTGCTTCATCATCCACTTTCTTTGCCTTTCCTTTGTTATCTTTAGACTTGCTTTTATCCGTGTATAAAGCTGAAGATTGATTACCTTTAGAGCTTTCTCCATTTTTGATAAGCTTTGCCTCTTGAGTAATTAGTTGTCCAATGAGTGTGTTGAAATCAGGTACATGCATGTCCATGTACAAATCCATAGCTGTGGTGAATGCTTCCCACTTATCATGTGCCTTCAAGCCATTGATGACCTGCCTTACAATTTTCTCTTCATCTATTACCTCTCCAATGCTTCCCAACTGATCCGCTATGTCCTTGAGCTTTGTGACAAAATCAGTCACATTTTGTTTGGGAGCCTTCTTGAGAGTTGTGAAATCCAGCCATAGTTGATGCTTCCTAGCTTTGGTACTTGAAGAAAAGAAAGCTTCAAGTGCATCCCACACTTCCTGAGATGTCTTACAACTTCTAATGTGAGGCAACAAAAAATCTGAGATAGAGTTGAGGAGATAAGACCTTGCCAGTGCATCCTTGGAGCACCATGTGCTCAATCTTTCTTGCTCTTCTTGTGTTGGTTGACTTTTGTTCCTGAAACTTGGCATAACTTCATCTCCAGCCACATAACCATATAAACTTCTACCTTGGAGATAAGCTTCCATTCTTAATGACCAAGCTGAGTAGTTACCTCTGTCCAATTTGTCAATTGATGAAGGAAATCCATCTGCCATGTTGTCCAACCTTGCTCTGATACCACTGTGAAGAGATGGATAAGTATGTGTTTGAAGATGAAGAGGTGTTGCAAAATCCTTGATCTACACCAGCCAAATGAACTCCAGGAGTAGATGGTGGGCCCTTTTAGCTTGCCAATGGATAGATCAAAAGAGATAAGTTGGAGTTAGCTCAGAGGTGAAAACTTGCTATTCTTGGTTCATACACCTGTCCAGTGTTTTACATAATTCTCTGAGCACAGCAGCAATTAGCTTAATTCCTCTTGTGGAAGTCTAGTTAGCTTAAAGAGATAACTTTCAAGAGTAATGTCATCAAAAATAACAAAGCACACACTGAGAATGAGTTTTAACAAGTGATGACATCATCCCGATTTTCACGGGCTGCTACAAAAATAGACCCGTGAGCAGAAAAATCACCATAACTCAAAATGTAGAAATCCAAATATTATGAAAATTTGTATGGTTATACTAGACAGTAAGCTGAATCCAACAAGCTTTAAATCACGGAATGTGGATAAGTAACCACTGAGAAACACCTCTGACAAGATGAGTGAAAAAGTCGGGTACCTGACAGAGAGGTGAAGATGAACAAACCCTGTTGACTTTAAATGAACATAACTGAAGATTGCAACATCCAAATGACATGAAAATTTATGAGCATATAGTAGACTTATAGAGCTAACCTTACCAAGTTAAATAACTGAAAATAATGCACAAAGCTTAGAGAAAACATCTCTGCAAGCTGACTGAGAAAACTAAGAGTAATGGCAGTGAGTACTACACTTCACAAGAACATGGAAAGATGAACTCAAATAATCATGAAAATGAAAGTAGATTGCTTGTACAATACAATGACTTACTGATACATATGTGTGCCTTGTAATCACACCTTGATATGGCATAAAGCTCAGCTCTTGGAGGTCTTCACATAGGTCTCACTTACCACGACTAAAACTACCATCTATTTATAGTTGAGTTTGGGAGGCTAACTTCCCTCAATCACTCTCCAATCAATCAATGATTGATTTGATTCTCTACCTACCACAAATCACAAATTCGGGCTCCTCTTTCCATTCTTGATCATGTGGACTCAACCACTTAAGATTCTCTTACTTTTACATTAAGTAAACTCTTCAAAAGTTACAAGAGGTAGTTCACAAGTGAACTTTACATAGTCTTCTTTTTAAAGCTTCTTCTAAGACTTTGTGAGACTCAAGCCAATACTTAGGCTTGTCATAGACTTGCTCCAACACGCCCTTCATCAGCTCTGAACTGATAATGAGAAATGAGAGAGAGAAATACTGATTAGCAGACTAAACAGATTAACCGGCTTGGTGTGTAATCTTGCAGGTGATTCCAATTGCACAAGCGAGTGATTGACCCGTAGATAGAAGGATTTGCACGCGGGCTCCAGAAGCTTCTGTCGCACGAATATGATCTATTGGTTACAACTCATTGCGTTGATTATGTTGAATTACAAATAAAATAGGAGCTCCTGCTAGAGACTTCGAGTGTTTGATAAACCCCTTTGCTAGATTCTCATCAATGTTCTTGCATAGTTCTGTAAGTTCATCTAGGGATAGTCTGTAGATTGGTCCAAAGGGTGGTTGTGCTCCCTCTTGAAGATCTATGGGGCAATCGTAAGGTCTATGCTGTGGGAGGATATCTGCATTCTTCTTTTCAAAAACATCTACAAAGCCTTTGTACTCATTGGGTAGCTGTACTAGATTATCTTTCTTGGATTCTTGAGCTGGCATGGCATAGATCATATATGTAGGTTCCTTCCTTACTGCATTGTATGAAGGCTTTGGCTCCCACCTATGTTGGATTCTTCTGGATATCTTGATGGGAGATTTTATTCTTCTCCCAATTAATGTCTCGATTATGCTTCTTTAACTAGGGCACTCCAATGATAACTAGATGTACTGGGCTCGATATTACATTGAAACATATGTGGGATTCATGCTCACCAAGGTGTACTCTTAATGGTGTGGTTTCCATGGTTATATTCCTAGATGCTAGAGGTCGTCCATCTACTACTTCAGCTATTACTCGTTTGTTCTTCTCAAGTATAGGAATTCCATGTTTCTTAACCAATCCTTCATCGATGAAACATGAGGACGCTCCTGAATCTACTAGGGTTGTAAGGGAAAGGGTCTTCTTGGGCATGATTAATGTGACAGGTGCAAGACATGTTTCTATGGGTGTAGCTGGAATTATGAGACCCTTTCTTATATCATGGTCCACCTACATAGTCTCTTTTACAACTGGACTTTGTCGTTTCCCTGCTCTACAAGGGTCACTATGACTTCGGAGTTTGTTCAATTGTTCGGACAATTAATTGCAATATGTCCAGGGTCTCCACAATACAGGCATAACTTTTTATCCCTCCTTCTTTGTTTCTCTTGTGGTGTTAGAGGCTGGAACCTAGTTCCATCTATCTGCATAGGTTCAGGCATAGACTCATCTCTAGGAGTGGATTGGAAGGGTTTCCATTAGCGAGGTCTTCTTCTACTTGTTTTTCTTGTTTGCTTTCAAAAAGTCAGTTATCACATTGAGTAGCTTGGTTGATGTATTCATTCAATGTCTTAACCTCTGGCATCATGAGTGAAAGGTCCTTCACATCATCTCTTAAGCCCCACCTAAATTGGCTTATGAAATAATCTTTGTGTCAAGTGAGGTCACATATCAACTGTCTTAATTTTGATGCATAGGTAGAGGCAAGGCGGTTACCTTGACGTAGCTTTTGAAGTTTTGTTTCTGCCACTCGACTCCTGTCTGCATCTCCAAATGTGGTGATGAGCTCTCTAAGAAAGTCCTCATAGTCATTAGATAGATAGATTGATATATATATATATATATATATATATATATATATATATATATATATATATATATATATATATATATATATATATATATATATATATATATATATATATATATATATAGATAGATAGATAGATAGATAGATAGATAGATAGATAGATAGATAGATATATATAGATAGATAGATACATAGATAGATAGATAGATAGATAGATAGATAGATAGATAGATAGATAGATAGATAGATAGATAGATAGATAGATAGATACATAGATACATAGATACATAGATAGATACGTAGATAGATATATAGATAGATAAATAGATAGATAGATAGATAGATAGATAGATAGATAGATAGATAGATAGATAGATAGATAGATAGATAGATAGATAGATAGATAGATAGATAGATAGATAGATAGATAGATAGATAGATAGATAGATAGATAGATAGATAGATAGATAGATAGATAGAAAGATAGATAGATAGATAGACAGATAGATAGATAGATAGATAGATTGATTGATAGATAGAAAGACAGATAGATAGATAGACAGATAGATAGATAGATAGATAGATAGATAGATAGATAGATAGATAGATAGATAGATAGATAGATAGATAGATAGATAGATAGATAGATAGATAGATAGATAGATAGATAGATAGATAGATAGATAGATAGATAGACAGATAGATAGACCATATCCTTCTCCAAGATTGGGGCGAACCATGATAATGCTTGACCATAGAGTAAGGTTCCAATAGAACCGACCTTGGATGCATCATCATGGTATCTATCAGGCTCCATACGGATGTACAATTTGACTTGTTGCAAGAATCCTCATAACTTTGTGTGATCACCATCGAACTTTTCGAGCATATAGATCTTGAGTTCCCTCACGAAGGATGTACTAGGTCGTTGATCTACTTGCATACCCCCTTTATTTGTCTGAAGACTATTGATTCGCTCTTGTAATTCTTGGAGGAGTGCACCTACATGCACTGCATGTCCCATCTCGACTTGTGTCTGTCGATGAGTTAGTTCTTCGACTTGTTGTTGGAAACTCTAAAGTGATGCTACAAACTGTTCATAAGCATTCTCCATGATGACTGGTCTTGGATACAAGCTAGTCTTGCCAAAATGTCAGGGGAGCACTAGATTGTGCTCTCTAACTATAGTAGAGAAGATTTCAGAAATACACTTCTGATTACAAGATCACCCATGAAGGGGAAATGATACAAGAATACGTGACTGATACAAGATGTCCCACAACGCGAGACTGATAAGTATGAACAACTCGACTAGAGATGATACAGGAGATCCCATAACCCGGGATCGTAAGTATGAAACAAGATGTCTAGATTACAAGAACTCCCTTTTGGGAGATGAACTAGATACAAGAAAGAACTCGACAACATCTCGTACTATGAGATTACAAGAGGACAAGACAAGATGTCCAGTATACAAGACTAAATAGGACTTGAACAAGGAACAAGACGAGAACAGGAACTGGAACTTGCAGAGTACTTACTTGGCGGTCATGACTCCTTGAGCTCCCAAGACTAGTATTGGCAAGAATGATTATGAATGTGGCCAACCCCTCCTTATATAGGTTTTCCAAGGGCGGTTCTAGGGTGGTTACGAATTTATGATGTCATCGATGATGTCATCAATTCGAAACATGGTCTCTAGATGTCAGAATCAAGCAAGAAAATAGTTGATCTTAGGGTTTTGGCACGTTCCAGACGCAATGGATGCATTAGTTTCTCCAAATTCTCGACCAATCATGAGATTTAGGATTCACATGGGATCTAAGATTTAGGATGGTTTCATTTTTCCATGACATAAAGATGGTGTCGAAGCTTGTTGGATTTGTGGTAAGACTAATCATTTAGCTCATGAATGTTGGCATAATAGTCAAAATGGTGGAGGATATAATCAAAACTTTAGTGCAAGAGGATGAGGTGGTAGAAATCAGAGAGGTAACTTCAGAGGTAGAGGTAACAGAGCTTTCTTTGGAAGAAATGCAGGAAGAGGATTTCAAAGTCAATCCTACAACAATACTTACTACAATTATGCTTCAGATCAGAAAGAGGATTCAAACTTAACTATGAATGCAACTTGTGAAAGACAAAGTGATGATCAATGTGAAATCCATTGGATCAGTAAAGGGTAAGGATGGAAGCACTCTTTTGAGTAAGATTTTGTATGTCCCTACAAATCCAAGGAATTTGATACGTGTAGGGCAAATTGTAGAGAAAGGATATGAAGTAAGGTTCACTAATGATGGAGTTTATGTTGGAGACCCTAGCCATGGGTATAAACAAATTGTTTTAGGGAAGAAACAAGGAAGGCTCTTCACATTGAAGATTCAAGGCAATGTTGGTCATGCCTTGTTCACTTATGGAGAACATAAGATCTCTCGGTTAGATCTTTGGCATAAAAGGCTTGGATATTTTAATGAAAGAGATATTAAGGATATTATTAACAATGGTTCAGTGTTTGGATTGCCTAACATTGCAGGTCAACACATGACATACAAGTGTGAAGCATGTCAGTTGGGTAAAGCTCACAAGAATACTTATGGTAAGAGAGGGTTTATGTATTCAAAGAAGCTTGAATTGGTGCATACAGATGTGTGGGGTTCATCAAAGGATTTTAGCATTAATGGTTTGAGATATTATGTGATTTATGTTGATGATGCTACCACGTAGATCACTATATATGTTATCATAGATAAATCAAAGGTGTTCAACACATTTAAACATTATCATGTGTATGCAGAGAGAATCACAAGGCAAAAATTGAAGAGACTAAGATCAGATGGAGGGGGAGAGTATTTCTCTAATGCATTTAGTGATTACTTATGGAATGCAGGTTTATAAAGGGAAGTTACTTGCAAGTACTCTCCTAAACAAAATGGTGTAGCAAAAAGGAGAAATAGAACTCTTGTTGAGTTTGCAAGGTCAATGATGAAGGAGAAAAAATGTCCTAATTATTTATGGGCTCAGGCTATGAATAAAGCTTCTTGTTTGGTTAATAGACTTCCTTGCAAGGCTTTGAATGGTATGACACCTTGTGAGGCATGTTGGGGTAAGAGACCTACCTTAGATCATTGCAAAGTATTTGGATGTTTGGATTATGCATATATACCATCTCAATGAAGGAATAAATTGGAACCTAAAGCTGAAAAGTATGTGTTCATTGGTTATGATGATAAGCAGATGGGTTATAGATTCTGGAGTCCATCCACAAAGCAATTTCTTGTGAAAAAGGATGTTACATTTGATGAGCAAGGTACTTGGCATGTAGGTACAATTAATATTCATGCAGATGATGAAGAAATCATGTCCCAAAGAAAGGGGAAATCAAAGATTCAAATGCTTGATGATGAAGAGATTGTTGATACTCAAATTGATAATGAAGAGTTGCCAAGGTTTGATCCAAAATTTGAAGAACCAGAGACTTCAAAGAGTGGAGAAGCTAGAAGGTCAACAAGGAATAGAAAGCAACTCATAAGGTACATTTATGATACTTCATTTTTGAGTACTAAAGATTATGCTTACATGGTGACAGTAGAAGAAGATCCTTCTACATATGATGAGGCAAAAGGTAAGGAAAATTGGGAGAAAGCTATGCAGGAGGAATATGATGCATTGATGGATAATGAGACATGGATTTGGTTCCCAAACCAAATAGTGAGAAAATCGTTGGATGAAAATGGGTCTACAGATGGAAGTGTGTCTAGCTATAAAGCTAGACTTGTTGTGAAGGATATGCTCAAACATATGGTGTAGATTATGATGAGACTTATAGTCATGTGGCAAAGATGGCAACTATAAGGACTCTCATAGTATTGCTGCATGTAAAGGTTGGAAGCTATATCAATTACATGTGAAGAATGCTTTTCTAAATGGTTATATTTCAGATGATGTTTTCATGGAGCAACCAAAAGGTTTCAAGGATAAATGGTATCCAAAGTATGTATCTAAGCTCAAGAGAGCTTTGTATGGTTTGAAGCAGGCTCCAAGGGCATGGAATTACAGACTTTTGAAGTTCTTGAAAGAGCATGGTTTCCAAGTGTCTAAGGCAGATAGTAGCTTGCTTGTTAAAGCAAGTGATGATGGGTATATTTTTGTTTGCATACATGTTGATGACATAATTCTTATAGGTACAGATGAGAAGGGCATACAAAGTCTTAAGAAGTAGATGAAGAAAGAGTTTAAGATTAGTGACTTGGGAGAGTTGTCAAATTTCTTGGAAATGGAGATTTCATATACTCCACATGGAGTATATGTGACTCAAGAAAGGTATTTGAAGAATTTTCTAATCAAGTTTAAAATGGAAGATTGAAGGGTACCATAGCAAATATGGAGGAGAAGAATTCAAGGACATGACGTTGTATCAAAGTTTGGTTGGTAGTCTAATCTATGCTACATTGACTAGGCCTGATTTGTCATATGCTGCTAGAGTGTTGTCTCAATTCATGCATTGTCCTAGGAAAGAACATTGGATTGCAAGACAAAGGGTGCTTAGATAAATTAAGGGTACACTCAAAGTAGCTTTGTATTATGGATTCACATCACATACAAAAATCAAGATATATAGTGATGTAGATTGGGCAAAAGCAAAATATAAAGGACTAAACATATTGAGATCCAATATCATTTATTGAGAGAGAGGGTGATTGATAAAGAAATTGAATTCGTACACACTTCTACAAAAGATCAGATTGCAGACATGCTAACCAAAAGCTTGGATGGACTTAAGTTGTAGAGGTTCAAAGACTTGGTAGGTATAAAGAAGATGGAGAACATCACAATTCATGATTGAGGGGGGGCTGTTGGTGCAAGAAAATCATGTGATGATTAGGAAAAAGATTGAAGTCAATAAGTAAAGCAAAGATCACCATATGAGGCTTGAATATGAGTATATGATCAAAATATGGAAACTTGTATATACATGTAAATTACTCTTGTAATTAGTTCATTAAAACCTTTGTATCTATGATGAGTTGGGATGTAAATGTCTATATATATACTTGAATATAGATGTAATATTAGAGAGAGATTATGAGTGCCAAGTTTTAGAAGTCATTAGAGACTTTGGAGAGTGAGAAGAATATGGATTATCTATCTTAACTATTTGGCCTACTTTTATTACATTTTTAGTGATAGTGGGTACATAGAGAACCTTACTTAGAATGTTTGTCTTGTGATTGGGAGCATTGACATTGCCAATCTTCTCCCCATTGTGCTTGGTATCCTCCCCTCTTTGTATTCATTGCCAAATCAACCTCTTCCATCTCTTTTTGAGTCCTTCCATTGAATTGGAAATTTTGAGTGGTGTTGTTGGTCTTGTTTCAGATGGCACAAGGTTGGCTCTCTTGTCCTTTTGATTTTTCATGCTTTGCTCCTTTGTTCTTCCCTTTCAACTTGCTCTTGACTACATAGTTGGCTTGGGAAATCTCCTCATCATCATATTCCTTCTTTTTTCGTTTGTGCTTCTTATCTTTTTTATATGTATAAAGAGCACTTGTTGAGTTATCTTCTTTTAGATTATTTTTGGCCTCTTGATTGAAGAGTTATCCAAGAAATATGTCGAGATCACGAGTCTATACATCCATGATAAGATCATCGGATATTCTGAAAGATCTCCATTGCTTGTCATTCCTTATTCAATTCAAGATTTTGCTCATGATAGTCGTCTCTTCAATTGAAGATAATTGGACACTAACCTCCTTTACCTTGGTGAAAAACTTTATGATTGTTTGGTTTACTTTCTTCTTCATGTGGTTCAACTCATTCCATAAATGGTTCCTCCTAGACTTTGTGCTAGTACAGAAGAAGATCTCAAGTGCATCCCAAGTCTCTTGAGATGTTACGTAACAAAAAAATAGAGATAGATCTTAAGATACATCTGATCTGGCTTAAGCATCTCTTGCACATCAAAGTGTGAGCTTCTCAATCTCCTCTTGTGTAGGTCCTCCTTTGGATCTTAGAGTATGCATAAATGCATCACGTACTGTAATTCCATAGATATTTCTACTTTGCAAGTAAGCTTTTATTCTAGTTTGCCAAGCAGCATAGTTATTCCTATCAAGCTAATCAATCATTCACAGAAAACCATCACCCATCCTAATGTAGCTTTGATACCCTTATGAATACTTGGATTAGCTTGATGTAGAACAAATTTGTGATCACCAGTGTTGAATTTTGGTCTAGCTAACCAGCATAAAACCTACCTTTTGCTCTTGGACAATAAAATAAACCTTATGGACTTTAGATTAGTGCATTAAAATACCCTATGTGCTTTGGATCCTCAATTACAATTCAGATACATTTGCATAATGACTAGACCAAGACACTTACTATTTTGAGATTATTTATGCAAATTCAAATGCTCAATAGTGCTCCCTTTATTGCCATTAGATAAATTCCTCTTAAATAAAGACCACATATAGGGTAGAGTGGCCAATATGCACAGGAGCTGAATCAATGTGATAATTACAACCTTCACACTAATAGGCTGTAATCCCAACTTTTTAAAATGAGTAGAGATCGATGTCGAGACCACAAACATGACTTGTTTCACACGGTGTACTTGACCACATGATGTGAGTACTTGTACACATAAAGATGAAACTAGTAACTATCCAATGAGTCCTTACTCAAAGAGATTGGATCAGTTTGGAGTGACAATCCACGTCTACAAGTTGACAGATATTGGAGATAATGATGCAAGATAATGGAAGAAGAGAAAGATGAAGATCAAATATAAAGGTATATTGATCTGACACTATGTACACATCTTTTTGAGTCTTTATATAGGCTATTTGTAAGTTCTATGTCTTCCTTACCTTTAGCTGAATTTGAAACATCTCGTGGGGAGAGTTTTTTTTATTGAAAGTACTTTTTCCTACAATCTAGGAAAGTGATAATCAGCTTTCAGCCTTTATTTGGTATTTGATTGAGCACCAAACTCAAAACTCATGGATTTTAGATTCCTCCCATTTACATTTGGACATGAGTAAAATTCCAAGGACTTATGAGCTTTTACGTGAATAAGGAATCCTCATGAGACACCATGGGTTATCATGAGCTTTTACAAGAGTAATTAATGATCTTTAAAGAATGTCCTATCTATGAACCTCACTTTAATGAGGAATTCATCTTGAGCAAGATGTTTTCAAGCATGATGTAAGCTTAATGTCCTAACAATAGATAGATAGCTAGATAGATAGATAGATAGTGTTGAATAGATCCCATAGATTCATGTATGTAGATGATAGTACAAAAACAAAATCTCACAAAAGTACTCAAAGAAAAGAAAGATACAAGATACTTGAAACTAGATTGGGTACAATCTCCCCCTACATACTTGTTGAAGAATCAATCACAAATTGTACATAAAGTTGAAGGTCAAATTTTAAGAACAAAAGCACATGCCTATGTGAAGGGACAATTTCACACATGTACCATATCTGTAAAGTTAGACTTAACTTTAGTTCTAGAATTTCCAAAAGTCACTAGATTGAGAAAATCTATATAATCTAGTTTGTATCAATAGACGGAAAGAAAAAAAGAGAAAAAGAAGAGAGAGAGAGAGAGAGAGAGAGAGAGAGAGAGAGAGATTGGGCTTCTCTGAGTAAGAAAGCACCTATAAATTTCTGAGTTTTTCATAGCTATGAGAAGAACTAATTAAGGTTCTATGTATGAGACTCTCTCCTCCATCTTCATACTTTGCCTACTATGTAATGATCTCAAAAGTTCAAGTTTCCCAAGCAACTTGATTGCTAGCATCCATTTTGTGCTGATAAGTCCTTGTTTTATTCCCTAAGTTTTTAGCTATTGTTGAATCTTCATAAAAACATGAGCTCTGTGGAGAAACGCAATGATTGGCATCATGTTTTAGCATAAAGTTGATGCCTAGCATCGAGTTCCATCATAAAAGTGTTTTTCTTCATATCTCTGTTTAAGGGGGTATTTTGCTAAAAAAGTGGCCAAAAACACACCAATTTGATGCCTAGCATTGAATTCTTGCTGCAAGTCAATGCTAAGTTGAAAATTTAAAAAAATGGGCAAGTGCTTTTACTAAAACAAGCAGCATTTCCTATTTTGGCAATCAAACATAAATATCTTGTGAGGGCCATATTTGGTGTGTAGTGCAAATTTGTTAGCAACTAATAGCTTCTTGGAAAGCCTTGCTCTTCTAGTGTCACCCATTAAAAGGTCTTGGCAAAGTAATATTTGTGCTATGAGAAATAAGCAAAAGAGTAAAATTTGAAGAAGCATTGATTTAATGGTGACCATAGAGGTTGTCTAGTGTCACATTAAGTCATTTCTTGTGATGTTTCATACATCAACAAGTGGTATCAAACAGAAAGGTTCTAGAGAACAAGTGTTAAAGGTACAAAAAATTTTGGAAAGTTTTCATTAAATTTTGAAAGCTAAAGCATTCAAAGACACAAGGCATCAAAAGATTACTTCAAAAGTATATTTATACACAAAGAAATCCAAAAAGGTACTATTCTTTATCCTTTAAATTTAGAGGTTGAAGCATAAGCAAAGAATTATGGTAGATCATATCTCCATTGACAAACTAGGTAGAGATAATTATCCTGCATGGGTAATGAGAATGGAAGCCTTACTTATGAGTAAGGATCTCATAATGTACATAACAGGTGAAGACGAGAAGCCAGTATTTGAAGATGAAAGCCAACCAAAGAAAGAGGAATTGGATGCTTTAAAGCATTGGCAAAAGAAGGATGCAAGTGCAAAGGCCTACATCTATAATACAATTTCAAATCATTTGCTACCACACATGATAGGATTGGAATCAACTGAAGATATATGGAATGCATTAGAATATTATTTGCAAAGTACTACCAAAGCAAGGAAAGCAAGTCTATGGTCAGAGTTTTCTACATTCATGAAGAAGCCAAGTCAAAGTATTAGTGACTATGTCACTAAGATGAAGGACATAGCAATAGAGGAAGATATTGAAGATCACAGATAGATTGCTCAATTGCTTGCAGGTTTGAGAGGAGATGAAAGGTGGAAACCTTTTGTCTTGTCAATAGAACTCTCTTTTGTCATGAGGAAGGAGATAAGGAAGAGAGCTCACACACACACTCTCACTCTCAAGGAGAAGCACACACAGATTGAGGCAAGGAAGAATGATCTTCTTCTTCTTCTTCTATTACATAAATGGAATGTACAAGAATGACCTAAAAAACAAGAATACAACAAGTGCAATATATAAAGATCAGTACATAAGGAAAAACCTAATATCCATGAATGAGTGAGCTGGCAAGAAAAAAATGTGCCATCACTCTCGATAGATAAATCTAATAAAGCTCAATGAAGTATCCCTGACATATATCGGTATGACCACCATACATGTTAGACAAACGAAAAACTGGTACCTGTCATCCTGGATCATCACATGTTGAGCTTGATATCTCAACACTCCCCCTCAAGCTCAACGCCATATCGTGTAATCCAAGCATCTCTCGAAACTTCTTTAACTTCTCAGCTCCAAGTGCTTTGGTGAAAATATCAGCAACCTGCTCATCTGTTCTCACATAAACAAGATCAATATCACCTGCTAATACCTTCTCTCTGATGAAGTGATAATGTACCTCGATATGCTTTGTTCTAGCATGGAAAATAGGGTTCCGTGCTAACTGTATGCTGCTAAGATTATCACAATAGATTGTGATAGGCTTTTGCACTTCCACACCTAAATCTGCAAGTAACATCTCCAGCCATGATGCCTCACATGCTGCCATTGCAGCACCTCTATACTCAGCCTCTGTACTCGACAAAGCAACAGTGGGTTGCTTCTTGCTGCTCCATGTAATAGTTGCACCTCCAAGTGAGAAAAGAAAGCCACTAGTAGATCTTCTATTTGGAGTACTACCAGTCCAATCTGCATCGGTGTATCCATGAACCTGCAACTCCACACCAGTTTCATAAAACAATGCATAATCCAAAGTAGCACTCACATAACGTAGAGTGCACCTCAGAGCATCCAAATGTGGCTTCCTGGGAACCTTCATAAACTGACTTTCAAGTCCAATAGTATAACTTAGATCAGGCCTTGTAATTGTGAGATATATAAGACTTCCCACAATTTTCTTGTACATAGTAGCATTTTCCAATGCTTCCTGCATAAGAAGTTTCTTTACCTCTTTGATGCTTTCTTC
This sequence comes from Ceratopteris richardii, assembly GCA_020310875.1. Taxonomy (NCBI): domain Eukaryota; kingdom Viridiplantae; phylum Streptophyta; class Polypodiopsida; order Polypodiales; family Pteridaceae; genus Ceratopteris; species Ceratopteris richardii. The sequence continues at coordinate 123,550,327 of CM035416.1, read as the reverse complement.
ATTATCACCACCTACAATCAGGTCATCAACATAAATAGCCACAATAGTGATGCCATCATCAACCTTCCTTGCATATAGTGAGTGATCTGCATCACACATAGGGAACCCAATGCTGGTTAAGTAATCAACAATCCTTGCATGCCATGCACGAGGGGCTTGCTTCAGCCCATACAAAGCCTTTTGCAACCTGCAAACATATTGTGGATGCTTTGAATCTTCATATCCTTATGGCTGGTCCATATATACTTCTTTCTATAACTCACCATGTAGGAAAGCATTCTTCACATCCATTTGATGCAAAGTCCATCCTTTTGCTGTAGCTAATGCAACAAGTGTTCTGACAGTAGACATCTTAGCCACAGGGCTGAATGTTTCCTCATAATCAATGTCATATGTATGTGCATAACCTTTAGCTACCAATCGTGCTTTATACCTGCTTATGCTACCATCAGCATTATGCTTTACCTTGTAAACCCATTTGCAGCCTATGGATTTCTTTCCTTGTGGCAATGGAACCAGCTTCCATGTATCATTTCCATAAAGTGCAGCCATCTCCTCATCCATAGCTTTTTCCCAATCTTCATTACCAATTGCATCTTCAAAACAAGAAGGTTCAGTATCTTGTATTACCTTTGTCATGTAGGCACAATGGCGAGCCATGTAACTATCATATGTCAATCGTTGCACTGAATTACGCATCCTCCCAGATCTTCTTGGTCCTAGGTCACTTCTTCTTGTATCATCTGCATGTGCCCTTCTTACTCCTGGAGTCTTCACAAAGGGTAATCCAAGTTCCTCATCAATACTCTTTTCTGAACCACTTGAATCTCCATCAATATCTTCAAAACCTACACCTGTTTTACTACCAGCAGAAAGCTTTTCTTTACCTTTCTTGGATGTATTTGATGAATTTGTTGGACTGAAATTTCCACGCAATCTTCCACTCCATGGATTTGAGTTGGAACTATTGCTTGGTGATACATCCGGTCCACTCAAAACTTGAGATTCTACACTAGATTTTTCAGCATTTTCTTTTTCATTTGGTTCAAGATTCAGTCCTTCTTTGGCATCTGCATAGAATCTTGACATTTCATCAAATACCACATCTCTGCTCACCTTCACCTGTCATGTGAGTGGGTTATAACATTTGTACCCCTTTTGCTCAAGGGAATATCCAATGAAGACACATTATTCTGCTTTCGGATCAAGCTTCGTCCTCAACTCATCTGGAACATGTACATATGCAATACAGCCAAAAAATTTCAGATGTGATAAGTTTGGCTTTTTACGTGTAAACTTCTCTTCAGGTATAACTTGATGTACAGTAGCAGTTGGAGTTCTGTTCATGATGTATACAGCAGTATGCACAGCTTCTACCCAATAACAATGAGGCATATTCTTCTCAGCCATCAAGGCTCTTGCTATTTCTGCAATATGTCTATTTTTTCATTCAACAACACCATTCTGTTGTGGTGCGTACCTACATGAAAACTGACGTCGAATTCCATGATTTTTTAGAAAACTGCTAAACTCATTTGACATGTATTCACCTCCTCCATCAGATCTTAATGTTTGAATGTACTTCCTTGTTTGCTTTTCCACCATAGCTTTAAAATTCTGGAAGTGAGTGAACACCTGGCTCTTCTCTTTCATGAAATATACCCATACTTTGTGTGTATGATCATCAATGAAGGTAACATAAAACCTGCAATTGCCCATAGATGTGGTCTTTGCTGGTCCCCAAACATCTGCATGTACTACTTCTAGTACATTCTCACTAACATGCTTGTCATGTGGAAATGATGCTCTTGATTGTTTACCAAATTGACATGCTGCACATACCTTTTGCATTTCTGCAACTTTGAAATTTGGTAGTCCATGGACAATCTCCTTTGACTGCATCTTTTTCAGCCTTTGCAAGTTTGCATGTCCAATCCGTTTGTGCCATATCTCTATATCTGCAATAACTCCTGCACCTTTTGCAAACATAGCTGCATTCATTTCAGGAATCTTCACATTTAAGGTGAACATCCTACCGACTTTGTTTCCTTTGGCAACCAATCGTCCATCCTGCTTGTACTCTTCTACATATAATCCATCAGCATTGAACCTTTGCAAGTTTGCATGTCCAATCCGTTTGTGCCATATCTCTATATCTGCAATAACTCTTGCACCTTTTGCAAACATAGCTGCATTCATTTCAGGAATCTTCACATTTAAGGTGAACATCCTACCCACTTTGTTTCCTTTGGCAACCAATCGTCCATCCTTCTTGTACTCTTCTACATATAATCCATCAGCATTGAACCTGACTTGTAATCCTTGGTCAACCATTTGTCCAACAGAAACCAGATTCTTTGTTATATTTGGAACATGCAACACATCAGGAAGATGTTTTACCTTCCCGTCCTCCATAGACAATGCTATGTTTCCTGTATGCTCAATAGCATGTGATGTATCATCATCTGTTTCAACATATCCAGGAACTGGCATTTTCTACAAACTACTAAACCATTCTGCATGACTGGTCATGTGATTTGAAGCACCTGAATCAACATACCAGACATTATCATTCAATTTTGAAACACCAGCAGACATCGTATTCATCATGTGATGTTGAACCATAAATAGCTTCTCAGAATCATCTGCACTTGTGGATGCATAGTTGTTTTGCTGCCTTCTGTTATTTTGATTCTTTGACCTGCAATCACGTTCAAAGTGTCCAGGTTTACCACAATTCCAGCATCCTTTACTATCATTACCTGAATCATTTCTTTGGAAATTTCTGCAACCTCTTTGGCTCCCCCTGCCTCGAAACTGTCCTCTTCCTCCTGCATGATTCTGTTGTTGACCTTTGTCTTGGTTACTGTTTCCTCTTCCACTTCCAAAACCTCTACCTCTGCCTCTTCCTCTACAGAGTAGAATACCTGCTCAGAACTGCGCTTTCCTTGGGAGTTTGAGTCCTCACCAAGATTCTTTTCTTCAATAATCAGCATAGATACGAGATCAACAAAATTCAAAATATTTTCCCTGGTCTGTATGGAAGTTTTGAACTGCTTATATGCAGCTCCTAAACCAAGAAAGCACACTTCCACCTTATCATCATCATCTACATTCATGCCAGTAGATGCAAGTGACTCACATATGCCTTTGATTTTAAGAGTGTAGTCACTTACCGACATGCTCTTCTTTTCCAATGTATGCAACTCGTTCTTGAGTTGCAATTTCTGTGCCTTTGTATTAGTCTTATACAAAGTGACCAAGCTATTCCAAGCCTCTTTTGGAGTCTTGGCATCCTGTATGTGTCTAATCATGCTATCCTGTATGCTAACACATAGCCAATACATTACCTTTCGTGCTCCTTGATTCCATTCCTCATATGCTCTTAACTGATCTATAGTTTGATTCCTTTCTGGTAACTGCAGAGCATTTTCATACTCTCCTTCGATGTACTTCTAGTAGCCTTTTCCCATCAGGAAATTTGTCATTCTGAATCTCCAAGCATGGAAGTTGTTCTTGTCCAGCTTATCACTCATAAGCTGAGTCATTCCATCTGCGTTTGCCATTTCTGCAACAATTCACAACACTGCAAAACACTACAAGCAGCACTTCTACTTGAACACTATCGCACTATGACGTGACAGTTCGATCTCAGAAAAACACAGTTTTCGTGTATCAACAGTACACAGAATCGCTTGAAATTCTGGATCTCGAATATATGAGTGGCGCCAAACACAATGCAAGTTACAGTTTTTGAAACTGACTTGGTTTTTCTATGGGCCCCACCTTGCGGGCTCGAAATGGAGGTTGAGATGGCTCCGAAACTTCAATCTAACAAAAACAAGTGACCCTAAAGGGATCCTCTCGAAAATATTTTGAGGTCTTCTACCTTCAGGACGATTTTTGTAGCAAATGGAGGCCGTTTGTGAAATTGCATTTTCTCCATGCCTTGCCGCGTAGTCTTCACCGTCGCCTTCTCCACGAGCTCTCTATAGCCACGATGGCTCTGATACCATGTCACGAGAAAGGAGATAAGGAAGAGAGCCCACACACACACTCTCACTCTCAAGGAGAAGCAGACACATAGATTGAGGCAAGGAAGAATGATCTTCTTCTTCTTCTTCTATTACATAAAAGGAATGTACAAGAATGACCTAAAAAACAAGAATACAAGTGCAATATATAAAGATCAGTACATGAGGAAAAACCTAATATCTGTGAATGAGTGAGTTGGCAAGAAACAAATGTGCCATCACTCTCGGTAGATAAATCTAATAAAGCTCAATGAAGTATCCCTCACATATATCGGTATAACCACTATACATGTCAGAGAAACGAAAAACTTGTACGTGTCATCCTGGATCATCACATGTTGAGCTTGATATCTCAGCATCTTTGAGTCATTATGTTCCAGGTTTGAATCAATTGCTTAGTTTGATCCTCACTCTTTAGCAAGACTTGAAGGGAGATGGAGATAAAGGACAAAGTTTTGCAATGTACATGAAGAACAAGAAGAAAGGAGATAAAGGTAAAGCAAAGGATGAAGAGGAATCGAGTTCTCAAGTTTATTATGCAAGAGGTAGAAGCACCGGTAGAGGAAAAGCAAGAGGTTTTGGAAGGGGAAGAGGTAATCAAAATAACAATCAGAAGGCTTACTGGATCCGTGGATTGAGTAATCATTGGGCTCATGATTGTTGGCATAATCAGCAAGGATCAAATAAAAATCAGAATAACAAATGCAGAGGTAGAGGTGGAAGATATCAAAGATATTCTCAAAGAGGTAGACAAAGTCAAAGAGGAGCCTATGGTTGAGGTGGAGGAAGAAGTTGGGGATAGAATCAATCCTACAACACCACCTACTACAATTATGCAAATGACACACAGAATGAAAGTCATACATCATTGATGATGAATAAAATCAGCACATCAGATAAAGAATATCTAAAGGTATTTTACATTGACTCTAGATGTCCTAATCATTTTTCAAGAAACATAGAATTGATGTTAGAATTGGAAAAAGGCATTTCTAGTCATACAATTCAAACAGGTGATAATACAAAACATAGTGTACACTCAATTGGAAAAGTGAAATGCAATATTGGAGCAAATTTTCTAACCAGTGTTTTGTATATTCCCACAATACCTAAAAACTTGATTAGTGTGGGATAGATAGTTGAGAAAGGTTTTCAAGTCAGGTTTACAAATGAAGGAGTATTTGTTGAAGATCCAAAGAATGGATATAATCAGATTGTTTGTGGTAATAAAGAAGCTAGACTCTTTACTTCAAGAGTGCAAGGAAGCATTGGTCAAGCTTTCCTCACACATGGCAAAGGAGTGATTACACAAATTGATCTTTTGCATAAGAGATTAGGTCATTGTTTCTCCAACAATTTATAAATGTGAAGCATGTTAGATGGAAAAACACAACTTACCATTTCAGAAGAAAGGATTCAAACATGATGGAGTACTAGAGCTCATTCATATAGATGTATGGGGACCAACAAAAGAAGGATCTATCAGTGGCTCAAGGTATTATGTTCTTTTCATCGATGATGCTACAAGATGGATAACTCTATATGTTTTGAAAGAAAGCTCAGAAGTGTTTGGAGCTTTCAAGCATTTTCATGCATATGTAGAGAGAGTCACAGATCAAAAGCTCAAAAGACTGAGGTCTGATTGAGGGGGAGAATACTTCTCCTAAGAGTTAACTGATTATCTTTGGAATGTAGGTATTAAGAGACAAATATCCTGCAGGTATACACCACAACAAAATGGTATAGTAGAAAGAAGAAACGAGACTTTGGTTGAGTTTGCTAGAGCTATGCTAAAGGAGAAGAATTGTCCAAATTATCTTTGGTTTGAGGCTGTAAATATAGCTACATATCCTGTGAATAGATTACGATGTACAACTCAAAATGGAATGAATCCATATGAAGCTTGGTGGGGTAAGAAACCAACACTAGATCATTGTAAAGTGTTTGGATCAATTGCATATGCTTATGTGCCATCACAACTTAGAGATAAACTTGAACCAAAAGCAGAAAAATATGTGTTCATTGGTTACGATGAAAAGCAGATGGGTTACAAGTTGTGGAATCCTCTAACTAAACAATTTCTTTTTTCTAGAGATGTTACATTTGATGAACAGAAAAGTTGGTATGCAAATCAAAGTCATACAGTTGAAGAATTTGAAGAAGAGGTAAGAAGATGTGAGAAAGGAAAATCAAGTGTGCCAGTGAATGGAGATGAAGAGTATATGCAAGCAAGTACATCCAGAAGTGGATTAACAAGAAGAAATGAAGAAGCTTCTATTTTTATGAATAGGTGTATCCAGACACAGATGAAGAATGTGAACCAAGGAGGTCAAGTAGGACGATGGTAACTACAAAGGTATTCTTATGATACTTCTTGCATAACTTAGAAGAACTATGCATATATGGTCAATGATGATGAAGAACCTCAGAACTATGATGAAGCAAAAGATAAGAAGCAATGGGAAGAAGCAATGAAGGAAGAATTAAATGCCCTAGATGAGAACAAGACTTGGGAACTTGTTTCTAAACCAAATTGTTAGAACGTAGTTGGAAATAAATGGGTTTATAAAGTGAAGAAGCTTGAAGATGGAAGTATAGTCAAATACAAAGCTAGATTGGTTGTGAAAGGCTATGCCCAAAACTATGGCATACATATGATGAGACATCCATTCCTATAGCTAAGATGTCAACTATAAGGCCAATCATTGCTATTGCAGTTTAAAAAGGATGGACTCTAAGTCAACTAGATATAAATAATGCATTCTTGAATGGATACACCAGATGAGATATACATGGAACAACCTCAAGGGTTTATAGATTCTAGGTATCCAAATTTTGTTTACAACTGAGAAGAGCACTCTATGGATTGACGCAAGCTCCAAGAGCATGGAACTATAGATTGGTGAAGTATCTCAATGATCTTGGATAGTAAATTTCAAAAGTCTACACATCAAAAGAACAGAGGAAGGTACAATCTACATTTGTATTTATGTAGATGACATTATAATCACAAGTACTTCAAATGAAGGAATTAAGGAGGTAAACAGATTACTTGAGAAAGAGTTCAAGATCAGTGACCTAGGAAAGTTATCATATTTTCTTGGAATGGAAGTCACTTATATAGATCATGGCATATATGTATCACAAGAAAGGTGTCTTTTGAATGTGTTAAAGAAGTTTGGTATGGAAAATTGCAGAGAATCTTCAACTCCACTTGATTTCAATCACGAGCTCAGTAAATATGATGGTGTCAAATACAAAGATATGAGGAATTATCAATCTCTTGGGTAGTTTGATTTATGCTACACTAACAAGACCTGATCTTAGTTATGTAGTGGGAGTTCTATCATTGTCCAAAGGATCCACATTGGATTGCAGGCCAAAGAGTTCCGAGATATATCAAAGGAGCCATAAAGGAAGTATTATATTATCCTTTTACTTCATATTTGAAGTTGAGAGCCTATAGTGACTCAGACTGGGCAGGTAATCAAGATGATAGAAGATCAACTTATGGCTACATGATATACATTGGTGATAAGCTTGTAAGTTAGTGTTCAAAGAAACAACATATAGTAGCATTATCATCAACTGAATCTCAGTACAAAAGACTTGTAGAAGAAGCTAAGGAGGTCATATGGATGTAGACATTATTCAAAATCTTGGGCATTAATCAAGGTATACTTACAATACATGGAGATAACA